>JAUIMM010000965.1:4385000-4867500 GCA_031769625.1 Taudactylus pleione | reverse complement strand
GCATAACCTCTAGGTCGACACCACTGGAAGAACATATGCCACACACGATGGTATATTCTTGCTGAAGACGGTTTCCGAGCTCTTAGCATAGTTCGTACTACAGAGCTGGAAAAACCCCTGGACCTTAACATGGCCGTCTCAACAGCCACGCCATCAAAGACAGCAGAGTCAGGTCCGGGTGAAGACAAGGAACCTGTGACAGAAGGTCAGGTCGTAGCGGCAACCGCAGAGGACTGTCCACGGACAGACCCTGAAGGTATGAGAACCAGTGCTGTCTGGGCCATGCGGGAGCTATCAACAGGAGCGTCCCTCCTTCCTGTTTGAATTTCAAGATTACCTGTGGAAGAAGGGAAAACGGAGGAAAGAGATAAGCAAACCGGAACGTCCACTGGACGGACAGAGCATCCACCAGAGAGGCCTTTTCGTCTCTTGTGCGAGACCCGTACACCGGCAACTTGTTGTTGTGCCGTGACGCCATGAGGTCGATCTCTGGAAGATCCCACCTGTCCACCAGAAGTTGAAAGACGTCCTGGTGCAGAGACCATTCCCCCGGATGAACGTACTGGCGACTGAGAAAGTCGGCCTCCCAGTTGAGGACTCCCGGGATGAATACCGCTGATATGGCCGGGAGATTGCGCTCCGCCCAGATCAGGATGCGGGACACCTCTACGAGTGCCGCTCGACTTCGGGTTCCTCCTTGCCGATTTATGTAGGCCACGGTGGTGGCGTTGTCCGATTGGACCTGCACTGGATTGGACCCTGGAGAACTCGATGGGCCTGCTGGAGAGCATTGAAAACGGCGCGGGGTTCCAAGATGTTTATTGGAAGCTCCTTTTCCGCCTGAGTCCATCTGCCCTGGAACAAGTGTGGACCAGTGACCGCTCCCCAGCCCCGAAGACTGTCGTCCGTTGTCAACAGGACCCAGTTCACCACCCAAAACGGACGACCCTTGTTGAGATTGGTCATCTGCAACCACCAGGCAAGGGACAGGCGAACCCCCGGAGTGAGCACCATCGTCTGGGTTTTAAGATTCTGAGGCAGTCCATTCCATTTGGACAGGATCAATTGCTGCAGAGGTCTGGAGTGAAACTGGGTATATTCCACCATGTCAAATACGGACACCATGGAGCCCAGTAACCTCATTGCCGAGTGAAGAGACACATGGCGACTCTGCAGACAACTGCGCACCCTCAACTGCAAGGCAAAGATCTTTTCCCCCGTCACAAAGATCCTCTGCTGACTGGAGTCCAATAAGGCTCCGAGGTGCAGAATCCTCTGAGACGGGATCAGGGTGGACTTTTGCCAGTTTATCAACCAGCCGTGCCGTTGAAGTACTGCAATCGTCAGATCCAAATGGTGTAGAAGGAGCTCCGGAGATCCTGCTACCAACAGTAGGTCGTCCAAGTACGGCAACATGCGGACTCCCTGCAGCCACAGGGAAGCCGCCATGACCGCCATCACCTTGGTGAACACACGTGGTGCTGTCGCCAAGCCAAAAGGTAACGCCCGTAACTGGAAGTTATCGTTGCGGATTGCAAACCTGAGGAACTGTTGATGGCGCGAAAGAATAGGGACATGCAGATAAGCGTCCTGTATGTCCAACGACACCATGTAATCCCCAGGTTCCAGCGCCAGAATGATGGACCGTAGGGTCTCCATCCGAAACCTCGGCACCCGCAAGGACTTGTTGAGTTCTTTGAGGTTGAGTATCGGACGGTACGACCCATTGGGTTTCTGCACCAAAAACAGTTTGGAATAGAAACCCAGGCCCCTCTGGGTAAAAGGAACAAGCACTATAACTCCAGCCTGGAGCATAGTGTGCAAAACCTTCCGCAGTTCCGTGGCTTTGTTCCGGTCTGATGGAAGACCCGTGGTGAAGAATCGGGACGGGGGCCTGTGCTGGAAGGAGAGGGCATACACGTGAGAAACCACCTCGTGAACCCAACTGTCTGTTGTGGTTCCCGACCAACACTGGGCGAACCGTAGCAGGCGGCCTCCCACTTTGGGATCCCCCAAAGGGAGGCCCAGACCGTCAGGCCGCAGGTTTGTCATCGGACTTAGGGGCCGGACATCTGGTGCTCCAGGCCTGCTTCTAGGGCTTGGCCAACTTCTTGGGGCCAGCCTGTCAGGGAAAGGACTGTGCTTTAGGCCTACCCTGGGCCCTGTAAGGCCGATGTACCTGAACTGGAAGGAACTGCAGCAGATGGGAGATGTCACGACCCTGTCTAGTTGTCACCTTTTTGCCTTGAGACTTACCCCTGTCAGCTTCCCCATGGATCTGTGTGTGTAATTTGCCTGGAGAATTTGCTCTGATTATTGCACCTGGCCTCTCCTCTGTCTGTGAGCACTGCTAGCCCTGATTGGAATCACAGGTGTGGTTCTGATTCTCAGAGCTGCAGAGATGAATACTCCCTCTGCATGTTGTGCCTTCCACCACTCAGAATGCTACTACCAGACCACCTGTCCGTATCCACCAATTGCTGCCAGACCCATGATATATATATCCTCTCCTGATAGCATTCTGGGCCTGAACATCTTGTCTTCCCGTGGTGTATGGTTCATGCATTCAAGTCTGTCCCTGTAACCTGCTACAGCAATCCCTGGCGCTATCCAGAAAACCTGTTTCAGCTG
This sequence comes from Taudactylus pleione, assembly GCA_031769625.1. Taxonomy (NCBI): domain Eukaryota; kingdom Metazoa; phylum Chordata; class Amphibia; order Anura; family Myobatrachidae; genus Taudactylus; species Taudactylus pleione. Next base: position 4,864,869 of record JAUIMM010000965.1, on the reverse strand, counting down.
TACCTGGCAATCCAGTAAATCTGCTGGCAGCAACCCCCGGTGCTTCCAGAAAACCTGTTACAGCCAAACCTGGCAATCCAGTAAGCCTGCTGACAGCAACCTCTGGTGCATCCCGAAAACCTGCTACAGTAATACCTGGCATCCAGACGTCCTGTTACAGCAATACCTGGCCTGTGCTCTGCTGCTAGTCCTACTCCTGGTTGGTCCCTGGCACTCTGTAAACCTGCATCGTGTTACCCTGCCTTGCTTCCTGCTGTGGATCAACTCCTGCCCCTGTTACCTACCTATTCCCTCCCTGAACCTAAAATTCCCAAACCTACCCATTCCTTCCTGAAACCTGTTATTTCCAATTATCCTGTCCAGCCTGCAAATTCCCAAACCTACCCATTCCTTCCTGAAACCTGTTATTTCCAATTATCCTGTCCAGCCTGCAAATTCCCAAACCTACCCATTCCTTCCTGAAACCTGTTATTTCCAATTATCCTGTCCAGCCTGCAAATTCCCAAACCTACCCAATCCTTCCTGAAACCTGTTATTTCCAATTATCCTGTCCAGCCTGCACCTGAGTTCTAGCCTTTGTCATAGTAATTCCAGATTACCCTGTTTAGCCCTCATCTCAGCATTACCTGACTTTCCTTCAGCCATTGTGACATTCCAGTCCTGAGTCAAGTTCCAAGCTCATCAGTTCAGTCCACGTTGTTCCAGTCCAGAGTCAAGTTCCAAGCTCATCAGTTCAGTCCACGTTGTTCCAGTCCAGAGTCAAGTTCCAAGCTCATCAGTTCACTCCACGTTGTTCCAGTCCATAGTCAAGTTCTTAGTTCATCAGTTAAATTCAACAAGTCTTCCTGCCAGTCCCAGTCCGGTCCCTCCAGTTTCTGTCATTTATCATCAAAGGCAGTTTTCACTGCTACCCAAGTCTTGTAAATAGAGCTATTTACATTCTCTGTGATTCCAGTCATGCCGGCCTCCGTTGAAACCCGATCATCACCTGAGACAGGTAACTCGCAGACACCAATCATGACAGAATGTTCAGGCCCAACGATGGTGGCGGATCAAGCACCTATTAAGGGACTAGATGCTTTCCGTAACCTGGTCACCCGCTTGGATTCACAGGAGGCCGTACAGCATCAAGTGCTACAGCTTTTGAAAATCCTGAATAACCGGCTAGATGTTACCCAAACCTTACCTGAACCCCTAACTACCTTCCATCGACTGCTGGAACAGCTTCAGGCTCTACTCACCAAAATTTTTCAGATCATTCCTGAATTTCTTAGAGCTGCCTCTGTCTCGACTAAAACCTCTGCCTTGGAATCCCTAAGAAACAAGGATTCTTCTGAACCAAGTACTGTCAGACATCGTAGTTACCCACGCCCCAAGCTCTCTGTGGCCGAACGCCAGCGGCGCAAAGATTTACAGCTCTGTCTCTATTGTGGGAGTTCTGACCACTTCATTAAAGACTGTTTCCTTTGCAACTCCAGCAGTGGTTCCAAGTGTCAACGTCTCAGTGCCTGTTCCGGCCCCAGCCCGGATTCTGCTTGTCCCAGCAGGGGACGCCAGTCAGCGGCCCCAGGAGGGGTCTCAAGTCTCGTACCCCAGGAGGGGGTTTCAAGTCCCATTCCCCAGGAGGGGGCTTCAAGTCTCGTACCCCAGGAAGGGGTTTCAAATCTCGCAGCCCGTTCCGGTCCCAGCCCGGATTCTGCCCGTTCCGGTCCCAGCCCGGATTCTGCCCGTTCCGGTCCCAGCCCGGATTCTGCCCGTTCCGGTCCCAGCCCGGATTCTGCCCGTTCCGGTCCCAGCCCGGATTTTGCCCGTTCCGGTCCCAGCCCGGATTCTGCCCGTCCCAGCAGGGGACTCCAGTCAGCAGCCCCAGGAGGGGTTTCAAATCTCGTACCCCAGGAGGGGGTTTCAAGTCTCGTACCCCAGGAGGGGGTCTCAAGTCTCGCGCCCCAGGAGGGGGTCTTAAGTCTCGCGCCCCAGGAGGGGGTCTCAAGTCTCATGCCTCAGGAGGGGGTCTCAAGTTCCTGTTATCAGGGAGAAGTGTCTTGTGCTACAAAATCTGACTATGGTTCCTGTTCACCGTCTCCTGCATATATTGTTCCAGAAGATGACAATCTCTGTAGTCTGTTCTCAGCTTTGATTGTTGATGCTACTGTCTCTAGCTCCCCAGGACTCCTTCCAGTTCCATCAATTGGTCTGAATTCCGAACATCGGTCTGCTTCAGTTATTTCGACTCCTCATCAATCGGAGCATCCTCAAATTTCCTCCTGCCAGGCACCTGAAAGTGCTCCACAATCCTTGAACACACTGGATTCGTCAGATACTTCACCATGCATTTATTTTGATGGGGACTTAACTCAATACTATGCTTTATTGAAACAATTCTTTGGTATGATGAATTCTTCCCTGCCATGTGGAGTCAAGTCTACTAATATTGTAGAGTTTGTAATCTCATCTTTTCAAGGTAAAGCTTGGGACTGGGTTGCCCCTATTTACAACTCCAAAGATCCAATGCTTCAAAATATAAAGACTTTCAGTGAAGCTGTTGTCAAAGAATTTGGTCCTTACCCTGTAAACCAAAATTCTAGCGAAGTTCTCAGTTCCAAAATATTGTCCAAGCACTCTGTTTGTGCTACCAAGAATTCGTCCTCCACTCCTCTGAAATCTGAACAAGGTCAAGTTTTCAAGGGCCAGCGTGCCGAATTCCAGGCATCCCAAGAGAGCAGTACTTTTGAATCTGTAACCCAGAACATGACTTGTGCACACACCTCCTTGTCCCCTTTCTGCTACTGTTCCTCCCAAAATTCTGATCCTGTCCTTCCCAGCCACATATTTCCACAGGAGTTGCCAAAGATTCCTGGTCCGTTGGTTGGCACAAAACGTTCTCGCAGCAAAAAGAAGAATCGTCGAAGGTCTTGAACTATCTCCTTTGTAGACTTTCCACTCCAAGTATCCCAAGAAATTGAGAATTGGGAAGATGTCTTAAAGTTTTTGATTTGGTGTCCGGAGTCCACCCATAAAGAGGGGGGTACTGTCACGACCCTGTCTAGTTGTCACCTTTTTGCCTTGAGACTTACCCCTGTCAGCTTCCCCATGGATCTGTGTGTGTAATTTGCCTGGAGAATTTGCTCTGATTATTGCACCTGGCCTCTCCTCTGTCTGTGAGCACTGCTAGCCCTGATTGGAATCACAGGTGTGGTTCTGATTCTCAGAGCTGCAGAGATGAATACTCCCTCTGCATGTTGTGCCTTCCACCACTCAGAATGCTACTACCAGACCACCTGTCCGTATCCACCAATTGCTGCCAGACCCATGATATATATATCCTCTCCTGATAGCATTCTGGGCCTGAACATCTCGTCTTCCCGTGGTGTATGGTTCATGCATTCAAGTCTGTCCCTGTAACCTGCTACAGCAATCCCTGGCGCTATCCAGAAAACCTGTTTCAGCTGTACCTGGCAATCCAGTAAATCTGCTGGCAGCAACCCCCGGTGCTTCCAGAAAACCTGTTACAGCCAAACCTGGCAATCCAGTAAGCCTGCTGACAGCAACCTCTGGTGCATCCCGAAAACCTGCTACAGTAATACCTGGCATCCAGACGTCCTGTTACAGCAATACCTGGCCTGTGCTCTGCTGCTAGTCCTACTCCTGGTTGGTCCCTGGCACTCTGTAAACCTGCATCGTGTTACCCTGCCTTGCTTCCTGCTGTGGATCAACTCCTGCCCCTGTTACCTACCTATTCCCTCCCTGAACCTAAAATTCCCGAACCTACCCATTCCTTCCTGAAACCTGTTATTTCCAATTATCCTGTCCAGCCTGCAAATTCCCAAACCTACCCATTCCTTCCTGAAACCTGTTATTTCCAATTATCCTGTCCAGCCTGCAAATTCCCAAACCTACCCATTCCTTCCTGAAACCTGTTATTTCCAATTATCCTGTCCAGCCTGCAAATTCCCAAACCTACCCAATCCTTCCTGAAACCTGTTATTTCCAATTATCCTGTCCAGCCTGCAAATTCCCAAACCTACCCAATCCTTCCTGAAACCTGTTATTTCCAATTATCCTGTCCAGCCTGCACCTGAGTTCTAGCCTTTGTCATAGTAATTCCAGATTACCCTGTTTAGCCCTCATCTCAGCATTACCTGACTCCTTCAGCCATTGTGACATTCCAGTCCTGAGTCAAGTTCCAAGCTCATCAGTTCAGTCCACGTTGTTCCAGTCCAGAGTCAAGTTCCAAGCTCATCAGTTCAGTCCACGTTGTTCCAGTCCAGAGTCAAGTTCCAAGCTCATCAGTTCACTCCACGTTGTTCCAGTCCATAGTCAATTAGTTCTTAGTTCATCAGTTAAATTCAACAAGTCTTCCTGCCGGTCCCAGGCCGGTCCCTCCAGTTTCTGTCATTTATCATCAAAGGCAGTTTTCACTGCTACCCAAGTCTTGTAAATAGAGCTATTTACATTCTCTGTGATTCCAGTCATGCCGGCCTCCGTTGAAACCCGATCATCACCTGAGACAGGTAACTCGCAGACACCAATCATGACAGGAGACATGCCAATTTGGCTGCCGCCAGCGTGGCTAAAATTTTGTCCAGATCCGGACCAAATAGGACTTCTCCATTAAAAGGCAAGGCTTCCAGGCCCTTTTTGGAATCGGCGTCCACCTTTCAAGATCGCAACCATAAGGTGCGACGAGCCGCCACTGCAGCCGAACAAATCCGTGAGGTCAGGGTACTGATATCTAAAGCCGCTTCATTAATGTAAGTGGCCGAATCCCTGAGATTGCCTATCAACTCGGTCTGTTCAGCCGAACAGTCGGAATCGAAAGACGCCTCTAAAGTATCTGCCCAGCGCTCCATAGCTCTGGCTACCCAACAAATGGCCATAGCCGGCCTGGCTGCCCCCCCCCCCCCGCAAGGGAATAAACTGACTTTAGGCAGATTTCCACCTTACGGTCCGTGGCACTTCGGACCAGGCGTGTCACATGTGAATCCACCTGTGGCGGGGATCCCTGACCAAAATAATTGTCTGCAAACGGATACGCCACTACTAAACGACTTTGAGGCTGATACCGTTTGCCTGGATGTTTCCACTCCTCCTCTAAGTGGTCCACTAATTGACCCGAAAGAGGAAACACTGTGGCGTCACCCTTAACATCCTTGAAAAATGCATATTTGGATTTCGACACCGGAGGCTCATCATCCTCAATAACTAAAGCAGTGCGGACTGCACGAATAATGCCAGGAATATAAACCTTAGACTTAGCATCCAACTCTTTAGTACGGGGAGGTTCTCTGTCAGAAAGATCCAGAATCTCCCCATCATCGAACGACCCGTCATCATCCTCATAAGGAGCAGACAGACGCCACCGGCCGCTTGTGAGGCCGCAACACAGACTCCCCTTGTAACACGTCCGACAAATGCTGTACAGAGCTGGTCAGTGAATTAACCCACGCAGGCTCCTGAGAGACCTGAGGAGGGGAAATAGGGAGACTGTGGGGTACCATCAATTGTCTCGGGATACCCTGCATGGGCGACGACACCACTGACTGCTGGGACAATCCCATCTGTGGGAAGGTAGGCTGCGGAGCTAACTGGCCCACGACGGTTGTAAGCGCTTTGGCGAAACAAGCCCAGGGCGGCTCCTGAACCGGAGTCGTGACAGTAATTGGCCATGCCAATACATAACACTGCCGAAATAGCCCCTCCGCGTTACCCTCCCCCTCCGCTATTGGTACCTTACACTTAGTACACAAAAGCTGGAGAGGAAAGTCACTCTCAGACATGATGGTAAGTATGTGACCCCTCTCACTGATACTTGTTAGTATAGCGGGAGAACCACCCTGCAAGCACTGCACCGCAAGGGCTTTAGCAGAAGAAGAACAGGGACAGTGAAAAGGCTGACAGTAGAAAGTGAAAGTACAGGCAGCAGACGCTAGCAGAAGTCACATACAATGCAAAGAAATAAATTCCTGCACTATCAGTGCTGATTCTCAACTATGCAGACACAGAGCCTGGTAGGACACAGCGCTGCATACACAGACCTGAACCAACGGAGGAGAGGTATGCCGGGGGACCCAGACCGCAATGCCACCGATCTTCAGCATCCAGCAGCGCTCACCATGCTTCCAGCAAAAGATGGCCACCGAGGAGCAGAGAGGAGGCTGGCCTGGGGGAGGAGCGCTGCCACAGGGCCAGTCAGCAGAGCGGAGAAGGCTGTGTGCAGCGGGGGAGGCACCGGCTGTGTTACAGGGAAGGCGCACTCCCCTGGCATGCAATGAACCCCTGGGACGCCACAGCGCTACCGCTCAGCTGACTGGCCCTGGTCCGAAACCTGGCTCCACACTGCAACCAGTCCCCAGGGAGCCCCCTTCCTGGGGACTCTGGACCATGTGTTCAGCAGGGACCCACCGCGGGACCCCGCTGCTTACCTGCTGCCCCCTTGAATCCGGCCATGGTCCCAAACATCTGGGGTCACCGCTAGCTGTGACCACAGATGCCTACCAGCATCCCCGGATCAGTACCGGCGTTCTGGTACCGGCGGGGGTGTAGGGAAGACAGCATGGACGTCAGTACTGACTGTCCATGCTGTACATCCAGATGAGCAGCCACAGCTGCTTGTAGAAAACTTCAGGGGCCAATTCTAGCCCCCCTCTAAACAGGTGCATCCGACTCCGGCCGGGCACCAAATGAAACTGAGATGCCTTGGCTCGGGGGCAGGGTATAGGAGGGGGACCCTAGTGCATCCTGGGAGGCTGAAAACTTAACTCTATGGTGCCCGATGCCTGACGTCATCACCTATACCCCGATGTATCCTGTGGATACCCTATGGACCCTGAAGTAGAAATGGCTGACTTTACAGACAAGTAAAATATATATAACCTTTACTAATATAGTTAAAAACCATTATATTTTTATATATATCTTTAATTTAATTAAACACATTGAAATCCATTTATTGACAAAAATCAAGCTAACCAAAAATGGCCGCCATTTGTGAAGACCATAAATAAAATTATAATACTTTGTATATATATACATATACATATACACACACTGTAAAATATACAAATAGTCCATAGGTGGTGCAGCACTCAATTTCAATAAATACACTTTCACATTGTAGTGTTGTCAATCAACATTTCAGTGCCTGTATTTTAGTGTGGCACTTTCAGCAGGATTCTGATGAATGTGCCACAATAAATACAGGCACTGAAACGTTGATTGACAGTACCATCATGTGAAAGTGTATTTATTGAAACCCAGGAGTGCTGCACCACCTATGGAGTGTGTGTGTGTGTGTGTGTGTATAATATATTCTACTATATAAAAGTGAAAATTTGGCCTTCTGTCTTTCTATACAAATCCACAGTTTACAAGCCACGATCGTGAAATTTTACATACGAGCGTATTAAAACACGGCGGAGGCAACTAAAAAAAAATTAAATAAAAATTAATCACTGTTAATCTTTAATCAAAAAAACACAATTTTTTGGTATAGCATTCGCCCTCTACAGGTCAGGTATGGAATTACAAAACGATTTAGCTTATCTACTATTTTTTCTTTTATATCTTCTCTACTATATATAAGCGAAAATGTGCCCATCTGTACTACTGTCTTTCTATACAAATTCACAGTTTACAAGCGAAGATCGTGACAATTTAAATACGAGCATATTAAAACACAGCAGAGGCAACTAAAAAAAAATGTAAATGGAAATTAATTACTGTTAATTTTTAATTAATTAAAAAACACAATTTTTCCTGGACGCTCATTGTGGGGCCTCACGGCATATGGGTAGCAGGCTTTGCCAGCATTCTCAGCTCTCTGACTATACCAAAGTATGCAACAACATTCATTCACATCTTTCTTCCAACTATGTCAAAATGATGACTTTGCAAGGACCCTGCTGTACTGTGAGCTTCCAAAATATTACACATGGAATGCTTCTCCAAAAGTTTTTCTGCACAGAAAACAGGGAGTCGCTGTAGATGGTCATCCTGGTATCAGAGCAACAGAAGCTCTTGCCCGTGTTTACACTGTACATCCTACAAATTTTGAATGCTTCTATCTCCGAAGTTTGCTTTACACCATTACAGGTCCTACTTCCTTTGAAGACCATAGGACTGCTGATGAAGAAGTTTGTCACACCTTTTGTGAGGCCTGTCTAAGGAGAGGTTTGTTGGAGGATGATGTGTAAACAAACTTACAATCCCGGCCAATGCCGATCACTCCAGCTAGTATATGTATATATATTTATTTATTATAAGGGCACTTATATTAAGGCTGCATCTAAAAAAACAGATTTCTCCATAGAGAATTCCGGAGGGGGGGTATGGTGTTCAAGGGGCTACACCTCAAAAGCTATTAGAGGTACGAATCTGAAATTTGGCATGGCCGGGTAGAGGGTGCTGCATGCCAAAATTTCAGGGCAAAAACATAAAATTGAAGATTTGGGAGTAATCTAAAGCTCCAACTGTCACTTTTTTCTGACATTCTCAATTAGGACCACTTTTCTGCTGTAGTCTACGTGGTTTTTTTGGGAAGGCAAAACTCAGGGTAGGGGTGGAATTTAGACTTGGGGTTTGTTTTTTTAGGTAGCTATTGTGCCAGGGTACGTGCTTTTGGGGCTCAGGTAAATTAGAAAGTTACAGTTTTTAAACTATTACCTCAAGAATGCGCCATTGTAGAAATAGGACATTTCAACTTGTTGCGCAGCCGCAGTAGGAGCCTCCAGCAGGTGTAGTCATAGTGGCTTCACTTGGGTGCAGCAAGATGGCCGTCATTTGCAGGCTTTAGCGGTGGTGGGCTTGGGGGAAAAAAGCTGGCGTTAGCTGCAGCGGGAGCCGGCAGAAAGGCACGGGGGTAGCTGCAGTTAGCTGCAGCCAGAACCCAGGAACAGTAGCTGGCTTTAGCGGCGGCGGTGTGGGCGGCAGTGCGGATGGTGGTGGGGCAGGTGCTAGGACCCGGGGGAGGTAGCAGCACACAGAATGCAGGCTTGGATCTGGTAGATTCATGATACCTGCTTCTGTGTTTAATAAAAAAAAAAAAGTCATGGCCCACCCACCAGAAAACAACCAGCACTGCTTGTGCTAAATACAGGGGACAAACGACGTAGGGGTCCCCTGTATTAAGCACAACCAGCACCAGGCATTTCAGAACTTGTCCTGGTTGCCAAAATACAGGGGACAAATGACGTAGGCGTCCCCCGTATTTAGCGCAACCAGCACAGGGCTCTGAGCCGGTCCTGGTTCTGGAAATACAGGGGGAAAAAATGCATAGGGCCCTCCTGTATTTAGCAGAACCAGCACCAGACTCCTTCTAGCAGGGGGGGGGTGATGCCACAGCCAGGGGAGCGCTTTCACCGGGCCCCCCAGCCGCAGCATCACCCCTGACCGCTAGTCAGCCCAGGGATCCCTGGGGAGTTGGGGACTCCCCCAGATAAAGTGGTCCTCCTCCTCAGGGCACCCCAGGCCCAGGCTGATAGCCCAGGGCTATCCCCAGCACACCTGGGCAGTGGGTGCCGGGTTGATTATGTAAAGTTTGGTGCATATGAAAATTTAAATATTGGCTTTTGCTGTGGAACTACAGTTCCCAGCAAGCCTCCCCCGCATGCTGGTACATGGAGAACCACAAGTATCAGCATGCGGGGCATTACGGGCTTGCTGGTACTTTTAGTTCCACAGCAAAAGCAATATTAAAAAAACACACAACACACCATAGAAAAGTATAATTTTATTAAAATATACATGTACTCACAGATGCACACACAATCTCACATACTCACCTAGTATCCTGAAGCCATTCTGTCCTCTTCTCCAGTAGATAATCCAATGGGGAGTACCTGTAATAAAAATTCCAAACTCACCTCCTCCTTTGCATGGATCAGGTCCTCTTCACACAATCCAGGGTCTTGGCAAAAAAAAAAAAAAAAAAAGAGAGCTACCCGGACCCTCGCACATTAGTAGTGTCCTCTAAGAACACTACTACCCGAATCACAGCTCCACCTGGGATTTCAGTACAGAAATCCTGGTGCGGAGAACTCATTGGCTGAGAGAGGCGAGCCTTCCGCCTCTCAGCCAATGAGCTGTTCTCAGCCTTGACTTCAATGGTGAGAACCGAGTGTACCCTTTTCAAAAATGGCGCCTCAGTACCATTTTTAAAATTCACAGATGGCCGCCGCAAGCCAATCACGGCTCGCAACATCATCGCCGTGCTCCTCGGCTGGCTTAAATACTGCCAGCGCGAGTTGCCGTGCACTTAGTCACGGCGAGGAGGCAACAGAGAAGAGCTGCCGAAGACAGAAGATACCGCAGAAGCCTTGGATGGGCGACAGCCAGGAAAAAGAGCTTAAAGGCCATCGTCCTCCAGGTGAAGATGCCATAGAAGTCCTAGGTAGCGGCAGCCATGTAAAAGAGCTTAAGGCTGCTGCCCCCCAGGTGAAGGTCCCGCTAAATAAAATATTTTTAAAAATGGCGTCTGTTTTATTTTAATATTTCTTTTGCAGGGGTACTATACGTACCAGCAGGCCCTTAGTGTGTGCCCCGCCTGCTGGTACTTGTGGTTCTCCAAGTGCCAGTATGCAGGGGATGCCTGCTGGGACCTGTAGTACTACTGCAAAAGACAATATTTATATATTCATACACAACACAAATCAACCCAGCACCCACCGCCCAAGGTTGCTGGGGATAGCCCTGGGCTATCAGCCTGGGGTGCCCTGGAGAGGAGGGACCCCTTTATTGGGGGAGTCCCCAACCCCCCTGGGTGATGCTTCGGCTGGGGGGCCCGGTGAAAGGGCTCCACTGGCTGTGGCATCAACCCCCTGCTAGAAATGGTCCGGCGCTGGTTCTGGGAAATACAGCAGGGCCCTATGCATTTTATTCCCCCTGTATTTTCCAGAACCAGGACCAACTCAGAGCCCAGTGCTGGTTGTGCTAAATACGGGGACCCCTACATCATTTGTCCCCCGTATTTTGGCAACCAGGACTGGTTCTGAAAAGCCTGGTGCTGGTTGTGCTTAATACGGGGGACCCTAATGTCGTTTGTCCCCTGTATGTAGCACAACCAGTACTTGGGCTCCAAAGCCCGGTGCTGGTTGTCTTCCAGGGGGCGGGGCTGCACTTTTTTTTTTTTTTTTACACAGATGCGTAGATGGATCTCACTGCTGCATTCATGCATCTGTGACTTATTGATTTTATTTTCTCAGGTGCATATCACTAGCAGTGATCCCTCTGTCACCCACTGATGCATTCCAATGAGCACACAATTCTGTGAATTAGCAGCTCCATCATTTTGTGAGTGACAGCAATCTCATTCTGTGAGAGTGCTAAATCTGCAGTTAACCACAGGGTGTGATGGCATACCACATCTGTATTGCACAAGGAACACATCCATTAAGGCGTCAGCCTTAATGATCGTAATTTCATTGCTTTTTGAAGTTTGAGTGGCAGAAAATCAATAGGTTTTGTGAATTTTCAGATCATGTCTAAGCAGCCTTAATGGGACATGTGAAACCGTAAGGTTTTTGTCATTATATATATATATATATATATATATACATACACACACACATACATACATACAAGACAAAAAGTGGAGAGAGAGCACCTCCTAGTGCAATATTGTTACATAAAGGTGACCTCCACTGAATATGGTCACCCTTTTTGTGAATGGAGGTGTACCTTATAAAGTGGAATATACCACTTTCAAATTCACAGAAATTGACCCCAATATTTCCGGTTCTAGTTCCTGGACACGACTCTGTGTACACTTAGTATTTCATCAACCGTGATAGGCATATATATATATATATATATATATATATATATATATATTGTGATAGGATCACTGGTAAAGTGGTCTGTGACAGGGACATTTATCCCAGATTCCTGTCCTGTGTTTAAAATCCCCAGGAGAAAGTCTGCAGTGTAGCAGGCTTGAATTTCGGCTTTTTGAAAAGCCGGTTTGGGACCTGAGGGTTGTGGGTGAGAGGAGAGGGAGGGCTCCACCCACGGCCACTCCAGGTTTTGGTTCTCGCAGCCTGGTATCAGGCTTGTTAGTTTTCCACCTGAGAGTGGCCAATATAAGCCTAGTGTGTTGAGGGCTGATTGTCTCATCCGGGAGAGCAGACAGGGAGTTTGCTCAGAGACACTTGAAAACCTAAACTGTAAGTGTTGTGCTGTGTTTTTGTTGCTGGTGAGGGCACTAGGCCCTGCCAGGTTCTGGTAGTGAGTGAACTACCTGTGAAGTTAGTGCCCCGACAGGGCTAGGATTTTTGTTTATGTTTTCTTTATGTTATTTCTGACATTGTACAATAAAGACTGGCGCCGACCAGCTTGTACTTGCATCCAGACTGGTGTGCTGCTTCCCTGCTGCTGTGTGTGTGTGTAAGGAAGGAGTCCTCTACCCAGGAGAGGGACCCCCCTAACCTAACTGTGTCACAATATGGTGGAGAATGCGGGCATCCACACACACTGAAGTTGCAGCGAGAGGAAAACTTTCCATTTAAAAATTAAAGGGACAGACACCCAATTGGTGAGTGTGGAAATAATACTGTGTCCTTGGAGTCCCATAGAGGAGGCATCAGCCAATGCTTAGAGAGGCAAGGTTCAGCTTCCAACCTACACCCCAGAACAAAATGGAGGAAATTATTAAGGCCTTGCTCCAAGCTACAGGAGCTCAGCAGGAGACGAACCAACTTCAGCTGGAATCTACCAGGGCTCAGCAGGAATCTACCAGGGCTCAGCAGGAATCTACCAGGGCTCAGCAGGAATCCACCAGGGTGCAACTGTTGGCCTTGGAGACAGCCCAGAGGCAACAACAGGTCGCCATCGAGGAAACCTGCCAGGCCTTAAGAGAGGTGGTACAGCACTTGGTCGCCCGGCCCAGAGATGTTACTACTGGTCCTCCCACCACCACTCACTCCGTACGAGCCAGTAACTTCCTCCAAAAGATGACTTCGGGCGATGATGTGGAGGCCTATCTCGCCACATTTGAAAGAACGGCCGAAAGGAAGAGTTGGCCCCAGGAGCAGTGGGCAAGTCTGGTGGCACCTTTTTTGTCTGGGGAGCCACAAAAGGCCTATTTCGACTTATGCCTGGCTGATGCCAAGGACTATAAAAAACTAAAACAGGAGATCCTAACTCGCTTGGGAGTCACCACCTTTGTTCGTGCCCAACGGGTCCACCGCTGGGAGTTCCATATGGACAAGCCTCTACGTTCACAGATGCATGACCTCGTCCATCTGTCCTCAAAATGGCTACAGCCCGAGACGCTGACGGGACCACAGATCGTGGAAAGGGTCGTGATGGACCGGTACCTGCGATCGTTACCCGCGACTCTGCGCAAGTGGGTGAGCCATGCAGACCCTAAGTCCGCGGACCAGTTGGTCGAGCTGGTGGAGAGGTACGTGGCGGCTGAGGAGCTGAGAAGTATGCCCCACCAAGCCCCGATGGCGCAACAGCGAACTCCCACAGACACTGGTAAGACTGTTCCAGGGGAGAAGGGTGCTGGGCGGTGGGATGTACCTAAGACTGAGGGTGTAGAACCTGGAGACAGGCCTGCCAGGCCAGGAAGGTTCTTGCCCCGTAAACGACTAGACATTAATATGATTCAGTGTTTCCGGTGTGGTGACTTTGGCCATATTTCCGCTAATTGTTCACTTACAACTGAACCTATGCAATGTGATACTGCTCATGTCTACCGCAGGGGGACTTTCTTTGCACAGACAGCCTGTATGGCTGACCGGCAGGCTGAGACTGATAAGCACATGTGTGTACTCACTGTAGATGGCAACCGAGTAGAGGCACTGTTAGACTCTGGTAGCTTGGTGACACTTATAAAAGCTGAGCTGGTGAACCCCTTGAGGCATAAGGGGAAAACTGTTGATGTGACCTGCATACATGGGGATAATCGATATTATGTTACTGCCGAGGTGAACATCGAGACACCATGTGGCTCTACTATAGTTTCTGTAGGTTTGGTGCCTGGTCTGGTGTACAGTGCAATATTGGGGAGAGACTTTGTTCACTTCTGGAAATTGTGGGAAAGCCATTTTGTTCCAGAAGTGAACAACCCTGGTCCACTTGAGAAGGTTGTCGATATAGTGGAGGAGGGAGTTTCTTCTGAGTCAGAGTTATTCCCTTTTCCTACTATGGTTGGCGAACTAGAGAATGCGGAGCGTGACGGTGGCCCGCCAACTGATGTGCCTCCCATTGAGGTGGGAAGTGTTGTTGGGCCAGTGGATCATCTGCCTGATTTAGAGGTCAGAAGAGAGGTCTTTGCCATGGAGCAGTTGAATGACCCTACTTTGGTAAAAGCCAGGGAGAATGTAAAGGTAGTTGATGGTAAACCCGTAGACCCTGATAGTCCTTTGTCCTATCCCCACATGGCAATGTGTCAGGATTTATCCTGCCCTGAGTGTCAGTATCATGCTCCCAGACCACGTTTTAAGGGTCCACTAGTTCCATTGCCTATTGTAGAGGTGCCAATAGTGAGAGAGCACCTGAAACAGGCTCAACAAGCACAGCAGAGGGTATACAACCGCAATGCTCGGTTACGCAGCTTTGCTCCTGGGGACAGAGTGTTAGTGTTGGTTCCCACTGTGGAAAATAAACTTTTGGCTAAATGGCAAGGCCCCTTTGAAATCTTAGAAAGAGTGGGACAGGTCAATTACAAAGTTTACCAGCCGGGGAAAAGAAAGCCGAAACAGATATACCATATAAATCTGTTAAAGCCCTGGAAAGATAGAACGGTACTGTCGGCCGTCCGAGTCCCTCCAGTAAATCCCGGGCCCTTAGTTCCTGAAGTGACAGTGGCAAAAACCCTGTCGGCGATTCATCAACGAGAGGTCAAGGAGTTTCTGGTCAGAAATAGGGTGCTGTTCTCTGACGTACCTGGGAAAACCTCGGTCGTTAAACATGACATCATCACTGACCCAGGGGTTAAAGTTAATCTAAAGCCCTATAGGTTACCAGAAGCACCAAGAGCATCGGTGTCAAAAGAAATTAAAAATATGCTAGAGTTAGGGGTTATTGAAGTATCACATAGTGAATGGTCAAGTCCCATTGTGTTGATTCCAAAGCCCGACGGGAGTGTGCATTTCTGCAATGACTTCCGAAGGTTGAACAGTGTTTCAGAATTCGATGCCTACCCGATGCCACAGTGGAGAAGGAGGCGTTGGCCATAAAGTGGACAGTAATACGAGATGGTTCTTGGCGTTACAAACTTTTAAATTTTCAGTGGAACACAGGCCAGGGGGCCTGTTGTTTAAAGCAGACGCGTTGTCACGCGTTCATTGTTTGGGTGCTTCAGTTGTTCCGCCCCATAGGTCGAAACAAAGGGGGGGGATATGTGATAGGATCACTGGTAAAGTGGTCTGTGACAGGGACATTTATCCCAGATTCCTGTCCTGTGTTTAAAATCCCCAGGAGAAAGTGTGCAGTGTAGCAGGCTTGAGTTTCGGCTTTTTGAAAAGCCGGTTTGGGACCTGGGGGTTATGGGTGAGAGGAGAGGGAGGGCTCCACCCATGACCACTCCAGGTTTTGGTTCTCGCAGCCTGGTATCAGGCTTGTTAGTTTTCCACCTGAGAGTGGCCAATATAAGCCTAGTGTGTTGAGGGCTGATTGTCTCACCTGGGAGAGCAGACAGGGAGTTTGCTCAGAGACACTTGAAAACCTAAACTGTAAGTGTTGTGCTGTGCTTTTGTTGCTGGTGGGGGCACTAGGCCCTGCCAGGTTCTGGTAGTGAGGGAACTACCTGTGAAGTTAGTGCCCCGACAGGGCTAGGATTTTTGTTTATGTTTTCTTTATGTTATTTCTGACATTGTACAATAAAGACTGGCACCGACCAGCTTGTACTTGCATCCAGACTGGTGTGCTGCTTCCCTGCTGCTGTGTGTGTGTGTAAGGAAGGAGTCCTCTACCCAGGAGAGGGACCCCCCTAACCTAACTGTGTCACAATATTATATATATATATATATATATATATATATATATATATATATAAGAGAAAAGACCATAGTGTAATACTATACACAAAAATGTATTTCTCACAATCATGAGCAAAATAAAATGCCTGTACATCAAATAAAAGAATTCAAAGCTTATCTGTATGTATGTGATGTCATATCATCGCTGGTAGAGGATGTCACTCATCGTACCATGCACCACCTCAACGCGTTTCGTTCAGAATATAGTGGACTTCATCAGGAGGATAAAGAATAATAATGCCCATGTTCTATATATACCCATATCAATTGGCCAATCAAGTGGGAGTGAGTACTGCCAGGAAGCTCCGTAAGCTTGTGTTTCGCACACCAGGAAGTTGACTGGAAATGGGTCTCAAATCACGGATGTTGGCTCTCACGTCCACATGATAATAATCCCCTGTTGGTGACTAAAGCCGGCTTTACGTTCCCCCCGCTCCGAGTTTACCGGCTCTCTGGATAAGCTGAGATGGTCACAGTGCCATCAGCTCCAAGCGCCGCTTTCCACTCCGACAGGGTCCAAGCACGAGTGCATGGCGGACATTTTTTAGAGGTCTTTTGCCTGTAGTGTTTCACCGGTGGCCATTTTTCCATATATCCCCGTAATGGGAATCTAATGTGACCAACGCTATTACACATGTTTACATTCCTGGCTTCAATAGAAGATGAATTCTCAAAGTCAAGGGTATTAAAATGGCTATTATAGAAAGCACTAGGGTACACATGCATCTATTTACACATATACTACATAATAAAACATAATAAAGTAATAAGAACTGAATGGAATGGCAGTAGCTATAAAACTTAAATAACAATATTAAAAAAACTCAGGATTATTAGGATTAGGATTACTCAGGATTATGAAACAGCCCAGCTTTACTAGTAAGAATGGGCAATTCCTTAAAGAGTAGGACTGTATACCCCATGACTGTTCTACGAGATTGATGCAACTGATCATTGAAGAGAAAAAGAGAGACCTTATAGAAATTGACAAAGAGCTAAAAAAGAGGGAAGTGGATATGGAGAATGTCAAAAATAGTGAGGATTACAAAGCTAATGAAGTTGTCCTAGTTAAAAAAAAATGGAGAGGATCAAATTAGAGGTCATTACAACCAAAGAAAATACATTTTATAGAGTAAAGATGGATTACCAGAATGGGAAAATCAAGAAATGGAATGGCAGTATCAATGGAAATTATCCCAAACGGAGGGAGGTTTCCAGACCAAGCATTACAGGGGAATGGACTAAAGTACAGTCCAGATCTAATTATACACATAATAGGATATTGACACCCAAAAGAGTGAGTTTTGAGCATAGGAATCGATTCTCTACCTTGAATAGATTAGAATCAAACACTGATTCAGATTTTTTTATCCCCAATGGCCTCAGATCCAAAGGAGAAACATATAGAGGCCACGAGATGTCAGGAAAAAGTGAGACGTTCCTCACCATTAAAAAGAAGACATCTAGAAGACGGGGAGGAAGGGGGGCACTAAGCGATTACAAAAAAAGAAGAAACCTACAGAAATAGCCACAGAGGTAGATCTTAAGAGTAAAGGTATATTCAACCTCTCATCATATGAGCTTACTAAAGCTGAAACTTCTTTATTAAATAAAGGCCTCTCCTTTGCCCCTACAGTATCCTCTAATAATTTCCAAGTATTTATTGATTTGAATACATTTATAAGAAAGCTTACATTAAAGAGACATTTTTACAAAAAAAGAGGTAATATCAGTGAATGTTAATAATAATTCAAACTCTGGCCTTAAATTGCCTTCTAAATATTATCCTTTGGAATCAAAGAGTAGCCAAATTTATATGTTTTTAATGAACTGGTGAAAAAAGATTTATGTGACATGGGTAATATATCTCAGAGTTTAAAAATTAAAGGGAATCTGACCAACTTTGAAAAAAATGCCCTTAAAAGGTTAAAAAAAGAGATTGTGCTTACACAGGCGGACAAAAGAGGGGGTCTAGTTATTATGAACAGGATAGATTATGAGACCAAAGGGTTGAGATTATTGAGTGATATTTCTTCTTACATCAAACTGGATGGGTACCACACAGAAGGGTTTGTAGAAGAACTCAGAATTATTTTGATAAATGCATTAAGACAAGAACTTACTAACAAAGATGAATTTCAATATCTGATAAAAAATAATCCAGTAATACCAATATTTTACTTTCTCCCCAAAATTCAGAAGTGTTTGATAAATCCCCCAGGGAGACCGATAGTGGCAGGTATCAATTCCCTTACGGATATTCTTGAGTAAATATGTGTACAAGTTGAAATCATATTCTAAAGATACTACTACTATATTAGAAATATAGGAAAATTTTGTTTGGGATGATGACTATCATTGGGTGACCATTGTTGTTCAATCCTTGTACACATTGATCGATCAAAGGAGAGGCATTGAGTCATGCAAAGAATTCCTCGTGGTAGATTAAGAACTCAGTGAACTTCATAAAGATTTTATATGCATTTTAATAGATTTTATATTGAAGCATAATTATTTCAAATTTTTGAGCAATTTTTATTTACAAGTCTGTGGGACAGCAATGGGGACAATTTTTGCACCTAGTTTCGCTAATTTACATATGGGAAGTTGGGAGAATATATTTATCTATTTTTAGTGATAATGTCATTTTATACCAATGTTACATTGATGACATTTTGATTGTATGGAAAGGTACTAAATTGAAATTTGAGGAGTTCATGGTGTTTATAAGTGATAATACATATAATTTATCTTTTACTTATAAATTTGATGATCACCAAATTGAGTATTTGGATTTAATATTGATGAATACAGAAACGGGTGTTCAGACTAAGAGTTTCATTAAGGAAGTAGACACTAACTCAGTTGTTCATTTTGAAAGTGGTCATGCCTTAACATGGAAAACGAATATACCATTTTCTCAATTTTGTAGGGTTAAACGGAATTGTAGTGCACAGGAACAATGCGAGGAACAGTTTGAGGTATATTCCAAAAGATTTAAGGAAAGGAGTTATCCAAAAGATCTCTTTAGGGAATCTATTAATAGAACAAGGAATACTCAAAGGACAGACCTCTTGAGATATAAAGAGAAAACAAGTGACAAAGATAAAGAGATTTTATTTATCACTCCTTATAATAGGGATGAGAAGAAAATACGCAACGGTTTGGAGAAACATTGGGGAATCTTGAAAATGGATGGTGTTTTAAACACCATCCTACCAGATAAACCCAAAGTGGTCTTTCAAAGAGCAAAAAATTTAAAGAGCATACTCGCCCCCAGTCAATTGAGAGTAAAATTACCTAAAAATACAAATATATGGGAGAATCAACAAAAGGGCTTCTTCAAATGTGGCCACTGCAATATATGCAGATTTGTACATCCCATTTCAAAATAATTTATGAATTTTGATGATTCTAGAAACTTCCTAATAAAAGATTACGTGAACTGTACCACTACATGGGTTATTTATGTTTTAGAATGTCCCTACAAGTTGAAATATGTGGGTAAAGCAAAAAGACCTTTTAAAATGAGAATACAGGAACATGTGTGTAG
This sequence comes from Taudactylus pleione, assembly GCA_031769625.1. Lineage (NCBI taxonomy): Eukaryota > Metazoa > Chordata > Amphibia > Anura > Myobatrachidae > Taudactylus > Taudactylus pleione. The sequence goes on along the minus strand of JAUIMM010000965.1, from coordinate 4,845,336 downwards.
CATTAAAAATAATCAGGATAATCATAGTGTTCCTAAACATTTTAAGTTGGTACATAATTCTAGTTTAGATGGTTTTAAATTTAAGGCTATTGAACATGTGACAATTGGTGAGAGAGGAGGGGATATAGCCAATAAATTGTCGAAAAGAGAGATGTTCTGGATATATACATTGAATACCCTGGCTCCCAATGGACTAAACGATAATTATGAAATTGCTCCTTTTTTAATTTGATTTGGTATTCATACTTTTATCTATATTTATATTCTTCCACCATCGCTGCTCCCCAGAAAAATTATTTATTTTCTATACTTTTTATAAATCTTATGCATATTTTTAATGACCTATCTTTTGTTTACTCACTTTTTATAGGGTCATTTTTAATGTATTTTTATTGAATTGTTTATCCTTTAGATGATTTTTTAATACTGTTATTTAAGTTTTATAGCTACTGCCATTCCATTCAGTTATTACTTTATTATGTTTTATTATGTAGTATCTGTGTAAATAGATGCATGTGTACCCTAGTGCTTTCTATAATGGCCATTTTAATACCCTTGACTTTGAGAATTAATTTTCTATTGAAGCCAGGAATGTAAACATATGTAATAGCGTTGGTCACATTAGATTCCCATTATGGGGATATACTACAAAATGGCCACCAGTGAAATACTAGAGGCAAATGACCTCTAAAAAATGTTGTGCGTGGACCCTGTCGGAGTGGAAAGCGGCGCTTGGAGCTGATGGCACTGTGACCATCTCAGAATATCCAGAGAGCCAGTACACTCGGAGCAGGGGATACAAAGTGCGGCTTTAGTCACCAACCGGGGATTATTATCATGTGGACATGAGAGCCAACATCCGGGATTTGAGACGCATTTCCGGTCAACTTCCTGGTGTGTGAAACGCAAGCTACGGAGCTTCCTGGCGGTACTCACGCCCATTTGATGGGCCAATTGATATGGGTATATATAGACCATGGGCACTATTATTCTTTATCCTCCTGATGAAGTTCACTATATTCTGAACGGCTGAAACGCGTTGAGGTGGTGCATGGTACGACGAGTGACATCCTCTACCAGCGATGATATGACATCACATATCTACAAATAAGCTTTGAAGTCTTTTATTTGATGTACGGGCATTTTATTTTGCTCATGATTGTGTGAAACAATTTTTCATATATATATATGCCTATCACGGTTGATGAAATACTAAGTGTACACAGAGTCGTGTCCAGGAACTAGAACCAGAAATATTGGGATCGATTTCTGTGAATTTGAAAGTGGTATATTCCACTTTATAAGGTACACCTCCATTCAAAAAAAAGGGTGATCATATTGGGTGGAGGTTACCTTTATATAACAATATTGCACTAGGAGGCGCTCTCTCTCCACTTTTTGTAGGAATTTATATACTGTCTTAACAACAGTTTATGGGAGAAGGAGCAGACACCCATTACACTTGGGGAGTGCATTGTTGGATGGACATTGAGTAACTTGATTTAACGACCCTGTGCCGTATACTACCTTTGTCTGATATATATACACACACACACATACATACATACACACACAAATACATAGATACATACATACATACATACACACACTGTATTCTATAGCATTACTAAAGCAGTCTAAGGCCCGTATTCAATTAGCTGCGAAAAGTCGGAATCCGTGGAAAAGTATCACGGATGACATTTCGCCAGGCGAAAACTTTACGCTGTATTCAATTGCAAAGACTTTTTGCGTACGCGGAAAGTCAATGCAGTGTAATAGGCGGAAAAGATTCGCCTTTGAAAGTAGGCGGAAAAAAAGTGCAGAATTGCGGATTTGGGGTGCAAAGGTGGGGAAACCACTCAGCACCCTTGGGACAGGGACTGTGTAAAAAAATCCCTTAAAAAAAGAAAGAGGAACACCCCAAAAAATTACTTTGAAAAAGGGGGCGAAAAAGTACAAAGTTGGGGTACAAACATAAAAAGTAGTGAAATAGACTTTTGAGGGGGCTGCAAGTAGGGGTGAGGTGTTTTTTTGATTGCAGGTGCTTGTAACAGGTGGGTTTTTCACAATATTTTTAACTTCACCTTAGAGACTTTAAAATATGCTAGCACCCATTTTGAAGTACCCCAAATTTGACAGGATTACTTATTTTCACACGCAATGACGGCGGAAACAAGATTCCGCCGGCGGCAGCGAAATTATCACAGCTAATTGAATACGGGCCTAAATATGAATTATGAAATAAAATATACATATCATCCTCGGACCTCATGGTTCACAGGAAAATTAAAAGACTCACCCAGGCCAGTATTGTATGACTCCAGTCCAGTCTCTTTCCTCTGAAATAGCTACAGCACAACAGCCAGGCAGCAATACGGTGCTCCAGCAGGCACAGACCCCCACTGTCTCACTCAGTCAGTCAGTTACTGGGTGTGGGGGTGCAGCAGCAGGGCTCCCTCCCTCAGAGATTCAACAGCACTGTACTTTTTTTAATTGTAGGCTGGCAGACTCAGAGTGCCACGGCCACACCGCTGCTCTGCACTGCACCTCTCCTTCCTCCTCCACTTAAGATGTCTGTGGGCGCTGTAGGAGAACGGGCGGTATGGGGCTGCGCAGTGCTGCGTGACCTCTGACATCAGAGGTGCTCAGGGCTCAGCGTTGCCGGGCAGAAAACAAAGAGAGGCGAGAGAGGCACAGCTGGCTGGGCCTGATAAAATGATCTTGCGGGCCGTATACAGCCCGCGGGCCAGAGTTTCCTCTTCCCTGTTCTAGAAGATAATAGCTAGAATCTGATTGGTTGCTATGGGCAACATCTCCACTTCTAAAAACCCGCACCTTAGTAAATATACCCCTTATGCTGTGTACACACTGGCAGATATATTGGCCGATCGATTGATCGGCCAATATATATCTTGTGTGCTTCGGCCAGTGTATACCCGCGATATGTCTGCAAATTACGTTGTTCACAGACATATCACGTCAGCTGTGCTGCACAGCCGATGCCCAATATATCTGCAGATATATTGGGGCATCATGCTGTGTGTACGGGCGGTCAGCACTACAGATCACTAACCACCAAAATGTAAAGTTTCATGTAACATATGAAGGGAAAATACATTGTGTTATCCAACTTTTCTAAATTTATCCCCCCCCTCCCCAAGAAAATCCAGCTATATGCTCATGAACCTCATCATTTTTGTGCACTGAGGAGGCTCCATACTTTGTATAGTAAGTACATAAATAACAAAGATGGTTTTTTCATTGAACTTTTTAAAATCCTACTGTCTTTTAAACCTTTTTTAAAAATTCTAATATTTATTTTTTGACTGTACTACATGCGGCTCCTTGCAGCTGTGAACACTGGCCTCTGAAGCGATCGGAGGCTAAAGAAGTCTCAGATCGCTTCAGAGTCCAACATTCCCAGTGATGCACTGCGCGGGTGACTTCATGACACCAGTGATGTGAGGAGCCTTCCCTGCGGGCCATCTGAATCTAGACAGATGTAGTCAGAACAGATGCAGCAGCGCTGCGGGAGCGAGAGCCAGCCGGAACGGGAGCCAGCATGGTGCGGTAAGTACTAGGCTGGGGGGGGCCTGCATATGGGGCACTATTTTAGGAGGGCACTGTATAAGGGGCACTACTTTAGGGGGCCCTGCTTATGGGCCACTGCATAATTGGCACTACTGTAGGAGGCTCTGCATATGGAGCAAAACTACAGGGGGCACTGCATAAGGGTCACAAATAAAGGGGGCACTTCATAAGGGGCACAAATACAGTGGGGACTGGATAAAGGGCAAAACTACAGGGGGCACTGCACAAGGGACAGAAATACAGCGGGCACTGGATAAGGGGCAAAACTACAGGGGACACTGCATAAGGGGCACTGCATATGGGACACAACTGCAGGGGGCACAGCATAATAAGCACTTATGCTTGAGAGCCAGTTGGGAGGGGGGAGTTTCAGTCTGAGAACCGGGTGGTTGGTGCCTGCTTTCATGCTTATGGGGGCAGAGTGGGCTGTTGAGATAACATTAGGGGGGGTGGGGCTGGCAAGAGTGACACGAGAGGCTGCTGCAGCGGCATGGGGGGGGTTGCAATGACACATGGAGGAGCTGAAGTGTGTATTATGTGAATCTTGCTTTTTCAATGTATTTTATGTGGCTCTGGATTTCAAAATGTATTTATGTGGATGTGGTTTTTAAAACATTTTATGTGTCTCTGGCTTGTTTCAGTGTATTTTATGCTGAAGTGGCTTGTTTCAGTGTATTTTATGTGGGAGAGGGAGAGGGAGAGAGGGAGAGGGAGAGGGGGAGGGGGAGGGGGAGGGAGAGGGAGAGGGGGAGGGAGAGGGAGAGGGGGAGGGGGAGAGAGAGAATAAAGTGTATTGGTTACCATATGGTTTAGCAACAACTATATGCGTTCTTGCACAGCACATTGCACTTTTGTATATCAGGTGGTTACCCGTTAGGGGTTAACTAGAGTTAGTGATTATTTTAGGCTGTTGTCCAGATCTTTGTATATGTATAAAGAAATTGTTATATTGATGGTGGCACTAGAATCCTTGATTTTTTACTGTCGTCAGCTGTGAAGCACTTTATTATCACTATCCTAATTGATGGTGGTATTAGAACCCTTTATTACCTATACCCCTTTTCCACCAAAATTCCAGGGGTGACCCGGAGTTGGTACAGAGTTCCTATCCGGATCAGGCATAGACCTGGCTTTCCCAGCGTGAAAGTGGACGCTTGGAGATAACGTCATCTCCAAGCGTCACTGAAGCCGGACCAATCGGCCGGCTTGCAGCGCACTCCAGGTCATCGTGACCCGGAGTGCGCTATTCTCACCGCAGGGTTTCACGGGCTATGCCCGTGCTACACCCTGCTATTTACCTGGGTTGGATTGCCGGGTCACTCGACCTGGCGATCCAACCCTCTCCCCTTTTACACCAGGGAGCTGCCCGGGTTAACCCTTCAATAACCCGGGTTTTAGCTCCGGTGTAAAAGGGGTATAATTCATGTCAGCACTTTTGCACACATTGCACTTTTTTTACATGACTTTTGCACATATGTTTATGATTAAACATATGTTTTAAGTATTTTCTCTCACATTACCCAGATTCACTGTTGTACTTTATTTCACACCTAGTCGCTTGAACTAGTTTCATTTACACACACACACACACACACACACACACACACACACACACATATATATACAAATACACACTTGGGGACATAATCAATTGGGGGCGAGAATAGCAAAAATCCAGCACCTGTAAGGTTTTTCCTGCAGGAGCGGGATTTTTGATATTCAATTAGGTGAGCGTTTTTTCCTATTTTGAGTGCCGGGAAGTTTTTTTTTTTTGCACCTCCAGAGCACGACCAATTTTTCCTAAAATCCACAATTTTAGGAAAAAAGGTCGGGAAATGCTCCTGGACCCCGGCGACACACCTCCTAATGACTAATTAAGCAATTGGAAGTTTCCAATTAGCTTAATTAGTCAGTAATACTCACCTTCCGAAGTGCTGTCTTCTGCATCCAGTGTCGGGACCCGGTCTCTTGCAGCAGCAGTGAGTATGTTAGTGTGTGCAAGAGTGTGTGTGTGACCCCCGGTGTCCCCCTCCCCAGTGTGAGTATGCCCCCCATAGTGGGCGCTGAGAGAACTACATATCCCAGCAGCCCTTGTGCCTCCCTGGAGCCTCCCAGCAGCCCTTTCCCCACTGAGAAGATGGAGGGGAGGCCACCGGGAGCATCAGAGACCACCGGGCAGGTAAGTGTAATTTTTTTTTTTTTTTTTACACGATGGGTGGTTTTCAGCTCTGAAAACCCAGAAACCATTTTTTTAATTGGATACTGCAGGTATCGGGAGAGCGCATACCTGCAGTAAACCAAAATTGGGCGCAAGGTTTGTTTCCTCGCTAAACCTTGCGCCCATTTGAATATGCCCCATGGTATTCATAAAATAACTGAATAAGTGACACTGCTCATAGCGTTATATATCAAATTATCTAAAAATTATATTTCAGCTTATCTTGCAGAATATATAAATGAAAGTATGCGGAAAAGATTTATGGAACAAAAAAACTTTACAGTTTACAGTTTTCAATGCAATTGAGAATTCCATAAGGAAATAGGCCGTTTATAGCAATTAGTTGCACTCACTGCCTAATTTCAGGTATTGTATGATTTTGTTCATTCATTTTATTATGGAATTTGTTTTCCATAATAATTGTCTTCTGCATAATTTTAGCTTCTATAAATCTCTGCTGTATACTTTCATTTATATATCCTGCAATTTCGCTGACATCCGACTCAGAGATCTGCTATTCACTTTTTTGACAGATCTGGGTATGTACAGGAAGTGAGCGTTCATCTGAGGTAATGGTCATGCTGGAGGGAGTAGCAGTGATAGGGGGAGATGATGGTCGTATTAAATGAAGCCACTGTATTATGTTTTACCCTGGGTGCCATACTTCTTTACCACAGTTTTACATTGGCTTGTGTAGAACATTTCATTAGGGAATACATCCAGGAAGATATAGAGAGCAATATCTGTGACAAGAGGCATTTCTAGTACTATTTTCATGTGATCAATCCCTCTTCTCATCATGTCCCCCTCCAATCTTCCCCATATTAATATATCCACATCAAACCCCCAAATCCATCACTTCACTTACATTTGACTATATTATACCACGTAGTAGTGACCCCAATTTATATTATGCTAAATAGGACTGGACAGTGTATTTTATATAGTGTGTGCAGTGACGGAGCAGGGTGATGGAGGAGAGGAGGGGTCGGAGTGTGAGGGAAGGAGCAGGGTGATGGAGGAGAGGATGGGACCAGAGGAGCAGGGTAATGCAAGAAGGATCAGAATGTGAGGGAAGGAGCAAGGTTATGGAGGACTGGAGGGGTTGGAGTGTGAAGGAAGGAGGAGGGTGATGGATTAGAGGATGGGAACGGAGAAGCAGGGTAATGGAGGAGAGCCCGCGGTGTGAGTGAAGGAGCATGGTGATGGAGGAGACGAGACAGGGCTGCCATCAGAAATTGTGGGTCCTAGGACTGACCAAAAAAGGCAGGGCCCCCCCTTCCATCCCCCTCCTCCCCACTACCACTAAGTCTCATGAGTCATGACTTACCTTATTGCCTTGAAGAATGCTCCTTCCTTCTGGCTCCTTCTCCTCCAGGTCTGGCTGGCACTGCTCCTCACGCGTCGCTGCTACTCTGACCTCTTCCAGCGGCGTGGAGTGACGTCATGAAGTCACACACGCTCACTCCAATGGGGAAAAAATAAAATTATTGAACAAGAGCAGTGGCAAACAGGTGGGGGGGGAGTATTTCTAACATATATAACATATATACATACACACATATATATACACACACACATATATATATATATATATATATATGAATATATATAGGTCACTAAACCTATTGATTTTCTGCCACAAACTTCAAAAAGCAATGAAATTACGATCATTAAGGTTGACGCCTTAATGGACGTGTTCCTTGCACAATACAGATATGGTATGCCATCACACCCTGTATAATATATATGTGTGTGTGTGTGTTTATTAAACATACACGATATATACAGTATATAGCAAACATATATATATATATATATATATATATACACACACACACACACGCTACCACATTTACAGTATACATACACTAACATATATATATATACACTAACATACATACACATATATCCACACGAACACATACATACACGACAGATTTACACACTAACATACATACACATTATACAAAACATACATACTGTACTTACACTTCTGAGGCAACAGCAGGTTGCTAATGGGGGTGGGCACCTCACATCATTAGACCACGTCCCCTCCGCAATGACAATTCACGTGTGTATGGGGGTGGGGCTTGAATTGGCTCCACCCCCATTGCGATCATAGACTGAAGGGGGAATCAGTCAATCAGTTCCCAGGTTGGAGCAGGCCTTCCTCCTATAACTCAACTGAGTATCACAGGGCCCCCACCCATACTGCCAGTGGCTGGCAGGTCCAGTGTCTGCCAGCGTCCGGCAGGGTCCCCCTGATGGCAGCCCTGAGATGTAGGTGTTGGAATGTGAGGGAAGTAGCAGATTGATGGAGCGCTGGCATCCCATACCCATCTCAATATAACAGTAAAGTGAACCTATAGGTTTGCTAGAAATTAAAATATGGTGAGTGAGGGAGACCAGAGCAACACTGACAATGTCATTGTGGGTAACTACAATGTTGACTTCAAAGTAGTGTATTGTCCACACATTGGAGGAGGTGCACACTCCAATTTGGTCAGCCATGTATCTATCATTGGATTATTGTCAGATATACTATATGTGATATTATCTCAGTGTGTAATGATTAACTTCCCACTTCATGACCAGGAACCTCACTCTCCTTCCCTTTTTGATGGAACGTACAGTGTAACCGTCACGTGTATACAACTGATGCTGAGATGCATTTGGAACAAGCCAGAGTTCTTGAAAAATAGACTAGGACTGTCCTTGAAAAACAATCACGTGAGAGCTCTACTCTTTCAAGCACAGTTCTACATAACAAGATTATTTGAACATTTCTACATTCATCAGTGTAATTATCTGTTAGAGTAGGGCATTCACCTTTCTAACAATTTTTTTAATTGCGTGCCAACTTTTTGTTCAGTTGATTAATGAAGCAACCTAGAAAATAATAAATTCTTATTAGTGAAACAATTAAAATTTGTATAAAGCCTAAAAAAATATAAAATCATGAAAATGAACAGTGTTCAACAGCATTGTAAGTAATAGATACTGTGTATATATTAGTATTGCATAATACACATTAAGGCCCTTTTGTTACCAGAACATGTGGCCATGCGCTACATTTGTTTTTTGTGTAAATGCATTAATCTGACTGCTTACACCAACTTTTAGAATCTATCTCGCATAAAATGTTTGCTCTTTGCAAATTCTGATGAAAATATATATTGAATAAAAATAAATGAGTGATCAAAGATCGGCCTACCATCACTTTATTACTAACCACACATATACATTTTAGTTTTGTCTTGTTTTTTTTTTTTTACTCAAAATACAGTTCATTCCAACATCATGTCTTATATTAATTATGGGCGAGGGGACAATCTATTGCTTGAGTCAATATCATACCTTTAAATGTTTTTATTGCATAGCTAGAATTAATTGTAGAGTGCTCCACTGGGGCACGAACTCTGTAAAGAACTGCGGTGTGCTATACAAACTGTTAATAAATAAATAGTGCCCGACAAGTATATACTGTAAATGTTTATTTACTATATGGCAGCTTTTCAAAGCTGACGATTATCAGCATTTTTGCATGCAGAATTTAAAACATCTATACGATTACGTGTAAAATACACTTGGTTTTCACTTAATAGTATTTCTGTTTTAACCACTTGTCTGGCATGGCATCAGATGCGACTACGCCAGGCTGGGCTTTCCATGACATGGTGGCATCTGATTTCACCAGTTAGAAACTCCCACTGGACAGCTGCTGGTAGAAAATCTTCCAGGCCCCTCTGAATGCATGGCTCCTACCCCAGTGTCTGCCGATCACTGCGCCCAGCCTGGCGGCAGCTTCCAACCGTTTGCATGTAATGAAAGTAGCTACTCTGTTCCTGTGTATACCACTATAACTACACCAGCTCGAGGCTCCTACTGAGGCTGCACAACAAGCTGAAAGTCCTATCTCTACAATGGCGCATTCTTGAGGTAATAGTTTAAAAAACCTAACTTTCTAATTTACCTGAACCCCAAAAGCACGTACCCTGGCACAATAGCTACCTAATAAAACAAACCCCAAGTCTAAATTCGCCACCTACCCCGAGTTCTGCTCTGATATTAGACCTTGTCAGTGAATGATATATCACAGGGGCAGAATGGTTTCTAGTGATATATTGTACTATTGGATACTACTAAAATCTTGAATATTTACAGGTTGGTATATCAATATTTTCTATATATCAGAAATGTCAATGTCCATCCCTAACACCGATTGGCCATCCCTAGTTCCAACCAGCCTAGCCAATATAAACAGGAGCCCACAGTCATGAGGAGCTCCCAGATCATCCTTGATCTGTCCCCCCTCACAGATCATATGGTGTCTCTTCAAGTATCTTCTGCACACACACACACACACACACACACACACACACGATATCCTCCATCTCTTGCCAGCAACAGTGGTGGGCAGTCCTATGAGGAATGTCCACCCCCTGCTGCTGGCTTATCTTCTCACAGGACTGTGAGTCTTGTGACAGTGTAGCTGAGGATACAGAGAGCAGTGATACAATTGATAGTTATTATAGTGACTGACAATTATAATAAGTTATACTTTCTAAACTGTTGAAGGCAACAAATTGGTGATTTCTGAGCGCAAAATAGGATCTGCTGACTGTAGTCACTATTAGGGGTATCCTTAACCCCAGAATATCAAATGAAGAAACAGTATATAATGACCTGGGTGCTGAACATAATATACACTTGACTGGGAGATAAAAGCAATGATACATTTATTACATGAACAAAGATAAAATCCAAAAAAATTCACAGAAAATATTGGTACAAATATTGAAATATACTTAGTCTCTGATGGTGAGTGTCACTTTGGGTAAAAGCAACAGCAGGGATTTTACAGAATACACACTTGCTGGACACTCGCAGGCATGAAGCAGAGTCCTGGTAGAATAGATAGCAGCGCACAGGCTGGCCAACGAGTTTTGAGCAAATATTGGTCTTCCTCAAGGCTGTCTGTGTGCAGTCTAGTGTATGCCCTTTAAATAGCAGCTGCCTGATGTGTCATCTCCATGACCCGGAGTTTTTTTTTTTTTATTTCTTCTTTGTTGAGTGAGCTTCACCTCTTCGTGTCTGTGAGGACACTATAGGTGGTCGGGGGTGCTTGGAGCCGTAACCAAGGTTCTTAAGGCATGGTAGATTCATTGCGCCGTGTGGTCTCCGAAAAACCAGAAGTGCGTCTCTGTACACTTTCGTTTTTTGGTCTGGTAGACGGAGATTCATCCTCTAGTGTTTTGAATGATATTTCTCAATTTTGTTGTTGATATTAGATGGCCAAGTATGTATGGAAATAAAAAAAGTGCATTTAATAGGAAATACATGAACAGAGGTATATTAATAGGACATATACTGTATATCAGTTATATGTGTACCATAGGTCACAGAGTCTAGGATTATACTGCACATAACAGTAGTATAGGAATATTTATGAGGGCAGGAGTATAAAATGAGGCATAAGGAATTAACAACGAATTTAAACATATAAAACCAATAAAAATATGCTAAAACTCATAAATCACAAACAAAACCAAAAATATATAAAAGAGGGGCAAAAAATTATAAAACTGTATAAAAGTTAAATAAAACCTCTAAAAGACCATAAAATTTGTGAGAGGTATTTTTAATAAAATATGTATTTTTGGGTATTTACAGAAACCATTTCAATTGGAAGTCTTTATTGAGACCCTCTGGGACCAATGTTTTTAACTTCTCCTTTCGGGCCAATTTGGTTTCCCTGTTTCTGTTTTTCCAGTAATTTTTGACACATTCTGTACCCATAAAGTTTGATATAAAATTTGTGGAGCAAGAATTGTTTTTGCTAGAATGATCAGACAATGAATGTGTTTCAAGGCCCTTTCTTATATTACGGAGATGTTCCCCCATACATGTCTTTAGGGCTCTGGATGTGCGTCCGATATACAATAGTCCACAAGAACATTCTATGAGGTAGATAACGTTAGGAGTATGACGTGATGAAGTCTGTAGTTATTCTTTTCCTTTCACTGTGAACTTGGTGAATTCTCTTTTTGGGTTAAGGTTTAACACATATTGCAGGTACCGCAATGATGAAACCCTTCAGTTCTTATGGGCTTCATGTGTTCACCTTCCAAAACACTTTTCACAAGTTTTTGTTTGAGATTATCCGCCCTTCTGTATATAAAACTGAGTTTATCTGGTAAAACTTTTGATAAAAGGTGCTAATGTTGTTTAAAAATCCTTTCTATATGCGGATGATGTGACCCAGACTTGGTTATAAACTACCATTCTTTCTTCTTGCTTTTTTACTTTGGGTCTAAAGAAAGTGTTTCTTTCCAGTTCCAATATTTCCTTCTTTGCTTTTTCCAGTTGTTCCTTTTTATATCCTCTGGATAAGAAATTTTGTTCCATCTCCTCCATCTGTTTCCCGCATACTACTACTTCGGTGCAATTTCTTCTTACACTCACAAATTGGCTTTTAGGCACTCCATCAAGCCAAAAGGTTCAGATGTTCACTTTTCTTGTGTATAAAACTATTGGTATCAGTTGGCTTATGAAAACATTTTGCTTGAAGCGTTCCATCTTTAGAGTATACCGTTATGTCTAGGAAGTTGATCTTGTCTTTGCGGATAGTAAAAGTCAATTGTATATTCAGCGGATCATTAAGATAATTGCAAAAAATATCTAAATCCTCCAATGAACCTTTCCAAAAAACAGTATGTGTCATCTATATATCTGTTCCAGGATACAAGGTCTTGCCCCCAGGATGGATGGTGCCATATGTAGTCCTCTTCCCACTTAACTAGGAAGAGATTTTCATAGCTGGGGGCAAACATGGTACCCATGGCTGTTCCAATGCGTTGTAAATAATAATCCCGTTAAAATAAAAATAATTGTTTTGAAGAATAAAATTTATACTTTGTTTAATAAAATCTTTTTTCTTTTCTTCAAGATCAGTTTGGTCTAAAAACCAACTGGTTCCTTTATCGTGTTCTATTATGGTGTATAATGACGTAACATCAGCCGACATTCATACATATTGTCGTTCCATGCTACTTTCTGCAATTTCAGTAGGGTGTCGGTCGTATCTTTGAGATGGGATGGTGTTTTTTTGACAATAGGTTGTAAGTGATGGTCGACATATCATGATAGGTTACTTGTAAGGCTGTCGGTACCTGCAATGACGGGGCGTCCTGGTGGATTTTGCTCGTTTGTGAATTTTGGGTAGGACATATATGGTGGAGGTGAGAGGATCTTTGATATCCAAGAATTCTCTCTCTTCTTTTGAGATGGATCCTTTGTTATGATATTCTTCAATTCATTCTGAGAAATGGTTTCTGATCCTAGAAGTCGGGTCATTCTTCAATTTTTGGTAGGAAGGGCTATGAAGTTGTCAGTATATTTTGGTCTCATATCATGTCCGATTCATAATTATAATGCTACCTCCTTTGTCGGATGGTTTAATGACAATATTCTTGTCGCCACGTAGATCCTCAATCGCTTTTCTTTCCTTTTTACTCATATTCCACTTCCTCACATACTTTTTCTTTGTCAATTCTTCAATGTCATCTAACACCAACTTCATAAAGCTTTCAATACAATGTCTTTTTATATGGGTGGGATAAAAGGTAGATTTATTTTTAAAGGATTGAGCTTCCATTGATGTTTGGATGTTTTGGGGTAAAAAAAAAAATTTAAGTGTCATTTTTCGGACAAATTTTTGTAGGTCTATGAAGGATTTAAATTAAACCATTCCGCAGGTAGGGACGAACTTGAGGCCTCTCTGTAGTGCTCTCTCCTCTTCTTCAGTAAGAATTCTGTCACTTAAGTTAAAAATCCTGCAAGATTCGTCCTTTATAATTTCACTCTTTTTATTGGTTTTATTCTTGCCCCTCTTTTTTAATTCCCCCCTCTTTTGCCTTTTTTTGTTTTCTTATATGTTACGCCATCCAATTCTCCTTCCTCCATCTGTTGCCTAAAAAAGCTCTTGATGTGGTAGCTTCTTCTTCCAGTGGATTAAATCTATTGGATAGACGTAGTCTTTGGTCTTCTCTTGGTTGATAGGGTTTACTATATGGGTATCTTGGGCTCCTCCATTCAGTATTACTGTGTTGTTTCTGAAAATACTGATGTCTCGGATATTGTCTTTGATAAATGTTGTCTTGTGGATATCTGTGCAACTCTTCTCTATATTTATACTCCTTATGGTTATTTGTATGCTTCCTTATTTTCAATGTTTTGTATGTCTTCTAATTGTCCTTTGTCTTTTCTCTCATTTTTCTTAGGATGTTTCTCTATTGTCTTTATTTTTCTTTGATTTCCTTTTTTAAAAGGAAATCAAAGTCCCGTTGAAATTTCTTCCACTTTTTCTTTATGATTTTCTTGTGTTTCTTTCAATTTTTTCTTACATTTTTCCCCAACTCCAAGCATTCTTCAGATTCCTCAAATGGTCGGATCAGTGCTTGCAGGATGTCTATACATTCGTTTAATGTTTTTAGAGTTTGTCTCCGTTCTTTGAAAATAAGATCAATCAATTGGAATGAGCATAAATCTAGGATCTTTTTCCATTCCTTGGTGAATTCCTCCATTGCTTCTCCAAACAAAGGTAGTTTCTTAATAAGGAGTCCTTTGGGGATAATTTGTTTGGCCTTTTACTTTTCCAAGGCTGCAATTTCCCACCAAAGCTTATTCTCCCTAATTGAGCATTTATTGAGAGCAGACATGGCTGTCTGAATATCATCTGTGATGTCATCATCTTTAAAATAAACAGCTGTTTTAACAGTGTTCTCTCTATCTGCAATGTGGGAAAACAAATTGCTGCTCTGAGTCACACCTCAAAAGGGAAAAGTAAATAAAGGCAACAAATTGTTGGGTTCTGAGCGTAAAATAGGATCTGCTGTCTGTAGTCACCATTACTATTGTGACTATTACTACCTTAACCCCAGAATATCAAATTAAGAAACCATATATAGCGACATGGGTGCTGAACATAATATACACTCCACTGGGAGATAAAAGCACGATATGTAGTTTCTGGCTGAATCAGAATGACATATCGGCTGCATTGCTCAGTGTGTATGGCCAATATGCTCGCTCCCGTGGTCTCATGTGGTATTGTCCGGTAGGCCGTGTTGCATGTCCAACCGGACAATATCGCATTTGGCTCCATTGCAGGTAATTAAGGAAGGAACGAGGGATTGTTATATCGTTCATTACCTCATTCTAATATGTACCAGAGGTACAATATGTCGGCCAACATATCGTACCGGTACACATTGCTCAGTGTGTACCCGGTTTTATAGATAGCAAAAGAAGAAAAATTGGATGCAAGGGAACAGATATAAGGTTCAGAGGAACATTTTTATAAGAGTAGAGAGACAGAGAACAGAAACAGACAGGAGAATTTGGTGGGACAGAAATAAATGGAAAGAATGGTAGGCTAAATATTAGGTGGAGGGGGAGGCACTGTTGAAGAGGTGGGATTTGATGGGCATCTTGAATGAGTGAAGTTTGGGGGAAGCGTTGGTCAGATGGGGAAAGGATTTCCACCGGTGGAAAGCAGTGTGTGAGAAATCTTAAATGCTGGAGTATGAGGTGGTTACCGGGGGTGGAGAGAGGCATGGGTTCGAGGAAGATTGGAAAGGGTGAGAAGGGATGTACCACAAGACAATGCATATGGTATGGGGGAAAGGTGAACTGATGAGGCCTCTGAAGGTGAGGAGCATGAATTGGATCCTGTAAGATATGGGGAGCCAGTGGAGGGTTACAGAGTGGTGTAGCAGAGTAGGAGCACATAAGAAGATCAATCTTTATACAGTATTTATGATGGATTCCTGGGGTGAGAGTCAGTAGTTGGAAAGGTGAGACAAGTTCCTCACACTCCTCTTACTCTGCCCCCCTACATATACATATATACAGGTAGAGGGATGGAGGAGTGTGACAGGAGACAATGTGTGTGGAAAGTGTGATGCAATGGCAGGCGATCTGGTGCATCTTGTAATTGTATCTCTATTGAAGATATGTGTCACAATTCATGGATGGATAAGGATGCTAGCTCGTATTTTGGGATTGGCAAGACCCAGTGCTGAGGAGCAGTGTCTAATGTGCCGGCGGTATTCACCAGGGGCCCCCGCAAGGAGGTATGGACTTGGCTGCATCTGACATGCAGGTTGCCGCCCTCAAACTTGGTTCCCTAATACAGGCACTGGTGTATTCAGGAATAGAGCAGCATACGATGGTACTAAGGAACAGACAAAAACAGGTGACATTGAATAGCCAAGATTAAAAACCAGGATATCAAGCGCAGTACCAGGGGTGAGACGAAATCAGGTCACGAACAAAGCCAATTTCAGGAACGAACAGTGAGGATCACTAGGGAACGCCGGAGTATGGTTGGAAGCCTATACTCAGGCAGTGGACTGTACTTCGGAAACCTCTTATATACACTGTGCCTTCAAAATTCGCACCAAAAGTAGAGTCCAAGATCTGCTTCACCTCGTATTCCTCCTGATGATGCACTGGAATCACATAGGGAGGAATGCGGAAAACCAATTAATCACCAGAGGTTTGAGAAGGGAGACATGAAACACATTAGGAATTCTGAGCATGCCTGGAAGCTTCAGATGAAATGTTATTGCATTGATCACCTGAAAGATCTGGAAGGGACCAATAAATCTGGGAGTGAATTTCATGGTGGGAACCTTCAATCTTAAGTGTTTAGTTGACAACCACACCTTATCACCAGGTCTGAGTAAAGCCCCCCCTCTTCTTCCTGTCAGCAAAGAATTTCTACCTCAAAGAGGTTTTCCACAGATTCCATTTCACTTTGCTCCAAATTTTGATAAACCGCTGAGTGGTAGCTCGAACTGCTGGAAGGGGAACTGACTGGCAAGAGGGTAACTCCGGCAAGACAGGATGAAATCCATTCTGAATGAAACAGGGAGAAAATCCAGATGTCTCATGAAAAAGATTATTATGGGCAAATTCGCCCATGGCAATAGAGAGACCCAGTCGTTCTGATTTAGCAGAGACATACATTCTGATAAATTTCTCAAGATCTTGATTCACACGTTCCATCTGTCTATTACTCTGGGGGTGATATGAAGAAGAAAAGTTCAGGCGGATATTAAAACACTTGCAGAGTGTTCTCTAAAACTTGGATGTAAACTGCACCCCTTGTTCCGAAATGATTTCCTTGGGAAATCCATTCAGCCTGAAAGTGTCTTTAATGAAAGGGGTGTGGATCATTAGGTCTACATTGTCTAGATAGACAATGTTTAGGTAGACAATAGAAGATAGACAGACACTAAAGGTCGACTAGCGACAATATCGACATGTACAAAAGGTTGACAGGGTCATTAGGTCGACACTGATATAGTCGACATGCAAATGGTTGACACTTTTTTTTTTAGGGTTAGTGTCAGGGTTAGGCACTTACTCCAACGGTTAGGGACTTACCCCGACGGTTAGGCACTTACTCCGACGGTTAGGGTTAGGCACTTGGAGAGTTAGGATTAGGGTAAAGATTAGGGCTTAAAAAAACAAAACGTGTTGACCATATGAATGTCGACCTAATGACCATGTCGACCTTCAGTGCATGTCGACATTGTTACTAGTTGTTGACCTTTCGTGTGTTGACCTTCAGTCTGTCGACCTTACTAGTTGACCTTTAGCCCCTGTCAACCTTCATTACCTGTCGACCTTGTTACTAGTCGACCTTTAGTATGTTGACCTTCAGACCCTGTCGACCTACTGCCTGTCTATCTTCCATTGTCTACCTAAACATGGTCTATCTAGACAATGTAGACCTAATGACCGGATACCCAGGTCAGCAACACTTCCATCACACACCCATAAGGCGGCTCCCAGGAGTGCCCAGTACATTTCTGATTTCTATGAATCTCAAATGGAACTGTACCGGTTTGTACTCAGTGTAACACCTGTACAGTGAGTTTTTTTGGGTTTTTCATACACATAGCAGAATATCACTCACTTCTGTGAACATGGATATTGCATGTAGCTGAGAATCAGGCCCTGTTTTATAACAATACAGTAACAAATCTTACACAGGTTTTCCTCTCATTTGCCATCTGTAACCTGTAAAGAGAGAAAAAAAAAAAGTCAAATAGCACTGCTCACATGATGTGCCCTCGTCTATATCGCTCAATTGTTTGGAAGCTGTGATAACACTTTAGAAAGCATTAGGTTTAGGGCTCCTGGGGGGGACTTAGGGGAGGTTAGGGTTAGGCTAGGGTGAGGGAGGGTTAGGCACCCCCCTGGGGGACTTAGGGTTAGGCAGCGGGGAAGGGGGGGTTAGGTTTAGGCACAGGGGGGGAAGTTAGGGTTAGGCACCCCTAAGGAGGGTTAGGTTATTTGATACTTACCTTTAGGACGATCAGGATTTCCAGCGCTGTCGGGTAGCTGCTGTCGGGAATTGAACCGCCGGGCATGCGCCCGCCGGTAATACATATCACACCCCTGGAATTGTGGGTTTCTGAAACATATGTGCCATAATGTCGCAAGCAGAAGATGTGGTATAATTTATACGCCAGTAATGGCCTTGTATGTACATTTTTGAGTATCCCTTGTATTGTGTTCCCTCCAGGGCTCAACAATACCTTTGGCTCCATTAATCCCATCAGATGACCACCCCAATGGAACCTTTATAGACTAGGGAGTTCAGAAGAAATGTTATGAAACCTCATTATTGATAGATGAGTTTATATTAAATGCCTTCAATTCAGTTTCCCATATCTAATTAGTTAGAATTTATGAAGGTAATGCAAAAAAGTGTCTAGTCAAGAAGATATCTAAACGGTATGCATTCGGGATGCCGACGGTCTAAATGGTTAGGTACCCCCGGTGGGAGGTTAGGCACCCCCTGGATTGTTTGGTTTAGGCATCGGGAAAGGGGGGGTTGGGGTTAGGCACCACTAAGGGAGGGCTGGGGGGGGGGTGGATTGGTTTATACTTACCTTTAGCACAGTCGGGATCTTCACTGGTGCCGGTCTTCCGGCGTCGGAGTTTGAACTACCGGACATGAGTCCGGCGGTAAATCATACCGATCCCATCTATACAGCTTGTCACTCAACATATAATAATTAATAATTTTTACAAAGCAATATTAATTTTAAGAAATGGTCCCTGCATAATGGTTGCCATAAGTAAAGTTCTAGTCAGGAAAAATTACTCTTCTTTCAAACAGTGGTTTATTACATTAGAGCAGCCGTAAGTGGAAGTGAATAGACTGCATCTGGCACCAACGTCTTCATGTAATAAGATATTGTCAGCAGGGCTGGATTGAGGGCCAGATGGGCCTGGAGCTGAAAATGACCAAGGGTCTAGCATGAGAAGCAGTGGAGGTGACCAGTGCTGTTAGGGGGTGACCAGTGCCATGTGGGTGTGTACACCACCTATACTCTCAGCCCCAATTTCTCCCTAAATATGGTAAAGAAAAATATGCTACATTTTGTGAGGTAAATAGAAATACAGTTTTATGACTTATGATTTATGGATGACCGTGTGGAGAGTAGATGGCCAGTCAACATCATGTTGTCGTGACAATGGGCCTATTTTATGAGGAGGCCTGGAGCTGTAGCTCCATCCACCCTATTGTTAATCTGGCCCTGATTATCAGCTATATAGAGGCGTTACATCATGGCAAACATGTTTTACTACAAGTTAATTCTAGGAGGTAAATTTACTAAAGTGAGTCTTTAGAAGTGGAGATGTTGCCCATAGCAACCATTCAGATTCTACTTAACATTTAACTATACCATCTAGAAGATAATAGCTAGAATCTGATTGGTTGCTAAGGGCAATATCTCCACTTCTAAAAACTCTCACTTTAGCAAATTTGCCCCTAGCACTGGTTATGGGATGTAGTTATCAGACGGGCGGATGGTATGCCGCCGATCTGAATCCCTACGCTGAAAGTCCGACATGGGACTTATAATAGGCAACTGTATTTAGATGCCTATCTTAAACCCGACACCAGAACACAGACAGATGCCAGCTCGAACAAAGTAAGTCCGGGGTGTCTTAGCGGTTAGCCGCAGGGAAGGGGGTTTAGGTACCATAGCAGGGTTAGGGGGGGGGGGGGGAGTTTAGGCACCCCTAATGTGTGTGTGTGTGTGGGGGGGGTTAGGCACTAAGGGGGGAGGGTTAAGTTTAGGTACAAAGGGGGGAGACTTAGGTTTAGGCACCAACGGGGAGGCTTAGGCTACAAGAAGGGAGGGTTAGGGAGAGAAAGGGGGTGGGTAAGTATAATTACCCAACACCTGTCAGGATACAAACCATCAGGATGCCGCTGTCGGTATTTTGACAGAAGGCATCCAGACAGCCGACCATTACATACAGATTTCCTGGCTATTGGTTATGCCCATAACAGTCCCAGCATTACTTACATGCACTAAAACCCAGTAACATCAGTCATGGATTTTTTTTAGCTTCATGGGGTTGGAGTAAACCAATGTGTTTTATGCTGGCCCAATATATGTAATGTTAAATGATTTAGGTTTTGCCTCACAGCTTAGTTAAAAATACTCACCCACTTATCACTTATAAACTAAGTATATATGTGCACTTTTACTTCCAAGTGACAATTGCATATACACAAATAGATATTGATTACAATTGCTGTATCACTATGTGATCTAGCAATTCAGTGCAAGTGGTTTCACTTTCTACCAATTACTGGTTAGTGGCCCTGACTCAGCAAGGATTGCAGTTGCTAATACGCACGCAATTAGCAGATTGTTGCGTACTGCGCATGCATCGCAGTGCGTGAACCAGCCACTGTGATCGGGACTGCAGTCGCAGTGACCACACAGAGCCATTGCAGAGTGATTGACAGGAAGTGCAGTTTGTGGGTGGTGATGGGGGGTGGTCGGAGAAACATAGGCGTGCCAGTGCGTTTAAACACCGTTGCAGGGGCGTGCATAAATTAGCCACTGCGATGTTTTACGCAGCTTGATGACTCATAGTGTGCAATGAAGTTAGCAATTTCTGAGTAAGGTCTGACTTTGTGCAAGTGTGCGTGAGGCAAACGATGGTACTCGACTGTACCGATGGTTTAACAGTCTTGCTAAACATTACGGATGTGTGTAAGGTAAAGTGGGCATCCTAATGTTGTGCTGTGGCGGAATGGATTAGCATACTATCGCAGTTCAAGTTGCAATCGGTAGTGAATCAGGCCCAGTATCCTCAATCAAAATGGCAAATGATGGTGGCTGAAGTGTGTTAGCATTCTTCCACCCAAATCTTTGTAACGCTTGAAATCCTGAATATACATTAATCTCCAAACCTAACACCTGAGGTTTTCAGAAGACTATTTGCTTTTTTGACACATCAAGGAAGAAACATTTCCAATATCCACTTAGACCAGCAGTTTTCAGCCATTGTGCCACGGTGCTATTGTTCAGCGTCCCGCAGCAGTCAGAGCCGCCGATCATATTAAGTACTGCAGTCCGAGCGGACCAGGCTGCCGCTGAGCTCTTCTGGGAAGCTCAGGCACGCCCAGGCCATGACCTCTGTAGACGCTGTGGTGTGACATCACAGATCACACCCGCTCACTCAGCCATGCAAGCCCGCCCCACCAGCCCGCCCTCTGCTGTGTTGCCAGCTCTGCACTGTCAGCCAATGAGGGACAGGTAGTTGTCAAAAAATTTATATTTTTAATGTGGGAGCCAGTGTGAATTGCTTTTGGGTGAAAGCAATGTTTTTGTTTTTTTTTTGTAGGGGTCAGCCAATGTTTTTTTTTTTTTTTAAGGGGAGCAATGTCGTTTATATTTATTCTGTGTGGCCAGCCAATGTGATTGTTTTTCCTGTGGGGAGCAATGTGGTTTTGTTTGTTTCTGTAGGGGCCAGCCAATGTTATTTTTCCCGGTGGGGGCCAATGTATGTGTTCTATTTCTCTGGAGCCAATGTATGTGCATTTTATTCCTGTGGGGACAATGTGTGTGTGTTTTATTCCTATGGAGGCCAATGGCTGCGCTTTTTTTTTTTTATATGGGATCAAATGTATTTTCATAAGTCGCGCACACCGCATCGCCGGATGGTGTGCCTTGGCAATTTTAAAATCTTCGTAGTGTGTCTCAAGTTGAAAATCACTGACCTAGACAGTCACATCATTCCTTATACGTGTAATGTATATTTACTCTGTACCCATGTTCTTCTTGTTATGAAAATTGACACATAAAATGTTCACCTAAATGGGAATATATGAAGAAAATAAATCTCTCACTGTATGACACTGCTGCATACGGGTTGGGTACAGGATGCCGACAGTCAGAATCATGACGCAGGTAAGTGTACTAACCCTAACGCTCCTTTCCTGCAGCCTAACCCAAACCCTCCCCTTCCGCAGCCTAACTGTAACCTTTCCCTTGTAGCCTAAACCTCCCCCTAGTACCTAACCCTAATACTTACAGTATGGACGCTGGCTGTCGGAATTCTGGTAATGCGACCGCCGGTGGGTTTGGTACGGAATCCCAGCAGTCGGGATGCCGGCGGTTAGAATACCAACAGAGGCATCCTAACACAATTAGGTAAGTGTACTAAACCTAACCCTCCCCTGCTGCAGCCTAACCCTAATCCTCTCCGTAACACGAATACTTACCAATGAGATGCCGACTGTTCAGGATTCTGAAGCAGGGATTCCGATTGTTGTCCATGTATAGCCCATAAAAGTCAGCATGTCTGCTTCAAAAAATAATCAAGACCTCCAAAATATTGGATAGGGTAGCACTGCAACGTGTTATTACAGTCAGAGAAGGATACCTTTATAGCAAGGAATTTAAAAGCTAAACTGCAAGAAATATCTGTTTCTATTTTGGCATGCATTTAAAATGTTGACTGGAAAATGTAAGTCAACAATTGTGAAAACTAAAAAGTATATAAATATATAAATCAAAAACCAACAAACACAGCACATTACACTACATGATTAAGAGTAATTTACTTCTCATTCAGAAATGTAAACATACAACTAGGGTTTACCAAATAGTAACATGTTTATTTCACTCATGTTCTTAAAAATAGTTCATCTGTAGTTGTCGCAAAAACATCCTACTGTAAAAAAATATCGAACTGTTAGGAAAAAAAAAAACCAAAAAACAAAACATGAAAAACAGACCCAAAAATGTTAAGATTTTATTTACAAAGTTTTTTTTCCTCTTTTTGTTGTTGTACAGAAAGTAAAAATGGTGCTCCAACGTCTATTTAATAGGTAGCCATTGACAATCATGACTCACCAAATCAGACCCTCAATGTTCTATTTCATTAACCCTTAAGAACCCCAACAAAATAGTAAAAGCATTGACCCAGTTTATTTAGCTGAAATATATAGGTGTGTGTAATATTATTTAATACACACAAATATATATGTCATTTTGTAATATATATTTATTTTTTTGCCTTTTCCAGACTTAATTATAAACCATGATGTAATAAGCTTCCAGTAGGTTTTATTGGCTGTGTAGGAATGTCACAGTAACGACTCTTTGGCTCTTTTTGGGTGTTCAGGGATAGGGCTTGTTTTAATTGTTACAATTCATTTGCAGCCTGCTTTTCAGTAATCCATGGATGGGGCCAGTTCAACCAATACTGTATAATCCAATAAGGTCCTTTTTCATTTCTCTTTTATGACTTTAGTCGTCCTCTTCATCACCTTCGTCATCTGTTTCTCTCTTTCTCTTCTCTCCTTTTCCAGTTTCTTCATCTTCTGAAAAATAGGACAGGTAAGAAAATAAATTGACATAAAAAGATACTACAAAACATTTCCTGATTTTAGAATCCACATACAGCCATAACACGGTCATATATAAAGGTGTTTAATTACAACACCTTAAAAACTTAATCTACCCTCTGTATTTTGTGTTTGAAATAAATGAACAATAGTTTAAGCAAGATGTCAGTCAGGATATAGTATGATTGTCGAATCAAAATGTCGACAAGCATTATGGGACTCTGGAAGGTAGGCGCTGCAATGTTGAAATTACCATAATGTTTACAGGTATATTGTTGGCACACGTAAAATGCTTAGAATAGCATATACTGTCTTTATAAGCTGCATATTAGATGTATTAAACTATGCTTATCGGCCTATTTTACAATCTATATTCTTTGCCAACTAAATGTGCGATTATTAGTAAAATGTAAACGCATCCATAAGGCAATGGAGTAATTGGCAGATATATGTAGAACAGGGGGAGATGGATATCACCTGAGGAGTTGTGTTAATATGACAATGTATTTAACAATGTATTAATATAGTTAATGGAAGACACTAAGAAATATATACCTATACATAATTTATATTGAAAAATGCGATATTATGAGATTCTGTAATTTTACACTCCCTTTTTCTTTTTTTTTTTTCTTCTTTTGTTTCTTTTCTTGTCTATGTAACTTTTGAAGAAAAAAAAAAAAAGTCTAGTTTCAAGTTAAAGCAGATTTTACATTAAATCTACTGTATCCATATTTTTCTCACACATGTAAGTTACAGCGCATATTTAAGCAGTGAAATGGTGCCATACAAGGAGGTTCACAATTATTTTTGCCTGTGGAAATAATAATTTAATAAAAAAGTTTTGCAACAATGTTGTCACATGAGTAGATTTTTTTATTCTAGTTCAAAAAAGTCCGACTGCAGTATTTAGAGCCCGCAGAAAACCTGCCAGAGAAAACCAGTGCTTCATATAAAAATGTAACAGTTCTTCTGTAGCTACAAAACTGGATTAAAACAACTACTAAAATATTCTGTAGAGCTTTTCAAGTAGCTTTTTGCTTGGCAGAAAGAAAAACTGAATGATAGATAGCCTGCAGGCGGCACAACCACTATCCCAGCCGTAATGGTGCCCAATAAAGACTTGGAGAGTGCCCTGTGTAACGGATGATGCCCCACGTAATTTCAGTCTGATTTCTAAGATTTAAGCAGTCGTGAAAGCAGCTGCCTGGCCAGGAAAGTGAACATGAAGAATAATGAAAATAACAAGAGAAGGAAGAAGCTGAGAGAAGTAATACAGGGGACATGCTTGACAAAATTTGGTGAGCATGGTTTGAGGAAAGCTGGCGAGCAGGAGTTAGAAAAATTGATGAGCAGGGGGGCATGCACATACAGATAATGGGGGGTGGGGGTTATAGCAGAGAACACAGAGACATGGAAGTAATGAAGACACATTTTTTTAAATCTGTTTATGCCATTTTTGTTTTTTTGCTCTTTGGAAAACTCACTCTAGTACGTCCAGTGTTAGAAGTAGAGAAAAGTCTACAGATGGCAGGAAGAGGATGGATGCCAATCAGAGGTAGGACAATTATATTTAAGAAATATTGATGTTATACTATTTTCTTTTTGGTTTTTTTATTTTGGAAAGGATATTTAAGTGGGTTAGGTATGGTGCCTGGAAGAGGTGATGAGTGAGTGGTACTTTTGTGGCTAGGTATGAAGTCAAAAAGTGGTGGTGAGCGAGTGGTATTTCTTTTCTTTTTTAATTGCGTTAATTTTTGGACTTTTATAGTTTACACCGACAAAATGACAGCAAACAAGTGTACAAAAATATAAGGTTTAACATATATTACGTTTAAACATTCAAGAATATAACCGAATAAGTATAGCACAAAACGAGCGGCTCAGTGTAATATATCACAAAGAGATTAAAGCATACGAGAAGTAACTCACATAATATTGAAAATCATTATACACTAAAATCTTTTACAATATAATAGTTATGAAGTGGGGACTGGAAGACGCCATTCAGACCCACGCAACATGAGACCAGGTGAATAATGGGTATCAGTGAAACTAATATGTACTCCGCTCTATAAAAGGGATCAGTGCAAAACATCCATATCCCAAAACAAAGCACCGGACTGAGTCGCCCTAATATCAACCTACCCATATAAGACAAGCAGGAAGTAAAAATAAACAAATCAATAGAAATAAACCAACAAAATATACACCAGTCATTATCTCAAATATATAGACAACAAATTATAATAAATAATCTCCCAATACCTCCCATCCTATACGACCATACCCCCAATTTACGGCACACCTGGATCCCCCAACAATCCCCTCCCAACCCTAACTACTCTATGAGAACATAGGGGCAACTATTCCCGTGTACCTGAAGGCCATTGTGTATCTAGCCCAGGATCAAAAGAGGCACAAGAGACTCCTAAAAATAACAAAATAGCCTACCCAAAAATAAAACCTAAAAGTAAGGTCAGACAGGAAAACTTGAGAGAACATAACAGATCATACCCGGGGTATATCAACCCATGTCGAGGTTCTCTGGGTGCCCGCAAAGAAATTCTGTCAAACTGCCACCCCCAACATTCTTAATAAGGAGAAGAGCAGTATCAGGATATACATAACAGGTATTTTTTACAATAAATGTTCTCGGAGGGCCACTTAAAAAAAATTAGACTCCGGAGATGTACAGCAGGGCTGGTCAGCAGTAAGCTGAGAAGAAAATGAGCTTGTAATGAAACATCTTTCAAGGATGGCAGGGTCTTCTGGGCACAGCACCCTCTGAGATTCCAAGGGGATCAGCTGAGTAACAATAGGAGTGCTGCAGACCATAAGGACGGAAACAGAACACTCATCCTCAACATTTCCAACCAGCTTCTGCGGCAGAACTTGACATAAAGGAGACAAATCAGCATGCAGCTTCATCACCTGAGCTGCCAATCTCTTTCCGAGGCAATTGTCGAAGCTGGATAATTGGCTGAGACAAGATCAGTTTAAAATTGGATCGCAGCGACGCCATCTTGCGACTGGCAGCAAGACGCCATCTTGGAAATGAGATTGCAAGACGCCATTTTGCGAATGGCCACCTAAGCGCTATTTTAGATAAACTCACACTTTAGTACATGTGGCGATATTACTATTAGCATCATGCGATTGCATCTGTGACCATCGCCATAAGTTACGGCGATTCATCAAAAGACCATTTCATGACTTTACGTAGTTTGGGTGCTCTGGATAAAGTGTGTATATTATTATAATTCCCCTAAAGGATATATTTCAGAAATGGCTGTACAGTATGTCAAAATTGGATTGCTTTAGTTAAACAGAGCAAATGGCCACGTGACAACTAGCCTGTGAAGACAAGCTTCATGGACATAACGTCTGCTCACTCCAGGTGGCCCTGCTCGAATACAGCAAGAGGGTCGTTTGTAGCACCTTACATTAGCAGGCTTCCTACAATAAAATACCTTCAAAGTCAAGAGTGTTATCTGAGGTTTGGGTCTTGTAGCTGTGCTAATTTGCATCTACACAGGCCCTGGGAGAACAAAGACCAGTATTTTGGAGCCTGAAAAGGGTGGGGGCTGCTGGGGCATGAGCAAGTCATGGAACTATAATGCTCAGCATTCCACACTGCTAGGTGTTCACTTCTAGAGATAGCTGAGAGCGAAGAAGTGCTCCCCATGTCGGTCTATGGTGGTCTCCCTACACAAAGATTCTCTAAGACTTCAGATCAGCGTCATCTCTGTGCTCTAATGAATTCACGTGCCTGTAGAGGCTCATGCTATAATTGCGTAATCACTGTGAGTTTAAGTGAGATTTAAGTGCACCATTTCTCATACACACATTAATACGCACAATTGCGCTGTTAACTAGTCGCATATTAGCGAATGCATAAGACCCTGTATGAAAACGCTGAATATTAGCTCCATGCACATGCATCTGCCCCAAGTTAACTAGCGTCTTTACATCAAACCCCACATACTCACACATTACATATTCACATACAAGGTTCCATAAGCTTTAAGGTATAAGATTCAAGTATGCACATTTACTATAATTGCTATGAAATAAAGATTATTTCGTAACTAAGGTTTTATACGTGATAAGTAAGCCATGTTTGGTATTGTACTGATGCGTACTCTCTCAACAGTATTCCGGTAATATCGATGGAGAGATCGCAACATGCATTCTCAACTTATGGACCGCAGAGACTTCAAGCAACAAAATGTACATTATATGAACAACTGTTAGGATTTGCATGAGGTGGGAAACCAGAGACCTCCAGTTGTTAGAGGCTGGACTGTGTCTATTTGAACCAACCTGTTAAATTCTTTGTAACATATGCCCTCTCCTTTAGGACCAATGGTATTGGCAACAAACTTCTCTATTGTGTTGTTTATTTCTGGGGGGTATAAATATGTGTGCTCTGACCCTGGGTTCCTAGTCTTTGTGCTGAATGCTGATTGATGAGGGGTTTCTTGCTGATTCTCAACATCTGGACGAGAGAGCGCCGCGTATGTATAATTGTACTTGGGTCTGTATAATCTCTTTGCGCTAAGATTATATGAGGATCATAGCGTGTAACTGCTGTACTTTTACTTGAATAATACTTTGTGCTTTGGAACCACAGGTTCTAGGTCTGGAGTCTTTATTTACTGTATGACTGCATACGCAAATTAGCGTCATCCTTAGAGGTTTATAGGCAGGATATTAGAAGGTATAGGCAGGGGTATATAGAGGTTCAAAGGCAGTATCGTTACAATAATAGCTAGTAAGAGTATTTCCATAATGTGCACAAAAGATACAGTCACAACAGGAGAGAATCACAAAGGTAAGTATCAGCAACCGAAGAACAGTCCAATAGGCAGCACTAAACAGGAGACTTAGCCACAGGAAGTCCAGGATAATGCAGGAAATTAGAGAGGAAAAAAGCAATCACTGCAGCAGGTGCCCAGTAGGTCCGCAGCACTGTGCGATTCTCTGTGCCCGTTTTTAGTTGACCTCCCGGGAGTCTATTGCTGCCTATGTTCCACCTCGTACGATCCTTGGCAAAATGGCTAGGGCTAGAAATGTGTTAAAGAGCAGCCCAATCCTGATGTAGAACCAAGCCGCCTAAAATGAAGAAAAAGATTATTGAACGCTGTATATCCAGCAGTGATGTGTTGCAGGGACTGGGGCTGTGAACAAGAGAGTCCGCCTCACAGTGTTTGCTTGTGTCCGAGCCAAGTAAGATCCCTCGCGGCTCTGGTGTAAGCTTCAGTAGCTGACAATCAGCGTGGCCGAGCTAGTCACAGGGGGCATCCAGACTGCAACACTTGCCGGATCAATACACACAGGTACCTGCAGCAAACCCTCAATATGGTGGCGGGCAAGTGCGGTCACTAGAGGACAGTAGGCACAGGAGATTAGACCACAATCAGGAACCATTGGGCACTAAGAGGAATCCCAGAAAACAGCAGGGCAACAAACAGAATGTCACAGCAATGGCGGCCCGGCAGCTGAAAACGACACAGGCACCAGCATAGCACGGGCATACAAAGGAGTAAAGCGAAGGTCCGAAGCCCAGTAAAAGCACCCCCAGGGCAGCAGGATGACGTCCCACTGAGAAAAATAGTAAGATGGAGTCTCGGATTAGCCACAGGATAAGGAATCAGGATATTTAGGCTGGAGTACTGTAATACTCATATCTTATTCCGTGCCTGTCCAAGCCAAGCCCTCTCAGTATTTTTTTTTTCTTTTTAAGGAAAATTATTAAAACTCTCATCAGCTACTTATATAGCATCAGGATATTTTGTTGCACTTTACAATTAGGAACAACCAATAATAACTGGGTAATGACAGTCAGACAGAGGTAAAAGGGCCTTGCTTGCAAGCTTACAATCTATAGGGAACTAGTCATGTATACACAAGGATAGCTGCTACCTATTGCACATTGGCCCAGCCGGATTGCAGAGGTTCTTGGTGGGCTATATAATCCAGTCACACAGGAATGTTTGCCAAGGATTAGGATGATGTGAAATAAGAGAAAATATGTAAAGGTATGAGTGGACTGTATAGAGGGGATGTAATTGGGTAGGATAGCTTATGGAGGTTATTGTTGATAATGGAGTGCGCTACCTGTTCCAAGATGGCCGCAGACGTCAATACTGCACATGTGCGGCATCATCTATCCACTTTGAGTGATACAGTGGGAGACGTTTGAGCTCCCTTGAGACTAGGTATTTATTCTGCACCGCTACCCGCTAGAAGTATACACTCACAGCCTGGTGAGCTGCATCACAACCCTCTCCGCACCATTACAACCAGTGTATCACAGGGAGTATGGATGTACATCACCTATCTTCTAATAAACCATTCACTGGTTAAGCAAATGAGTGGTTTGTAGTGATTAGGAATTCAATGGTGTGTATATAATTCTGTCATACCTCCACATCTGTACACACAGGTTATGGGCCCAGGCACACAAGAATAAATTATACAAGCCCCAAGCTACTAGGATGCATGCAGCAGCACACAGGCTCCATCTTAGGCACAGACTTCTACAGGCCACAGAGCAAGGACAGCAGAGTGTTAACAGTGCAGTGTCAGCATAAAAGCTAGTCATTACACAGAAGCTGCATAAAACAGTGTTTCCAGCACAGTATGTCAGTACAGAAAATAATTAAGTAGTGTACATATGGCTGCAAGAAACACACACGAGCTGCACCCATGATGGGTTTTTATAAAATTGGAGAGGTACAAAAAAATTTATACAAACTGATAGTTTGCTATGGAAAACAATTAAAGTGTGATAGATCACAGTAGACCCAGGTGAAAGTCTAAACCCAGATGATGTAGAAAGAGTCTAGGGAACCATAGGCTTCAATGTACAGCAACACGTGCACTCTATTATACATGGAAAGGAGTCAACAAATAACATATGGGCAGCACTGCAGACAGCATACCATGATGGAAGTCTCATGTATTATACAATACCAGGTAATGCGAATGCAGCAGTATGAGTGATTACATTGACAGAATGAGGTCTGTTTCTCAACAATTAAGTGTCTGTTGGCGTGAAAGAAGATGAAGACATTGCTACAGAACTTGAAGCCAGAGTTTGACTTCCTGGCATTGGAAGCAAACACAGCAAATTTAACCACAGACAGATGGTTTCTAACGTATATCATGCGAATCAAGTGACAAATAGCTGCAATAAGGATTGCTAGTATATTGGATTCATATGTAACAAGGCAATTCAGCTACAATGAGGAATAATTCATCAAGTTAGTTGCAGGTGACCCCATCACAATCAAAGGGATTGGCAATAAAGTGCTTACAGCTACAAAAGTTGGAAAAATTAAAAGCACATCTGAAAGTTGGAACAAGAATTAAACTCACAGAAATCCAAGACATTATTTACAGTCAGGTGCATAAATATTGGGACATTGACAGAATTTTCATATTTTGGCCTCTATTCACCACCACAATGGCTTTGAAATGAAACAAAACAAGATGTGCTTTAACTGCAGACTTTCAGATTTAATTTGAGGGTAATTACATCCAAATCAGGTGAACGGTGTAGGAATTACAATGGTTTCTATATGTGCCTCTCACTTTTTAAGGGGCCAAAAGTAATGGGACTATCAACTCAAAAGCTATTTCATGGACAGGTGTGGGCTATTCCCTCGTTATTTCATTATCAATTAAGCAGGTAAAAGGTCTGGAGTTGATTCTAGGTGTGACATTTGCATTTGGAATCAGTTGCTGTCGACTCAATATGAGATCCAAAGAGCGGTCACCATCAGTGAAGCAAGCCATCATTAGGCTGAAAAATCAAAACAAACCAATCAGAGAGATTGCAAAAACCATTAGGTGTGGCCAAATCAACTGGTTGGAACATTCTTAAAAAGAAAGAACGCAGCGGAGAGCTCAGCAACATCAAAAGACCCGGAAAACAACTGGCGGATGACAGAAGAATTATTTCCCTGGTGAAGAAAAACCCCTTCACAACAGTTGGCCAAATCAAGAACACTCTCCAGGAGGTAGGTGTATGTGTGTCAAAGTCAACAATCAAGAGAAGACTTCACAAGAGTGAATATAGAGGGTTCACCACAACATGTAAACCATTGGTGAGCCTCAAAAACAGGAAGACCAGATTAGAGTTTGCCAAACAACATCTAAAAAAGCCAATACAGTTCTGGAACAACATCCTATGGACAGATGAGACAAAGATCAACTTGTACCAGAGTGATGGGAAGAGAAGAGTATGGAGAAGGAAAGGAACTGCTCATGATCCAAAACATACCACCTCATCAGTGAAGCATGGTGGTGGTAGTGTCATGGCGTGGGCATGTATGGCTGCCAATGGAACTGGTTCCTTTGTATTTATTGATGATGTGACTACTGACAAAAGCAGCAGAATGAATTCTGAAGTGTTTCGGGCAATATTATATGCTCATACTCAGTCAAATGCTTCAGAACTCATTGGACGGCGCTTCACAGTGCAGATGGACAATGACCCGAAGCATACTGTAAAAAGAAACCAAAGAGTTTTTTAAGGCTAAAAAGTGGAATGTTATGCAATGGCCAAGTCAATCCCCTGACCTGAATCCGATTGAGCATGCATTTCACTTGATGAAGACAAAACTGAAGGGAAAATGCCCCA
Source organism: Taudactylus pleione (assembly GCA_031769625.1). Taxonomy (NCBI): domain Eukaryota; kingdom Metazoa; phylum Chordata; class Amphibia; order Anura; family Myobatrachidae; genus Taudactylus; species Taudactylus pleione. Next base: position 4,813,128 of record JAUIMM010000965.1, on the reverse strand, counting down.
AGAACAAGCAGGAACTGAAGACATTTGCAGTAGAGGCCTGGCAGAGCATCACCAGGGATGACACCCAGCGTCTGGTGATGTCTATGCGTTCCAGACTTCAGACTGTAATTGCCTGCAAAGGATTTGCAACAAAGTATTAAAAAGTGAAAGTTAGATTTAGGATTGTTTAGTTTGTCCCATTACTTTTGGCCCCTTAAAAAGTGGGAGGCACATATAGAAACCGTTGTAATTCCTACACCGTTCACCTGATTTGGATGTAATTACCCTCAAATTAAATCTGAAAGTCTGCAGTTAAAGCACATCTTATTTGTTTCATTTCAAAGCCATTGTGGTGGTGAATAGAGGAGAAAAAAAAATATGAAAATTCTGTCAATGTCCCAATATTTATGCACCTGACTGTATGTACCAGAAATGGGAACAAATCTTATAGTCATCAGCGTCCTAAAACAGAAAGGTCACAAAGTTCACTTTGCTAAAGGAAAGTGTGAAACAGAAGAGAGACCATAACAGCTGCAGGCACAAGGTACCAGCAATAGTACATCCTAGATACACAGTACTGTTATGCGTTGATGACAACTGCTTCATAGTCACTGGAGCACCGAAGATTTGGTCACCTTGGGTATGAGTGTTCAAAAGCTACAAAACAGGATGGTCATAGGAATGTCAGTGACTAACGTAGGAAAAAAAAAAACAGTACCTGAGAGCTGCACAGCAGGAAACCAAAGTCATAAACCATTTTCCAAGTCAACAGAGCTACAGCACTAGTTGAGACAGTATATTTAGATGTATGTGGTCCAATGAAAGTAAAGTCAGTAAGTGGAAACAGATACATAGTGCCATTAATAGATTACTTCACAAGAATGACATACATATTTACGTCATCAGAGAGAAATCCGAAGTTGCAAAGCAAACTGCAGTATACAAAAGACAAGTAAAAAATCAAACTGGTAAGACTCAAGATACGGAGATCTGATAATGGTGGACAATACCTAAACAAAGAGGTGGAATCTTTCATAATAAAATATGGACTAGAGCATTAATTGACCAATGCCTACACTCCTGAGCAAACTGGTGCGAATGAACGAGCAAACCATACACTATTTGAAAAAGCAAGATGTATGCTGAAGTATGCAGGCCTAGTACAGCAGTTTATCTAGAACATTGTTCTCCTACAGGTGCCCTAATGGACATATTACCTATTGAAGCCTGGTCAAACAGAAAAATCAAGTGTAAGACATCTGAGAACATTTGGAAGTACTACCCATGTACACGTACTAAAAGAAAGATGCAAGTTGGAATACAACTACCAAGAAACTTGTCAAGTCCAGAGATGTTATATTCAAAGAAATAGCGCAAGCTAGAGAAAAACTGGAATTTGATATGCAGAACTAGTATGTGTTACTGAACTTGCCAGAAGCTGGAGATGTGTCTGAACCAGATGGTACCAGCATGGAAGACCACCTGGGATGTAAAATGAGGATTTTGCATTCAGTGAGCCACAGGATATCCCGAAGCTAAAGTCTAGATCTGATTTGTGAATACTTGGCAAAGAGACTTTGCAAGATCTACACTCAAACTATTGTGAAAGACATCAAGAATCATGACAGTAACATCAGTCCCGAGTTCGTGAGCCAAGAGACTGATATGGCCCTCGCTGTCAGTGAGGTTAAAATACCTACCAACAAGGACAAATGAAAGTCATGTGATAGGTTGATGACTTTTTATGGATTTAACCCAGTTTCTCATCCAGGTAGCTGCAGAGAAGCTGAAATGTAATGTTTGTGTTACATGAAGTTTGTAGCGAGGGGGTGTGTTGATAAGGTACTGCGCTACTGTGTAGACTCCATTTTGTTCCACCAGGGAGGCTTAATTTCCTGTTCCAAGATGGCCACCAAGGTCAGATGTACATCACCATCTTGCCACTAAGAGTGACACAATGTGAGACTCCCTTAAGACCTGGTATATTACCGCCATCACTGCTGTACCAGCATCCTGCACCGCTACCCAGTAGAAGTATACACTCACAGGCTGGTGAGCTGTATCACAACCAGTGTATCACAGAGTGTATGAATTTACATCTCCTAATAAACCATCCCACTAGTTAAGCAACTGGGCTGTTGGTAGTGATAAGGCATTCGCTGCTGTGTACATAATTCTGTCATACCACCACACTTGTACACACAGTTCCAGCAGTTATGTGCGTGGTTCTTGACTTTGATAAGCTTGACTGAAGAGGTGAGCTTTCAGGGAATGCATGAACGTTTGAGAGGATCTCGAAAACTGTAGTGCAGAGGATACAATTAAATAACCAGAGAGGACAATAGGAAATGGGCCCCTGGAATAGAAGAGTAGGGACATTATATTGAGTCCACATCTTATAGAAGGAATCAGGTGAACCATCTAGTTAAATAGTCATCCGTTCCATTTCATAAACAAACCAGATTTTGAGAAGTGAAGTAACAGAGGAAGGGTCAGTAGATTTTCAAAAGGAAACAATCAGACAAGTGGCAGCTGTGAAGACATGTCTGGCAAGCCTGTTCTGATGGTTTGTCAGCTCTGGGAATGGGAGTAAGATATGCTTGGGTAAGAACGGTAGTGTAGTACCTAGAAGGGCGTTCAGGAGAAACATGACTCACAGCCAGAATTGTTGGAGAACGGGACATGTCTGTCAAATATGTAGGGAAGAGCCAATGTGCTCGCAACCTCTCGAACACAATGGGGAGGTGTTTCCTTAATGCATACACATATAGAGGATTTGGAGGAACCTGTCCAAATGTGCGAGCAGTCATCCACATCAAGAGACCTACCAAGATCGATTTGTCATTGCAGTTTGTGTCTGCAGCATTTGAAGAGATGGGAAGCAGAATAGTTAGAAAAGGAGGAAAAGGAGTCCAGGAAAAGGGCGGCTGGTCAACAGATGTTCAGAGAGAGTGAGGGACCTTGAAGAGAGTCTACGAGAATGTGTGTAGAAAAAGTATCAAAGTTGTAGGTATTTGTAAAACAGATGTTGGTATGGAAAGGTGCTAGTGAAGTTAAGAGAATGTAGGGAACCCACCTCTGATGACAAGATCATTAAGGAACCTAATTCCCAATCTAAATCTAAGCCACAGAAAAAATGCTGAGGGGGCTAGCCCAGGAGGGAAGTCCATATTAGTGAGTAAAGATGACTACATCTATGCCACATGGTGAGAGAGAAAAACTATCACAAGATGGGCAACAAGGGGCAAGGAAGAACTGAGGAGGACAGACTATTCTATATCCACCCAGAGCAGAGGGAATCGGTATGAAATGCCAGCAGCGCCTGGCCGACAACAGCAGAGTTCTCGGCAGCGGAAGCCCGACAGCGCTGGAAATCCCGATCGTGGATAGGCAAGTATTAACTAACCTAACCCTCCTTAGGGGTGCTTAACCCTAACCTCCACCCCAAGTGCCTAACCCTAATCCCCCCCTTCCCCGCTGCCTAAACCTAAATTCCCCGGGGGGGGTGCCTAACCCTAAATCCCCCCCGGGGATGCCTAACCCTCCCTTCCCCTAGCCTAACCCTAACCCTCCCGGGGGTTGCCTAACCCTGTCCCCGCCGGGTGCCCTAAACCTAACCCTCTCCCCCCCCCCCCGCAGCTGTCCGCTCCCGGCGCCCGGCATCCCTTCGATCGGGAAGCCGGGCGACGGTCTCCGGCGTCTGGGAAATGTCAGGCATCTACATCTAGACGCCCGGCATTTCATCCCTCGCCGGGATGTGACAGTCGGGAAGCCGGCTGCCGGTATTAAGGCAGCCGGCTTCCCCATTGTATACCGAGCAGAGAACCTGGGAAGTAGTGCCAGTAAATGTATTGAGCAAGTTGAGCAGTATAAAAATATTTGTTAAGGTTAGGGAGTTCCAGGCCTCCTCCTAAGCTAGATCGCTGGAGGACAGAGAGTCTAATACTTCGTTTCTTGCCTGCCCACACGTACGAGGTGGACAATTTATGCAGCATGTCACGTAAAGTGGGGGGAGTGGAGGACTACAACCTGTAGAGCCTGGAACAAATAATGCAACAGATGCAGGATACTCAGTTTGAGTCCGTAATATGACCAATCCTTAAGATACGCAGCTTGGTCCATGAGCGAGTGGTATTTTTATTGGTGAGATATGGTGTCAAAATGGATGATAGCACTGAGTGAGGGGTATTTTAGTGTTTGAGGAATGGGTGAGTGGTATTTTGTGAGTTACAGGCAGCAATACTTAAACCTGGGCCTGCACTGATAGTTTGTCTATATTGGTTATTCACTCCTCCAAGCATCCTCAATTTAACAGTGAAAACATTTTGGACATCACATATATACATACTTGTATATAAGTTGGTTTGATATGTGTCATCACCAAGGGTAACTACCATCACCCCCACACTCAGGGCACTAAAATTCCTAGTTACACCTCTGCCTCCTAGGTCTGGCTGCTTTTGGTTTTTATATTGTGCCACGACCAACAAACAATAAAATTGTTAATTTTGGGTGGATCAATGAAGAGTAAAGGAGAACAAGGCATGAGAGCGAAGCATTTATTTAAAAATGAGAACTAATAACTACAACTTACATCTAAGTGAGCAAATATGCATATCAAAAGAAAAAAAGTTGCTATTTAAAATGCAAGGAAGGTAGTTACATTAATGTTGGAATTAAAAAAACAAAAACAAAAAAAAACGAACATTAAAGAAAAAAAAACACACATAATAAACATTAAAAGTACAATAAAAGTCAGTTCCCATATAAGTTGTGAGAGGAGGATCATACTGCACTAATTATATACAAAGGCAAAGAGAAAACTCAAAATATGTAAAAATGTTGACAGCTGTGTCTGCGCATCAATGCAGGTTACATACAATACTCGCTCAGTGGACCTGGGAGCATTACAATCTCTATTATACCATCATTACTGCATGTAATGATATAGTGCTCTTTTCTGAATAATAACTCGTATAGCCTTGAGCTCAAGAATAAATGGTAAATAATTGTACATGTACAAAAAAGGAGAAATCAATTATCTAGTTGGTTAATACTTAAGAAATTAGAATTTCCAGGGAGAAGTCTTTGAAACCCAGGACAGTGCTTTCTAAACTGAGAACAGTTGGATAATAAATATTACCATATTGTGCATGACATGATAACCCAGTCGGGCAGGTTATATAAATACACAAATCAGCCATAACATTAAAACCACTGACAGGTGAAGTGAATAGCATTGGTTATCTCAATGGCACATGTCAAAGGGCGGGATATATTAGGCAACAAGTGAACAGTCAGTTCTTGAAGTTGATGTGTTGGAAGAAAGAAAAAATAGTCAAATGTAAGGATCTGAGCAGCTTTGACAAGGGCCAAATTGTGATGGCTAGAAGACTGGGTTAGCGCATCTCCAAAACAGCAGGTCTTGTGAGGTGCTTCCAATATGCACTGGTTAGGACCTATCAAAAGTGGTCCAAGGATAGAGAACCGGTGACAGGATCATCATAATGGGCACCCAAGGTTCATGGGTAGCAAAGGCTAGCCCGTCCGATCCTATCCCACAGAAGATCTACTGTAGCGCAAATTGCAAAAAAAAAAAAAAAAAAAAAGGAGTAATGCTGGCTATGATAGAAAGGTGTCAAAATACATAGTGCAGTGCCCATGCTGATGCCTGTTGACTGCTGAAAGCACTTACATTGGGCAAATGAGCAATGGAAGAAGGTGGCCTTGTCTGATGATTCACATTTTCTTTTTACATAACGTGGACGGCCGCTTGCGTGTGCATCATTTACTTGGGGAAGAGATGTCACCAGAATGCACAGTGGGATGAAGGCAAGCTGGCAGAGGCAATTTGATGCGCTGAGCAATGTTCTGCTGAGAAAACTTATGTCCTGGCATTCTTGTGGATGTTACTTTGACACATACCACCTACCTAAACAATATTGCAGGAAGTACACCGCTTCATAGAAAAGGTATTTCTTTAAGACAGTGGCCTCTTTAAGCAAGATAATGTGCCCTGCCACAATGCAAAAATTGTTCAGGAATTGTTTGAGGAACATGACAAGAGTTTAAGGTGCTGACTTGGCCTCAAAATACCCCAGATCTCAATCCGATTGAGAATGTGGGGGCAGGGGGGAGGGGGGTATGGAAAAGCAAGTTTAAGCCATGGATACCCCACCTCGCAACTTACATGACTTAAAGGATCTGATGCTAATGTCTTGGTGCCAGATACCACAGGACACCTTCAGAGGTCTTGTGGAGTCCATACCTCAACAGGTCAGGGCTGTTTTGGTGGCACAAGGGCAGCCTACACAATATTAGGCAGGTGGTTTTATTGTTATGGCTGATCAGTTTAATTTAGATAGACAGATTCTGTTGGAAAGCAGCAGTGGTTAACTTAATTGTGAAAAGATAAATAATCACATGACAGGTGTCACAGCAGCAGCCATTTTCCATTTACTTGCACTTGACCTGACAGAGGATACCCAATTAAAAGTGTGTTCATTTTATTTTGTAAAACAACCTACTGATTTACTGCACTAGTTTTATAACAGCCCCATACTACAGAGCATCTGGAAAGTATTCACAGCGCTTCACTTTTTCCACATTTTGTTATGTTATAGCCTTATTCCAAAATGTAAAATTCATTTTTGTCCTCAAAATTCTACACACAATACCCCATAAGTAAAAAGTTTGAGATTTTTGCAAATTTAACTAAAAAAAACAAAAAAAAAAACTAAGAAATCACATGTACATAAGTGTTCACATCCTTTGCTCAATACTTTGTTGATGCATCTTTGGCAGCAATTACAGCCTCAAGTCTTTTTCAATATAAGATGCCACAAGCTTGGCACACTATCTTTGGACAGTTTCGCCCATTCCTCTTTGCAGCAGCTCTCAAGCTCCATCAGGTTGGATGGGAAGCGTCGGTGCACAGCCATTTTCAGATCTCTCCAGAGATGTTCAATTGGATTCAAGTCTGGGCTCTGGGTGGGCCACTCAAGGACATTCACAGAGTTGTCCTGAAGCCACTCCATTTATATCTTGGCTATGTGCTTAGGGTCGCTGCCCTGCTAAAAGATGAACCGTCGCCCCAGTCTGAGATCAAGGGCACTCTGGAGCAGGTTTTCATCCAGGATGTCTCTGTTCATTGCTGCATTCATCTTTTCCTCTATCCTGACTAGTCTCCCAGTTCCTGCCGCTGAAAAACATCCCCACAGCATGCTGCTGCCACCACCATGCTACACTGTAGGGATGGTATTGGCCTGGTGATGAGCGGTGCCTGGTTTCCCCTAAACAGAACGCCTGGCATTCACGCCAAAGAGTTCAATTTTTTGTTTCTCATGGTTTGAGAGTCCTTCAGGTGCATTTTGGCAAACTCCAGGCGGGCTGCCATGTGCTTTTTACTAAGGAGTGGCTTCCGTCTGGCCACTCTACCATACAGGCCTAATTGGTGGATTGCTGCAGAGATGGTTGTCCTTCTGGAAGGTTCTCCTCTCTCCACAGAGGAATGCTGTAGCTCTGACAGAGTGACCATCGGGTTCTTGATTATCACCCTGTCTAGGGCCCTTCTCCCACGATCACTCAGTTTAGACAGCCAGCCAACTCTAGGAAGAGTCCTGGTGGTTCCGAACTTCTTCCATTTAAGGATGATGGAGGCTACTGTGCTCATTGGGACCTTCAAAGCAGCATATATTTTTCTGTACCCTTACCCAGATTTGTGCCTTGAGACAATCCTGTCTTGGAGGTCTACAGATAATTCCTTGGACTTCATGCTTGGTCTGTGCTTTGACATGCACTGTCAAGTGTGGGACCTTATATAGACAGGTGTATGACTTTCAAAATCATGTCCAAACAACTGAATTTACCACAGGCAGACTCCAGTTAAGCTGTAGGAACATCTCAAGGATGATCAGTGGAAACAGGATGCACCTGAGCTCAATTTTCAGCTTCATGGCAAAGGCTGTGAATACTTATGTACATGTGATTTCTTAGTTTTTTTTTTATTTTATTTTTTATTATTAAATTTGCAAAAATGTCAAAAAAACTTTTTACACGCTGTCATTATGGGGTATTGTGTGTAGAATTTTTGAGGACGAAAAGGAATAAGGAATAAAGAAAAGGAATTTTGGAATAAGGCTGTAACATAACAAAATGTGGAAAAGTGAAGCGCTGTGAATACTTTCTGGATGCACTGTATATGCACCAAGAAATGTTGGCATGGAAAATAAATAGATCTTTACATGACTGAGTATTATAAATACTAACTGAAGGAGCAACATTTTAGCACTTTACTGAAATACTCAGTCATAAACTATCCCCATTCCACAATGTTGTTATTTACAAAGATGATAGACTTTGTACGGTGGCTATACTTTGTAGTATACAGTACAGCCCACACAAGGAATTCAATTGCTGGTAATGTGGTCATTAATTTTGGCTCTTGGCATGGAGATCACTATGTTATTGCTACTGATGCTGGCCACACATTACAATCACTGGATCATTACAAACCAATCAGATCTGGGACCAATCTGGTCATACATTTGGAGAGCAAGTGGCATCAGGTTGTAATGAGCCAAAACTATTGGATTGTGATGGAAATTACATTCACACACTATCCTACTTTTTAGGGGTTGGCTGATGACCCAGTATATATACTAATTGAATGCAACCCATTCCAGAACCCTAGATTCCATATTAATAAATTAATTTTAGTCAAATTTCATTATTTAGGGTAGGCCATACAGTGTTCAATAGTTAATTCTGACCAAATGGCTCCCCCTACATAGTAGTATCTGGATGGGTTAGGAGTTCTTATTCCTTTGGCAGCTAAAAAACAGACGGCAACTGTAAACAGTTGTGTAGTGGTGAGTATTACTTTGCAATGGTGTATTTTTAGGGGAGAGTTCTTTAAAACAGTAGTTTATTATAGATTGGATTTTTTGTGGAACAAGCAATTTCTAGTTATATGCCCATTTAGAACTCTAACAAACCTTCATCTTCCTCCTCATCATCATCCTCTTCTTCATCTACTTCTCCATCATGTCCAAAATCTTCTTCCTAAATTAATAAAAATGAGCAAATTATAATCCAAACATGTCAATATGGCAAACTTTCCAGCCATTATGTTTGTAGGGGCATAAGTTGTGGTGGTTGCAAGTGAATTTTAATGGCTGTGGCGAACCTTACCACTTCTAGAATAATGTCCTTACAAATGTTAAACACAATAAAAACAGAAACAAATACATTTTGTGTCACTGAGATTATATGGATGAACTGAACATGAAACACATTTGAGATCCAAAGTAGGCTAGATCCCCAACACCCCCAAGAAAGGCAAAACAATTATGGTAATACAAATATCAATTTGAAGTTACAGACTCAAATCAGCACAAATGGTGTCATCGGCTCCCCCTGGACTACCCACTTATATTGTATAAGTGGACGCCAGCAGTTTGTCAGTGTAAAAAGAGTGGCAGCCATTTTGTGTGAATATTGAGCGTAATTAAAGAGTAGTTTGGGACTGAGTTATTGCTACTATGCAGCGCTGACGATAATTGGCATATATATCAAATGGAACTGTGTTTATTGTACCTAATCATTGGAAAGTCAAAGCTATTGCTCTCTGGAAACAGGAAAGAACAGCATTAGATGCTATTACCAATTGTGGATTACAAATACATGCATGTTATAAGTAAGGGATAGGCCAGCAACAGAGTACTCCAACAACAGACTTTGGGTGCACTTTACAGTAAAATACTAAACAGCTTTGATTTTTTTTTGCTAAATTTCCTAGTTATAGCCAAAGAGGTGCTGCAGCAAAGATAAAGAAGCTCGTTTAACTATTGGAGAAAGTTATTGCCCAATGCCTATTCACTCATGTATTACCAACTATGGTGTTAAAATTGCTATATTCTTTATTTGTTGCAATCTTCTGTCATATGTATGGTGTTCATTATTACTATACCGTGACCTGCCCTGGATCTACATCCTCCTATCTAAATCTACTTGATAATTATTTACCAAGGCGGTCATGTTATGTCATTTTACTGTGTGTAAGGGGCTAACTTCTCAGCTACAGCCTGATGTGGATAAAGTTTATGGAATAATTGTCAAAGGAGAAGGAAGATTTGCTGGAGCTGCTGTCTCTGTTGTAAGGAACCATCTACACTTAACCTATGTGTGTCCACTACAACACCCAGGCTAGCACACAAGGTTAAAAGGGTTTTAAATAAACAAATGCTTCCTTTTTATTGTAAGGATCTGAACAATGGACTAGGCATTTCAAAATTATGTTAATAACAGACTGTAAACATGTATTAATATCAAGAAACAAACAAGAATACAATTCTACTAACCTCTTCCTCTCCACTTCCATCATCTTCATCGTCCTCTTCCCCAACCTCCTCTTCATCGTCATCATCTTCCTCATCTATATCTTCTTCCTCTTCGCCCTCCTCCTCTTCATCTTCTTCCTCCTCTTCTCCTTCTTGAAAACACAAAGTAAAAGAAGTATTTAACATGAAACAATGCCACATGCAGAAATATGTCCTGCTGTACAGAATGCATGACTTCATTTTATTGTAGTGGAACTCAGGATATACTCAAATAAATTGGTATCTGATAAATGTGTGGGTGCAATATGACCACATATATGGCTGGAGCAGGATTAAGTATGAATGGGACCATCGCTGCTGATCTCGAATCCAAGCACAACATGCTCATTCAGCCAGAGGTAATTGCATCACTATACATATATGCCCAAGTACACCTAATCCTCAAATCGCACCAAATAGTCCGGGTTAATCACGCCATGGATTTTGCTACTTAGCCGCTATAAACAACAATCCTAAGCACCTAGTGCACTATTTGTAATCTAAAATTGAGGAAACGTGTCTCAATGCAGGAAAAAGTACACAATCCAGGTTAAAACAGGCAAAAGTAAGGACAGATTCCAGGGACCCTCTCTGTGCATTGTTATGCTTCATCTGCCACTTTTTACCATTTGCTTTGCTACAAAAAACTAATTCTACTAGACTTTTTGCAAACGAAGGGCCTGATTCAGCAGAGTCTTCCAAGTTTTCTGGGAGTGGCAAGGCAGGATCTGTGTCCATGGACGGAGACTTCCTAGCTTCGCAGGATGACCGGACATGGCCAGGCTGCAGTAAGCTTCAGCTACTGCAGCCTGACCAAAGGGGCAACCATCGCAACCGGTTGCGATGGTGATCCCAGGCTGCGACTGCAGGTGCACCAAAGGAGTTGTCAGACACCTCCTGCTGCATTTGCATTTTTGCAGGACATAAACTGCAAAGCCACTTGTGTGCAGCTTTGCAATTCCGTCGTCAGCTGAATAAGGCCCTAAATCACAAAATTGAGGAAACAGTAGCACAATGAAGGAAAAAAGTAGCAAAGTTGAAAAAAAAGTAGCAAAATTGATGAAAGTTCAGAGGGCCTGATTCAGAGCCGGACGCTCTGAATCAGGGCGTCCCTGTTTTTTTTTTTTTTAAAAGACGGCCTCCTGGCCGCTCGCTAAGCTGTGGGTGACCATCCACAGATTTAGAGAGCAGCCAGGTGATGGTCGCGATGGTCACGATCATCGGAGCTTGCGACGAGACCCTTGTGGTAGGGTCTCGTCTGCCGCACGCCCTCTAATAGAGCCGGAAGCTCACCCACTGACGTCACTCGTGATGTCAGTGGGGCCGCCGCCAAACGGGCAAGCGTTCCTTTGGGAACGCCTCCTTTTGGCCAGCCACCCCCCCTACCCGCCTCCAAAACGGGGCAAGCTGTCAATCACAATCGACAGCTGCCCCACTTTGGTGCGAGACCCGTAGCGACGGACCGCCCGTCGCTGGCCGGGTCTCGAGCATGCCCAGTGGGGGACCATCGACCCTCTTGTGAGCGCTATGCTCTCGCGAGCGGGCGGCTCTGAATCAGGTCCAGAGTACAGGAATCACAGCAGACGTCGCACACAAAAGGGATAGGGATACAGAGGACACATCTGTATACCAACATAATACGACTTTATTTCCAATGAAAGGCCATCAAATCATGGTTTATTGTTTGCGGTGAAAATACTAGCTATAAAGCATGAGATTCATAATGGGATCCGTTTATAAGCATTTCTTTGCAAAGCACCACCATATCGCGCAGTGCTTTAAATAGAATACTTCTTAACAATTGCTACCGTCAGCAACAGTTAAAACACAAGGATTGCCAAGTACATAAAACAAAGTAACGAGAGTACAGTTTATCAGTTTACTAAAACGTGCAATCTCTTGAATGCATGTTAAATCACAAAATTAATGCCACCACCACAGATTAGTTATGTATTTGAAGTACACTTAATAAAAGATATCACACCTTCATCTTCCTCCTCTTCGTCGACACCATCCCCATCAGCCTCAGCATCCGAGTCTGGGGCTTCCTTATCATCTCGGTCATAACCATCCAGATAGGTCAACTGAGGGAGGAGCTTGAATACACTTTCTCTATAGTCGTTAAGATTTGTTACTTCACAGTTGAACAGGTCAAGACTCTTCAAATGCTCCAACTTTTTCTGAAATAGGTTACATGATTTTTTGGTCAATGACACCTCAAAGATCAATACAAACAAACAGCAAAAGTAAACAAAAGGTACCAATGATCACAAGTGTTTTATAGTCAAATTAGCCAAGTAGTAAAAAATAAAAATATATATTTTTTATTTTTATTTAAAATACGAGTCGTGTGAATAATCTACAGTGAAAACTAGGATGAAATGAGGCAGCCATTTCTGGCATTGTTAAAGATAGTGGCATCTCAATTATTACAATACATTACATATATTTTACTTACTTTGTTACAGAGATTGACATTAAATGGACATTTAAAAAAAACAAAAAGGAACATACTGATCACTGTACACATATATAAACAGGCATTTAGAGAACAAGAATTACCTTGTACTTTTAATTCTATATGCAATGCATACTGCAAGGTGTAAAATACATGGTTAAACTATACATCACACACCTTGTACACAGGTACTGTCACTAGCTCAGGATGGCAATTGAGAAGGGTCTGTAGTTGAAAACAGTCTTATTTAGATAAAGCATACTTTATTTAGTTTTTCACCTGAAGTTCCACTGAATATGCACAGAAGGCTGCAAGACTGGATGGTGAAGTGTGGTTCCAGATGAAAGGTCTACAGTAAAAAGGTCAACAAGCAGTAGGTCGACACCAGATGTGTTCGACAGGTACAAAACGTCAACATGGAATGGTCAAATAAAAATTTGTTTTAGGGTTAGGCACTTGCTAGGAGTGTTACGGTTAGGCACTAGAAGGGACAGTTAGGCTTATGCTGCATGCACATGGGACAATTCTCCTTGACGATACGAATGATAACGATATCGTTAAACGATAAATCGTTCATTTTTATGCAGTGACTGATCGACCAACGATGCGCGTTCCCGCATGTACGATAACGATATCTATGGTCGTTCGTAAATGCAGGACAACTTCTACGATTTTGTCAAGATATGCCTGTAAAGACATGACTTCACTGAAATATCTATCATATTTATCGATCATAGATAGCTATCGGTGTGCACACCTAAAATCATTTGCCCTGCACTACAGAAAGTTGGAGGGAAATCTATCAGCGATATATCTTTGTTGTGCAGGTTGTACAGTGTGTATGCAGCATTAGGCACCAGCAAAGGGTTAGGGACCAAGGAGAGGGGAGGGGTAAAGATTGGGGTTAGGGGGAAAAAAAAAAGTTAGTTTTTGTGTCGAACATAACGTAGACATTTTGACCCTGGCAACCTTTTGCACCTGTTGACCTACAACCATGTCTACCTTTTGTCCCTGTCGACCAATATACCATCAACCTTTTTATTGTTGATCTAATGAACCATATCCGGCGAAGTAGTATAGTAAGGGTACTCTTAGCACTTCCAGCCAGTATTTCCATGGAGCTGAGCATCACTTAAATTATATTACTACCTATACTTACCTGCTGCCTTCTACAGTAATAATATTATTGACATTTTTTGTATTTCTAAATGGCACTTTGCCAATAATTCAATTAACTGTTTCTAACTATAAAACTTAACATTTCCATTTCAAAAGTTCCATATTTGCACTTGAAGGTTGTGATCCATTTAGATACGAGTTGTCTCGCATGTTATCTTTCCTCCAAAGGGTGCAATGCACATTGATCAAATTAAACCCTATATTTAGATCTTTACCTCAGGCCTTGTAACTGATTCACTATTGATGCATTCCATGTGGGAAAATGTGTTCAAATTATCACAAGTTATTATTGGCAGACGCTGCGATGGTACGTGGCAACTGTGTGCAAATGGAGTTTAGTCCACACGGCAGATGAATTAACCAGGTACAGGTTATCAGGGTTCCCAGTTGCAGCCAGGAACGTTTGAAGTGTTGCTGAGCGTTGTGGTGTGCCACGTGTGTACACTCACTGTATCTGACTATATTAACAGTGGTAGCAATGGAATAGTTAATATACTATGCAGTGGTGAAATAGGGCCTTATTCAGAGATGTACGCACACCACATGGCGTGCGTACATCTCTGATGGAGGAAGGACTGCTTTTATGCAAGCCTCTATCTGCAAGAATGCTCAGTGTCTCCAAGCTGCAGCTTGATAGGCTGCAGCCGTTTAGGAAAGGGGCGGGTGTGGCGTTGGCCTGCATTCCTGGAAAGTGGGCGTATTGCCAGTTTTCTGGAAGTACCGAGGCCATGCTCTGCGCTAGAACCCTCAAATTTACTGGCCTCGGCTATGCATAAAAGACAGCCCAAGGATATTCAGAATGGCATGCTCAGATGCCCGATGCTGCGTCTTCTACCAGATGGTTGGTGCACATTTCCCGTTTAGAGTCTGCACATGCGCAGGACCCGTTCTGTGCATGTGAAGAATAGGTCCTGCAATCTTGCTTGCAGACAGAGTTTGTACCAGGACAGGCTGCAGCCTGGCCAAAGGAGCAGCCATCGTGACCATCAGTTGTGATTGATGCGATGGCGATTACTGGGATCGCAGATGCAGCAAGGATGTGTATAGACACCTCTTGCTGCATTTGCATTTGAGATCGATGGTATTGCACAGCCGCTTGGGTGCAGCTCTGCAATTCCGCTCATCTCTGAGTCAGGCCCTTATCGTGCGTACACACGGTACGATAAAAATGCACGATATGAACAACAACAACAATATCGTTCATTTTTTGGTCCCTTCCAACCCTCATACGACCAGCGATGCACGGGCACGTATGGACGATAACAATATTGTCCATCGGCCGTGCATGAGAGCCAACCTGGTCGATATCGACCAGGTCACATAGGGACCCACTGGCCCGTCGTTGGTGGGTTGTTTATCGATCATCTGGGAAGGTGCAGGGAGATCAGTCAGGTATATCATTATCGCTGACTGATTGTACCATGTGGATGCACCATTAGCCTGTGAAGTGAAGAATTCACATATAATCTAAGTAAGTAATGCAAAATAAGCAGTTTTGCAGGAGATGGGGCTTCTTAGAACTTCAGAAACAGACCCCTTAGTCTCTTGATCACCATTAATCAATATTTAATCATTTGAATGAGTTGTAAATGAACGGCATTGCTAGTAATGTACTAAATGGATTGTGCCAATGTTACCATGACATTGTGATTTAAAATAATTCAATAACTTCTTTATTATTAGGTACAAAAGACACAACATCTCAGTTTGGTCATAGGCTACATTCTTGACAAGAAAACAGATAATATTAAATAATCTAATAGTACTCCTGAACCTTCATACACAGATTGGGGATTTCCTCTTGGGGAAAATATAAAACAAGTTCAACTTATATATATATCCTCTGCAAAATAAAATAATTTGAAGTAAAACTATCAGTTATGGGAAATAACCAATAGCCCAGTATTAACTTTAACCAAATTACTTGAGAATATTACATTTCTGTTGATTGATATATTTCAGGGTTGTGGCTCAACTATACCTTTAAAAAAATCAAATAATAATAATAATAATAATAATAATAATAGTAATAATAGTAACTACATACCAGAGGTTCCAAGGTGCTAATGTCTTTTAATTTATTTCCACTGAGATTTAGATGTGTGAGGTTGGGCAGTTTCTCTGCTAGTACATCCAGACCTCCAGAAATTCTGTTGTCACTCAGTTCAAGCTAAAAAAAAAAAGTGAGAGAGAAATAACAAATACCTGACCTGCACCAAGTAAATGCACTTCAGTAGTAGTCAACATTACTCTCCAAACCCCAATGTGAAGAAAACAATTCAGAACAAATAATGGCTCAATCCTAATTCAGTAAACATTGAGAGAATGGGATATGAAATCAACCTAAAAAGTATATTCATACTATCAAAGTTGCACACGCAAGTCATGGTTCCAGAATCATGATGCATACTAAACTATGACTGAAATGGCTGGAAGGATGGAGCTTCCACAATTTTAGGATTAGGCTATTCTGCTGCACTAAGAGCCCTATTAGCCTGATTCAGAGTTGTACGCTTTTAGCGTCGCTACTGCATCTTTGGACTCAGCGGCGATGTTAAAATATGAAATGCCACAGGGTTTGCGTATAACTCTGAATCGGCCCTATGTTTGGTCTTCTGTAAGATGGAAGCGAAGGATCTCCCATGAGTCATCACAGTGCTATACACAGAGACTGTTCTGATCAGTCAAACAACATCCTCCAAACTCCGTACAACAGAGTAGTGACATCATGGGGAGGCAAATCCAGCAATACCCAAACGGCCCTTCAAACTTATGGTAGCAGAATTCATTGTGACATAAGAACAAGAAACTATGTTTTGTGTTTGATTACTGCTGTGATTATAAAGACTGATTTAGTTTTTAATTTTTTTCCTTTCAATGAAAACAGGAAATTGATCTGGAAAACAAGTATTTCTTGTGCAGTCACTCTTCTGTCTGTCAGCTTTACTCAGTACTTACTAATCATGGCAAGATTTTTACCTTTTTTAATAAAAAACAAACAAACCTTGAAGACACTCCTTTTTCACCAATGTATTAAATTATGCGAGTGCAAAATTCCAAATTATAGCAGGGTCCAATGAGTGTAATACAATCCTTAAATAACCTAAAAGTGTTTATAATAAATCACTACAGAAGCAGTTGGTCACACAATGCTAAGATCTACTCAGCTTGCAGTATCTGAAAAAGCCCTGTTTCTGTAAGATGTTGCCAGCAGACGTAAGGATTTAAGTGTAAGTAAACTGTAGGCGAGTATTTGGTGCATACATCAACCAGGATCGTGAGGTCAAAGTGTAGAGCTAGGATCATACAGCATATTGCCACAGTAATACTGCTTGTCACTTGTGACTAAAACAGCTGATAACATAGCAAATGTAATTACCATATGAAAGGTCTCAAGTTCTGTCAAAGACTACATACATTTACATATACATTTTTTCTTCGTTTCAAAAGAAGAACAAACAGTTATACAGAATCGGTGCATGTATTTCATGATTAAATAAATTACATTTTGCTTGGTTCTCATTTTACTTAACGATATAAGATGACTCTTGAAAACTTGTTTATTATAAATAAAGCCAACATCACAACCACTATTGACAGTGTGCAGTATATTAACCCTATCGCCTTGTGATGTGTCTTGACAAGGCCTCTGTGAGGGCTGAAACGTCAATTATTGAGAGGTTATTCACTTGAAGCAATTTAATAAACAACACTTCATATGGATTTGGCGAGTGCCCTCAATGCTTTTGAATTAAACTAACTTCTTTAGAGGAGCACCCCTATCTGATGGGATGTGAGTGCAGACTTCCTGGAGGGTGAAATGTAGGGATGTGCGCTGACCCCCGTGTTTTGGTTTTGGATCTGTATCTCCTTAAAGGTTTTGGATATGGATTTGGTTTTGTAAAACCACCCTCAAGTGTTTTGGATCTGGATTTTTTAAATAAATGTTTTAAAAACAGCTAAAATCATGTAACTTATGCAATCCAAAACCCAAAATACGGATTTAAAATCTGAACCGCAAAAAGGTCAGAACTGCAATCGGGATTTACCTGGATCTCCTCAGAAGATTAGAACCGTGCCTCGGATTTACGAAATTCGGGTGGATTCGGATTTCTGGAGAACCGAACCGCACATCTCTAGTGAAAAGGACTAGAATGTTTCCTCCCCCTATGCAAACTCCTGACTGACTTATCGTGGCTGTAGCACAGTTCAATATTCAAACACAAACTGTCATCCCAGGTGCTGCCAAACATCACTGGCAGGTGGTGTGGCTCCTCTATGTGATTAGTGAAGGAAGGGAATGTGTTTGTACACAGGTGAGAGTAAAATGTGTTAGTACACAGATGAGGTAGGGAAATGTCAAATGTGTTTCCTCAGGGTTAAAGGAAAGGACTGTGGGCCTGATTCAGACCCGGTCGCAAGCGCCGAGCGCTCGCAACCGGGTCGATGGAGGCCCAGAGCGCATGCGCACGATGGAGCCGGCTCCGTCGTGTGCGCATTCGCGAGACCCGGATAGCGACTGGCAATCCGTCGCTCCGGGTCTCGCACCAAGGGAGGCGTACTGTCGATGTTGAGTGACAGCACGCCCCCTTTGGTGGGCGGGCCGGGGGGTGGCTGCCCAGACGGAGGCGTTCCCATGAGAACGCCTACCGTTTGGGGGCGGGCCCACTGACATCGCAAGTGATGTCAGTGGGAGAGCTTTCGGCTCTGTTTGAGCCGAAAGCTCTCTGGGGCTTGCGGCCACGAGACCCTACCACAAGGGTCTCGTCGCAAGCCCGATGGTCGCAATGGTCTTGACCATCGCGACCATCATCCTGGCAGCTCGCATTAGCTGTGGGTGACAACCCACAGCAATGCGAGCGGCAGGAGGCCGCTTCATAAAAAAATAAAAAATAAAATAACGCCCTGATTCAGAGCGTCCGGCTCTGACTCAGGGCCTGTGTTACAACACGAGCGAGGGAGGGCATGTGTTACTACAGGGGTGAGAGGGAGTGTAATGTCTTATGCTCTGTACACACGTAGCGATCAGCCAGCAATATCACTGGCTGATCACCCTGCACTGTGCCTGGTGTGTTGGAACAGAGATCATCCAACACACCACCAACTGCCCAACAACTATAAGCGACCCGCGATCTGTGATCACGGGTCCCTATAGTAACCACCTGCTCGATATCGAACAGGTTGGGCAGCATGCACGGTCGATGGATACCGCTATCGTCCATACGTGCATCGCTGATCGTTCAGGGGTTGGCAGGGGCCAAAACGTGAATGATTTGAACAATATAGTTAGCGTTCAAATCTTCAAGTTATATCGCTGCGTGTGTACACGGCATTACTATATCAGGGATTATTACTACAGAGCTTAAAGATTGATGTGTTATGGGAGTGGTGAGATGGAAATGGAAACAGTAAATATCTAAGGTATATTATAAATTGGAGCTATGCGGGTTCGGTTTTACTCGGTTCTTTTTGCCAAAATTATCGCAAGTTTGGATTAGTTTTGATTTATTTTATTGGATATCCAAAACACGTGATAACCAATAAGATGCAGTTTTTGAGATCCAAACATATCCGAGTAAAACCAAACCCGCACATCTTTATTATAAATATCTTCTTTGGATTATTCTAATAATATTTAAAGTGTATGGCACGTGAGGACACTTTTCCACACATCCCTGATCAATACGCATCAGATTTCCAGCACCATATCCTGCTGCACCTTTGTATAATGCCCACATGAACCCTCGGGTTCATATATGTATCTGTAAATCTGGCTCTAATACTAGTCAGTGCCTCCTCAGAAATAAATAAATATTATAATATATATATATATATATATATATATATATATATATATATATATATATATATATATATATACACACACACACATACATATATATACACATACACACAGGTGCATAAATATTGGGACATTGACAGAATTTTCATATTTTGGCCTCTATTCACCACCACAATGGCTTTGAAATGAAACAAACAAGATGTGCTTTAACTGCAGACTTTCAGATTTAATTTGAGGGTAAATACATCCAAATCAGGTGAACGGTGTAGGAATTACAACGGTTTCTATATGTGCCTCCCACTTTTTAAGGGGCCAAAAGTAATGGGACAAACTAAACAATCCTAAATCTAACTTTCACTTTTTAATACTTTGTTGCAAATCCTTTGCAGGCAATTACAGCCTGAAGTGTGGAATGCATAGACATCACCAGACGCTGGGTTTCATCCCTGGTGATGCTCTGCCAGGCCTCTACTGCAAATGTCTTCAGTTCCTACTTGTTCTTGGGGCATTTTCCCTTCAGTTTTGTCTTCATCAAGTGAAATGCATGCTCAATCAGATTCAGGTCAGGGGATTGGCTTGGCCATAGTATAACATTCCAGTTTTTAGCCTTAAAAAACTCTTTGGTTGCTTTTGCAGTATGCTTCGGGTCATTGTCCATCTGCACTGTGAAGCGCCGTCCAATGAGTTCTGAAGCATTTGACTGAATATGAGCATATAATATTGCCCGAAACACTTCAGAATTCATTCTGCTGCTTTTTTCAGCAGTCACATCATCAATAAATACAAGGGAACCAGTTCCATTGGCAGCCATACATGCCCACACCATGACACTACCACCACCATGCTTCACTGATGAGGTGGTATGTTTTGGATCATGGGCAGTTCCTTGCCTCTCCATACTCTTCTCTTCCCATCACTCTGGTACAAGTTGATCTTTGTCTCATCTGTCCATAGGATGTTGTTTCAGAACTGTAATGGCTTTTTTAGATGTTGTTTGGCAAACTCTAATCTGGTCTTCCTGTTTTTGTTGCTCACCAATGGTTTACATCTTGTGTTGAACCCTCTATATTCACCTCTTGTGAAGTCTTCTCTTGATTGTTGACTTTGACACATATACACCTACCTCCTGGAGAGTGTTCTTGATTTGGCCAACTGTTGTGAAGGGGTTTTTCTTCACCAGGGAAATAATTCTTCTGTCATCCACCACAGTTGTGGTCTTCCGGGTCTTTTGGTGTTGCTGAGCTCTACGGTGCGTTCTTTCTTTTCAAGAATGTTCCAAACAGTTAATTTGGCCACACCTAATGTTTTTGCTATCTCTCTGATGGGTTTGTTTTGATTTTTCAGCCGAATGATGGCTTGCTTCACTGATAGTGACAGCTCTTTGGATCTCATATTGAGAGTCGACAGCAACTGATTCCAAATGCAAATGTCACACCTAGAATCAACTCCAGACCTATTACTTGCTTAATTGATAATGAAATAATGAGGGAATATCCCATACCTGTCCATGAAATAGCTTTTGAGTTGATAGTCCCATTACTTTTGGCCCCTTAAAAAGTGAGAGGCACATATAGAAACCGTTGTAATTCCTACACCGTTCACCTGATTTGGATGTAATTACCCTCAAATTAAATCTGAAAGTCTGCAGTTAAAGCACATCCTGTTTGTTTCATTTCAAAGCCATTGTGGTGGTGAATAGAGGCCAAAATATGAACACTCTGTCAATGTCCCAATATTTATGCACCTGACTGTATGTATGTATGTATGTATGTATGTATGTATGTATGTATGTATATTATATATATATATATATAGTGATGGTATACATAGATACATTGCATGGCAGCATGTATGGCAGTTACTTCAGCATATCATACTTTACATGAACCATGTTGGTAAGCTTAACTGGGGTCCCAAGTCATTCCTAGTGCATAATCCCAACAGCTGTTTCGGGTTAGTACTGTCGTCAGGGGAAAAGCCAAATGTAAAATATATGTGCAGCCTATAAGTACCCACATCAATCAATCACAATCCCGCTCACTTGTCAGGTCAGCAACGGCAAGCTCACATCGTAATCACCAGGACAGTGTGCAGCCGCGGTCCATCTCTGATGACATCAGCCGGTAAGACCGACTCACCGCCATCAGCTTCCACGTGACCAAACAGTCGCATCCCCTCCACAAACCACAGGCTAGCGTGCGTTCGCCGTCACAGCAGACAGCTACCAGTGACATCAGCAGCGTCTGCGCAACTAGGCAACCGCACCACCAGCCAAGCGGCTGTATAAGGGCATAGCATCACCATGGTGACCAGTCTATAAAAAAGCAGTGCATTGCTGACACAATCTACTCTATAGCAGACCATTAGATGATACAAAAATAACAAAACTATGTCTGCCCACTGCATCCCTGTGTATTATGAGGCATAGTATCCAAAAACAGCCTACCCACTGGGATAAAGGCCATATAGGTAACCATGTCACACAATACACAAACTGGGTAAATTCAATAAATAACAACAATACACAAATGGAATCGTGTGTCACCAAAAAATTAACATACAAACATATAAACAACAAATGAAGATAAGACAAGGAAAACAGAAATATTATTATACATCAAGTACAGTTTTTTTCTATCAAAAAGATATCAAAGATATATCTAATGGAAAGGGTCCATATATACAGACACAGCGCCAAAAAATTATAAATACGATGAAAACAACTCCTCCTCATTAAGCTTTAAGAAGGTAAATCCACCGACATTCTTGTTTAAGAAGCAACTTATTTCTGTCACCACCACGACGTAATGGTGGAACATGGTCCAGGGGCATAAAAACAAAATCCTTGATATTATGTCCATATTGGGCAAAGTGTCTTGCCACCAGTGGAGTGCTTGGTTCCACAATAGTGGTCGCCTTTTTAATCGTTCGAACGATGCATCGCAATTCTTTCCTTGACCATACGTATAGTCTTGCCCACAACAACTTTTTGCAAGGATCTAATGGTCGGCTATAGAGTAGTTTGTGTCAGCAATGCACTGCTTTTTTATAGTATGTTTAGTGTTTACACACGGGTCACCATGGTGATGCTATGCCCTTATACAGCCGCTTGGCTGGCGGTGCGGTTGCCTAGTTGCGCAGATGCTGCTGAAGTCACTGGTAGCTGTCTGCTGTGACGGCGGACGCACGCTAGCCTGTGGTTTGTGGAGGGGATGTCTCGTGAGCGCTGGTCAGGTGATGCGGCTGTTTGGTCACGTGGAAGCTGATGGCGGTGGGTGGGTCTTACCGGCTGATGTCATCAGAGATGGACCGCGTGTACCGCGGCTGCACACTGTCCTGTGATTACGATGTGAGCTCGCCGTTGCTGACCTGACAGGTGAGCGGGATTGTGATTGATTGATGTGGGTACTTATAGGCTGCATATATTTTACATTTGGCTTTTCCCTCGACGACGGTACTAACCCGAAACAGTTGTTGGGATTATGCACTGGGAATGACTTGGGACCCCAGTTAAGCTTACCAACATGGTTCATGTAAAGTATGATATGCTGAAGTAATTGCCATACATGCTGCCATGCAATGTATCTATGTATACCACCACTAGTAAAAATGATGTTTTGGAGAAAGAGTGCTGGCCTCATCTTTGCTTGAGCCCCTGGTGGAGCGTTGAACAGGGGATGGATATGGATATTTAATGGACTCGCCTTGCACCTACATTTAATGCTGCAGTGCGGTGTGTGTGTGTGTGTGTGTGTGTGTGTGTTAAATATTGTTGCAGTTTCAAACTAGACTATCCATGGCTTGATTTTATTTACAATTGAAAAATAAAAATGTAAACTTACACCTTACCTTTTTTAATTTGGGTAGCTTTGGAAGATTTGACACAGACATCAAAATGACATTTATTAAGCTGAGAAACTCTAGATTCACAAATTCTGCTGTTAGACCCTCAATTTTGCCTTCACGTGCTCTGCAGTTATCCAGAACCAGTTCTCGTACCTGTGAGGGAGCATAGAGAATTAAACAGTATTATACACAGGTTCAATATTAATTTCAGCACTAATACCGCATCTACTGAACAAAGACATCTGAAAATGATCCCAGTCCCAAGTAATATGCCAGGTTTAACATTTTTATTTTTTTCTACCAAGGTTAAATAGTTTATGTTTGAACTGTGGGTCAATGTTATAATTTATTGCAATCTCTATTTTCATCAGGAAAAACTTAAAATTTGCAATTGGATGCAGATTAGTTGCTATGAGCAACTGCACCATTTTTCGCTATAGATGGTTCGATACATCTCCCTACGCGTATAATGAGCACAGGTAAACAGTAAAAAAATAAAACACACAATCTTAAAATTAACTTTCTTTAAATAAAATACTTCAAGTTCTCAAAAACCCTTGCTTTCCCACTTTACTGAATTGTAAATAAAATCATTCTGCTAATAGGGGAAGGAAGAGGACACTAACAGAATATACAGATGACGTCCTGCCCTAGGTGCCATTTATTATTGCTGCATACATTATTTTCAGGGTACTGCTGCTTTTGTTCCTATTAATCAATCAAGCTGACATTGAGGGAACCCCCCCCCCCATAAAAATAAACACCCCAAGTAGACTGCAGGAATAAGGCGAAAGCACAATGTGTAGAATAGAGGGATAAGCATTGGATGTGCAATTGTCTGAACGCATTCCCTGATCCAGGCATAATATAATGGAGTCTTTAAAGCATATTTGCCAACTATTGAAATAGTGTGTAATGTCTTGGGCTCCTGAGTGAGTCTAGCAATCTACTTGAAGCAAGCCACAGCGGAGGACACACTGGGTAGAAGCAAAAGTAATGACTACAGCTGTGTGCTGGAGAGCAGCGGGCATTTCCATATAGCACACTATCTCTTGTAAATAAAGTTCAACTGCCAGGAGGAGGAGAGTTACAGGCTCCCGGTTGGCACAAGATACACCCATTGGTGAAGCTAGACTTAACACATAGATGTGACTGCTCCACACAATGGTTAAGGATGCTTTAATGTGCAGTCTGCACCTGATCATCTACAAAGTTTGTCTGCAATTCCTTAGCTTTTTGGATTATTTACTGGAAACATACAGGAAGATAAAAATGAAGGCTCTACAGCATTCTATCTTTTATACATGCAATTATGTCATGAATAAATGCTGATGTTAAGAGCTATGGGCTTTGGACACAATGTACTTATGTATGTAAATGTACACGTACGTACACACACACACACACACACACAGTCACCATGTCAACAATCAATGTCAAAACCACAATGTTGACAGTTATGATGTCTTCATTATGTAGAATGTTGACATTAGGCTTAGGCTGTGATAGGGGAAGTATACTTAATCACCACTGTTTTAGATGGACGCCAGATGCAGAAGAGACAGCTGCATCCCTGGAGCCGCTAACCGGTAAGTGAACCCACTGCACCGCAGGGACACAATTTTTCATCAGTGTCGACATGATGAATGCAGACATGGTGCATGGTGCCATTACAACCATGAGTACCTAATTAATTTTAACAAAAAATACCCAACCCCTGCACAGGACATGTTACAAATATAGTTTGCAGTGATGAGATTGACTAGTGGTAAAAAAATCTAACTGTAAGTGGCCCGTGAAGCATTGAGCATTGTCACTTATTCTGTCTATTAATTATG
Organism: Taudactylus pleione; assembly: GCA_031769625.1. Taxonomy (NCBI): domain Eukaryota; kingdom Metazoa; phylum Chordata; class Amphibia; order Anura; family Myobatrachidae; genus Taudactylus; species Taudactylus pleione. Next base: position 4,787,646 of record JAUIMM010000965.1, on the reverse strand, counting down.
GTAGGGGCTGCACGGTCAACATAGTGGCTAGCAATACTGCCTCTCAGCCCTCAGGTCAAACCAAAAATACTGGTGTGTTAATTGGCTTCTGACAATAAATTAATTAACCCTAGTGGCTATGTGTTCATGGAAAAAGGCTTTGGGGTGCTGATGCAAGTAAAATAGATATTAAATGTTGCTCGTCAAAGCAGTATAAGTATTGCCAAAAGTAGAACTCATTTTAAAAGCCAGCTCAGTGTTTAGAATCCGTGACACAAGAATATTGAGTAGTTTGCCCAATAGGTTCCCAAAGATTACAAACTGGCAAACAGGGAACAAATAGCTCATCTTACAATGGCAAAACAAAGGGATTGTGCGCTTCAGTATTCGTTGCTAAATAATAGAAAATAATGAAGGTGTGTAAATAACCTAATTTTGTAAATTGAGCCATTTGGAGATTTTTGGAAACACCCAAGAGAAGAAGAGTTGAAGATTATTATCGTTAAGTATTATATGGAGAATAACGATTAATTTGCTAGTACAAACTGAATGTGGTGATTTTCTTAAAGCCCAACATTTCAAATGACCACAATGGGAAAGAAGGGCATAGGACTATGATGTTAATCTATTCCATTTGCTTTACATTTTCCCACCCTCTGTATCAGTACTGGAATCTGCTCACATCATTCCCATTATTAAATATCAGAGCAGAATAGATCTATAAATAAATATCCTCATCAAACTAACAGATTTACTTTCAAATTTGTTCCAAAAAGACACCAATTATGCAAACTTCATAAATACATTATTTACAATCTAACACACCTGAAATTAAATGTTGCATAGATTATGGATATGGATAGACATTCAGCGGACAAAGAGGTATTTATGGGAGACACACAAGGTATAAGCCTGATATATTTACAAGGCTGAGGGGAGATTTATCAAACCTTGGAGAGAGATTAAGGTGAAAAGTTGCTCATATCAACCAATCAGCTTCTGTCATTTATCTAGCATCATTTATCTAGAGTCTATAAAATGACAGAAGCTGATTGTGTGCTATGGGCAACTTCTTTCAGGGCCGTAACTAGGGTAGTGTGACCTGTGCCATGGCACTGCAGGGGGCACTGTTTGGGCCTGTGAATTTTCCTGATTATTATCATTCTCACTTGTAGCTTCCTCTTCTTTTATCCCCAGCATCTCCTGGCCTCCCCTATCTCTTCCCTGGCCCTTCCCCATGAGGCAATGGCATTTTTTCAGGTGCACTATGCCAATGCTCTCTCTAGCACAGGGCACCAAAAAGTCTAGTTACGGCTCTGACTTCTCTTAAAAGGTTTGATACATCTACCGCATGAGAGAGAAAGTTTAAATGTAAGAAAAGGACAAAGCTAATTGGAATGTAAGCATTTTGCATGTGTTGTGCTTCTGTTGTTTAGATCATGTCCACCATATAATAGTAATCACATAACTGCTACACATGTGAAAATATGACGACACAAGTGAGACAAAGCCCTAACAATCTCCTTACCACAAAGAAAATGTTTCAAAGATGATGCTACAACTTTGGAGAAATGTAATAGATAATTGAATTTAACATTACTCAAAAATGGGTATGTAAGTCAAAACATTGTAGAAATAAAGAAATAATGATGTATGCTATATATATATATATATATATATATATATATATACATATACACACACACACACATATATATACATACATACACACACACACACACCTCTACACTGCTTAAACATCACGTGACCCGACATGTTAGACGTCATCAGTTACAACTCAGCCGGACCACGTGATTTAGATCTATAAACATATGACTTGGCAATACAACTCTGGGAAGCCATCGCTACTCTCAATAGGCCAAACCAGATCACATGGTTTGTGTTTACACCATGTGACCGGATGCCACTTTCCGTGTCTGACAAGATAAGGTATATGTATACAGATTTCTTTATAATATGTATGTTATTTATATTAATCTGTTTTATTTATGTGAATTTTTTTGATTTATAATCTGATATGGTTCTATACGGCTTGATAGATTAGATACCAAACAAGCTACAGCTGCTTACCACTAACATTTACATAAGGATATATAAAGCCCTTCCATGGACATTGGGAATCACGCTACTGAGGAAGTTGTGGGTTATTCCATGACGAAACGCGTTTAGCACCCCACTGACATCAAACACAGTACTTGGAACCTCTTGTGGATTTGTTTCCTGACCAGCACCACCCGACCTTTCCAGCCTTATATTCTTCATCATCAGGACGCCATTGCAGCAATATCTGCATACACACCAGGCTGTGAACATCCAAAACAAGTCTGGAAACTAATAACTAGCTGGATAATACTCCGGATCTATGCACTGGGGCCAGTGATTGTTATATCAATATTGACACACACTATATGGACTATATGAACTGAGACTTAACGAGACTCTTATTCCATTAAATTATTTTTTATATTTTTGATTTTATTTTTTTAACTTATATTCATCCCATCCATCCTTTATGAACTTGTTTTTTATGTCTGGATTTCCAGTGACAATATATTCGATTTTATCATATGTCTCTTTGCGTACAATTTTGATATTTGAACCTGCAGCAATAAGTCAACTTTCTAATCAAGCTGTATAGTTTTTTTATTATATATAATATATTTATGTTTTTTATATGAATTTCAATACATTCTTGTGTTTATACATTTTCATGTACTAGTGTTACTTTAGATCAGGGATGGGGAACCTCCTGCCCGGGGGCTGTATAAGGCCAACGGAATCATTTAGTCTGGCCCTCTGAGATTTTTTTCTGCTAACCTCATCTGGCTAGCAGGGTGCCTAGAATGGCACATTGTAGCCAGAATCTATGCAGGAGTGCCACCTGAAGCATCCTTGGGGCGCTTCAGACGGTCACACTGCTTGCCCTAACAGCTCCCAGGAGCATCCAGGGATGCTCTGGGCATTACTGTAATCACCGGCGAATGTGACCCCGCCCATTGTGACGTCACACGGAGGGGGCATGGCCTGCACTGGGCCCGCAAATAATGTTATATATATCAAAATGCCCTCGCCAGAAAGAAGGTTTCCTACTCCTGCTTTAGATGATAAATGCCTTGGTTAATCAATTCATGACATAACTGTTTAGACTTATTAGTGCTGTTCATATCATTATCTCTTCTTTCTTCTAATGGGAGTTTGACACCTTCTACTTGAACCGGCTTTTTAGCGACAGCGCCAACTGATTCCCCTTCCCCTATATATAAAATACTGTGCTAAAGAAATAAAAGCCCTATCTCCAATGAAAATAGGTGTCCCTGGCAGATCTAAGGATTCTCCTTCATTTTCAATTACCACAGACATTCTATATAGCTGGCAGTAGCCCCATAGTGACACAAGTACCATCGCAATCCTTCTTTCATCATCACCATGTGCAGGAAACTTTCTGGTAAATAATGCTTTAATGAAATAAAGCAATTTTTGTAATTGGAGGGCAACCAATTATTATTTTTTTTTTAATTTTAAACTGGAAGCCTTCTAGTACCACTGTGCATGCGTACACCAGTAAGCCAGGTCACACTTGTGCCAATGCACGAAGAGGGTGAATAGGTAAGAGAATCAATCAGATGCTCCAGTGATATTTTATGAGAAAATTGACTTGATAACGGATTGCTACTCTAAATGGTAATAGAAAATTCCAACTGATAACAATAAATAAAAGAGAACCAGTCATCTACACATTGTATTAGTCCATTTTGTGGCCTGAAATTGTCTTATAAACTTATGACGTGCAGTCTAAATCATCCTGGTTTTAGCCAGTGCGTTACTGGATTTTTTAATACTGAGCACTGCAAAGTGCATGGTGAAACTGCAACCTAAGGGGCACACGGGTGTTTGGAGGGGTAAAAATAAGTTTTAGTTAAGTTAAGATTTCTAACTTACATTTAAAGGACTTTTTCATTACATGTAGCAAGTGTGGGTGCTTTGCTTCAATTACATTGCTGAAATGTAATGTCTGCCACAGTGCAACTGAGTAGTAATATTTTAACAGCCATTAATTGAGAGTCAGACACCAGAGGGCAGCAACATAGCCCCTCTGGCACATTATTTAGTCAGATAGAAACGGTCAATTGTAACAACTATTTAAGGTGGTACCAATAATAAAATGCTCCCAAGAAACTGAATAGAATTCTGTTACTAATGCAACATTGAAGTCTCAGCTACCTTTTTTGAACAAAACTACTGTGAAAAAGTTTATAAATTAGCAGTTATCCAGTTTAATAGTCCAGAGCAGTGAGGGCTCATTAGTTCAATGGTACTGAATAAATCTAAAACAAATTGTGCATACAGATGGAGCGATCAGACAGTGATAAAAATATCGCTGTCTGATCGTCCTGCAGCCTCCTGGTGTGCTGAATTATCGATATCGATCATCCAGCACACCACCAATGACCCGTGATCAACGATTGCAGGTCCCTATAGTAACCTGGTCGATTTCAACCAGTTTGGCCTACATGCACGGGCGAAGGACGACACCGTCAATACGTGCATCGCAGGTCGTTGGGCACAGAAAAATGCACGATATGAATGATAACGATATGATCGATATCGTTATTGTTCATATCATCCATTTCAATCGTACAGAGTGTACGCACCCTAAGGATAACAGAAAGCTTTATTCAGAGCAATAATTAATATTAAAGTCATCCATCCACTTCACATATTTATATATAAATCCTGGCTTTGGAAAGCTTAGTTATAATATATATATTAAAAAATGGGTTATGCTGCTCTTCACTTCTATGGGGGGGGGGGGATTGAAGTGGGTTGCGCATCAGTGGCCAATAGAAGGCGCCTGACGGAGCCAGGACAGGACTTTTCACGGGCGCGGCAATGACACGTCATTTTGACGGTCTGCTATCTAGTTTATGGGTAAAAACACACCCATTCCACCAGTAATGACTGTCTTCATGTGTCAAGTTCTCTAGTGTTTATCTGAAAATTAGGAAGTCAATTTTATGTGTCCATATATAACCCTACAAAGTGTGTGTGTGTGTATAAACACACACTTGTATACTTATGAAATTGGACCCTGCTATAAATGAGTTCATCACATCTGTGTGATTACGACTGCAATGCGTGTGCACATCAGACTAACCCTCATAGTGCACGTCCTGCTCCCACTGCATGTGACTGATTTTCTTCAAAATGTACATGGATTGGACTGTTGAGGACTGGGGTAAAGTTATTTTCTCTGATGAATCCCCTTTCCGATTGTTTGGTGCATATGGAAAAATGCTTGTCCAGAGAAGGAAAGGGGAATGCTACCATCAGTCCTGTGTAATGCCAACAGTAAAGCATCCTGAGACCATGTGTGGGGTTACTTCTCGGCCAAGGGAGTGGGCTCACTCACAATTTTGCCTAAGAACACAGCCATGAATAAAAAATGGTACCAAAACATCCTCCAAGAACAACTTCTCCCAACCATCCAAGAACAGTTTGGTGATGAACAATGCCTTTAACCAGCATGGAGTACCTTGCCATAACGCAAAAGTGATAACCAAGTGGCTTGGGAAACAAAACATCAAAATTTTGGGTCCATGGCCTGGAAACTCCCCAGACCTTAATCCCATAGAGAACTTGTGGTCAAACCTCAAGACGTGGGTGGACAAACAAAAACCCACAAATTCTGACAAACTCCAAACATTGATTAGGCAATGGGCAGCCATCAGTTAGTATGTGGCCCAGATTGACAGCATGCCAGGGTGAGATGCAGAGGTTTTAAAAAAGAACGGTCATATTGACTCTTTGCAGAAACTTAATGTAATGGTCAATAAAAGCCTTTGACACATATGAAATGCTTGTAATTTTACTTCAGTATACCATAGTAACATCTGACAAAAAGGTCTAAAAACACTGAAGCAGCAAACTTTGTGAAAACCAATACTTGTGTCATTCTCAGAACTTTTAGCCATGGCTGTATTCCAGTGATCTTCAAATCTCCACTTATAACAATATAAACATTGCTTTTGTATTGTGTAGTTATGCCCATATATTAGCATACAAACATTATGATCATGCTTCTGTTGTCACTGTTAAAAACGTACAGTAGTGCCTAAAGTATTTTCTTGCATGCTCAACTTCTTTGTACTCACTTGCATCTATTCTCTTTGCTTTAACATATTCATGAATAAAATATATTTATTTTTGCTGGTTAAAAAAAAAACCTGCTAAATGTATACTACTACTGTTTGAGCTATCTGATTAAAAAGAAACAAAATGTTACTTGTGTGTTCATGGTCAGAGTGCTAAAGTATGCTGAAAGGGTGGGAAGCACTGGCCTAACACTGAGCTAGGGGTGGGCAATAAGCAGCCTCCCAGCTGTTGCAAAACACATCCCAGCATGCCCTGCCACAGTTTTGCCATGTTAAAACTGTTGCAAGGCATGCTGGGATTTGTAGTTCAACAACAGCTGGAGGGCTGCTTATTGCCCACCCCTACGTCTAACCTCAAAATAAATAAATAATAAAATTGTGCCTTTTACAAGTGAGTGCACGCTAGACAGTGTTATCCCTCATCATTATGTGGGTTGTGCATGTATCCTCTCTGCATACTGCTACCAATTACCTTGGCTTTTACCAACTAACTCAAATGGTTCCTGCCCCTTTGATTGCCAAAACAGTGCTCTAAGTGAATGCTGTGTTCAAAAGGCAGAATGTTCGGTTTGAGCATATCCCTGCAGAACTAATCCCTAGGACATCACTGGGATTACTTCAGATGTGGCGGAAACTCTGGGAGTATAGGACTATGAGGGGAATTCAATCCAACGCGCTAACAGCTGCACGCCCGGCACTTTGGTCAAGAATGCCGGTTACCGCGCCTTAACACCCTTGTTAAGGCGCGATGACCGCGATAACCGGCATTCTCCGACCACACAGCGCACTGAATTGAATAGCTCCAGGAGCTCGCTCCCGGCGCTATTCAATTCGCCTTGAATTGAATAAACCCCTATGTCCTCATGTAGCTGGCTTAAATACCACCTGGCACTGGATCCAGAGAATAATAGGAGTCAAATATAATCGCCTGAGATTTACGGGAACCTGTGCGATTCCGGCAAGACAGTCATTTAATTTAAAGTGGCTTTTAGTTTAAAGGCAAAACCAGGTTGTTTTACCTTTTAACTAATTGGTGCTTTAAATCTAGGGATTATCGCACTGGCTCCCGCATATCGTGGATTATTACATTTGGCCCTAAATCTAATAGCACTAATGTACATAAGAAACCAAAATGTTTCCCTGTAAGAGTCCTATACAATGCGTAACATTAATCTATGTAGTAACAGGTTGATTTTACACTGAAAAATCTTTGGGCCACTTTGGATTTCCAATTTTTGTCCACTAGACTACTATTACATGGATCTCTGGCTCATGGCAGATACAAGGTCAAAGTAGTGTTAAGGGTATTACTAGTATTAAAATGATGTCTAGCAAGATTCACATAGACATTGGAATAGTGGGCCCAATTCAGAGATAGACGCTGTGATGATGTTTACGCAGTGGAGCAATGTTTTGTTTTTTTTTGCTACTGTACAAGCACAAGTCCAGAAATCTTTTACTGTGCATGTGTGAACCCACGTGTTCTATGGCGGTTTTAATTGTGTATGGCATCACTAGCACTTAAGGGGTTTGTGATCCCTGGGTGTTTCAGGATGGAGACTGGGATGTGACCTAGAGTGAACTGAAAAAGGGTCTGTTTCATGGGCGTGTCTGGAAATGCTACTGCGTTCCCAAATGCAAATCCACAGCTTCAGAGGCTATGTTTAGTTGGCTTTGAGAAAAAGTAGCTAACTTAGAACCTAGGCTACCACAAATGTCGATGGTGCAAATGATATTGTGTTGGTTGTGGAATGTTTACAATCTCCATAACAAATGCACAGACCACGGAGATTGAAAGTGGGCGTCTCAGTGCTCCGACACGCCATCGCACCATCAAGCACAAAGAGAAGGCTGATATTAGCATTTGCATATTCCCGCAACAGTTATTAAAAAAGTGGCTGCGTTACCAAAGAGTAGGCACATCTGCAATTAAATTATTTACTCATAAGGTACACCGAAATGTTTATGCAGTAAAGTTATAGAAAAGAGCTTTATGCAAGAGAAAGCAGTTAAGACAAATTGAATGGATATATATTTGGTGATGGCAGGTACAGTAAGTGAAGAAACTTAAGGGAAACTACAGACTGGGGAAACTTCATGTGGTTATAGTTTCAGCTGTAGTTAGACAATAACATGAGGGGAACATCTGACATTAGTGGAAAGAAAAGTTGCAGTCTAGAGAAAGAGAAACTTTGAAGTTTTTGTCAGTGGATGGACGGAGGAAATGATGGATCTTGGCAAGATCTACAAACTATTTTAATGAGAAAACTCTACTATATACTCTAGGCAGTATGATTTAAAAGGTTGGGTATTGATTATGTCAGTAACCCACAGTAAAAATGTATTTATATACTGGAATCTTTCTAATACTTAAAAGAAAGATTCAAGTAAAGTAGATCATAATGTTGATAAATTATATAAAATGTATTTCTACACTTCATTTAGGTTTAGATAGATTTTTAAATACACTGTACATCATTTAACGTTCAGTAGGAGCAAATCCCGTTTAAGAGTGCAAAACCATAATGCAATGTGCAAGTTGTTTTTGGTTATACTGTAGCAGGAAAAATTACTGCCTGCATTTCCATGTAGCACACAAACACTGGGCGGCTGGAGTTCTACACAGCGTTTTAGGGTTGAAACAGAACCCCCACTATTATTCAGTTGCCACACCTCAAATTCCCCCCGCACGCGGTTCTACAGTATTACGAAGGTGAAAAATTACACATCTGTACGTACTCAAAATGAGTCCCACTGTGCGTATGTTACGCCCCACAAATAGGTTTCCACCGTTCCCTTTTAGAACTAAGAACCCAGTAAAGATTCTCCAATTTCACATGACTAAGGACATCTATACCGGTTTTATAACTCAAGATGCAAATAAAAGCTAAATTCTATAAATCAGCTTAGTCCATGTACATACCATACACAAATCCCTTCACTAGTTTAAACCAAACTTTGTATTAATACCATAAACCTTTGGAGATGTGTATATTCAGGTTATGCCTTAATAAATACAGACAAAAAAAGATGGCCTCCAATAACTAAGTCTATAAAATGAAATAAAGCACAAGTATGAAAGTAAACCAACACACACTAATTTTTCCCTTGCAACAACTTTATTGTAGCAGCTTTCCTGTTCCTTTTAGGTGACCTACTTCAAATTTCTCTAACTGCTACATTAACTCAAACTTCCAGTATTGCCATCATTGAGGCTACGTTGTCATGACGCCAGAAAGGATGATCTCTAAAATTTCCAAAACTCGCAGCTCTATCCATTGTAAACCAATGGTTTATACTAGCCACATACAATATTCTATCAGAAGTAGCGTCTCTGGCCAGCTAACAAACAAATAACAGTTAAAGCAGGCCTGTAATAATAGTTATGCCCACCCATTTCATAGTCATTGCTGATGCCATCTCAGTTCCACCTTTGCCTCCTTCTTGTCAGATGCCATCGCTGAACATTGGGAGCAAGAGCCTTTGTTGTGACATAAAATAAAAATTTCCACTACAAAAAACACATTTACCTGTATGTCTCGATTTTCATAATGCAAATTGTAGACTTAATTTATTTGCTGTGGTGCTTTCCAAAATTAGGTTAAGTGCCCTTCATAATTTGAATGTGATGCTAAAAATTACCACTGGGCTACACACTACCTACAGATGACCACAATAATAAAAAAAAAAAAAAAAAAAAATGCAAAAAAACACCTAACAGCCTTTTCTAGTACCAGTTGAGTAAAATGTTTTCCAGCAGTTCGCTTATTTAAGATCTAATTTCAACTGGACCAAAACCACTGGTAGCTGCATATAAATGTCAGTCGCAAATGGGCAATTAATTACTGGCGGTTGAGACCACTGCTGCGATTCAAAATGCTCACGCACTTTGCCCCCTCAGATGCTACAAATATTGTTCCGCTACCTTATGCGTCAAATGTTCCCAGTGGGATACGTGCAGTATCCCGGGATTCCCCTGTCATGGAAAATTTGAGGGTGAATGGTGGGGACATCACCTCGTACACAACTTTAGCCACTCTTATTTTGTAATTATACATGGAATATATTTTAGAGAGCATCTACTAATGCAGTTTAACGATTGCAGCTTTAGTATGACTAGTATTTTGGACAAGTCATTCATTCATTGGATTTTTAGCTTTTGTGCCCGATGATGCAGTTTCCCCCCCCCCTTTCGTTCCCCACCTGTCTTCATTTTTCCTACCATTTCTCTCAGCCCCATCTATCCCTCTCATTTCCCCATGTTCTACAGTGCACATTGAGTGGTAGATAGTTTGTAATACTCTGCAGAGTGGACAGTCAGTGACAAGGGGCAAAGCTTTGCAGTATAATGATAGAACCTTATTCAGAACATCAAGGAGTCAGGCAGATCAATTTCTGAGTTAAGATGGCAAAAAAGTGCTATTAATATTTGAAGGTTATAAGATAATATCCCTCCCAAGAAACTTGCAAACATATCTTCTTGCAAAATACTGGTGACCATCCACGGTTAATATAACATATTTGTTACAGATTTAACTAAAGTTCCTATCCAGATTATATATTTTGTTTCTTGTTGTTACTTACCATAATCTTCTAGAAAGAGAATAAATGCCCATTTTTGCTTTAACGGTGATCCTAAACCACCACTTAAATTCTGTAGGCACTCCTTACCCAATCACCACCCCTCTTCACTATAAAAATTAGGTTCTATTTACTAAGCCTTGGATGGAGATTAAATGAATGGAGATAAAGTCCCAAACAATCAGCTCCTAACTGCCATGTCACAGGCTGGGTTTGAAAAATCAGTTAGGAGCCGATTGGCTGGGACTTTATATCCATCCAAGACTTAGTATATTGGACTAATAAACTATTAAATAGGTAGGTGGAAAGTTTAACAGAGAAAGACTGAGTTTGAGGACATCTTAGATAAAATGACAGAAAGCAATTCTGTAATGTTGGTAAACACTGATCATAAAAGTTCCAGATATAGAATATAAATGTGGGTGTCTTCCACATGGAAAACTAGATTTTGGAATTCAGTATTCTAAGAGAAATTGTATAAATATACTAGAGCCCTCAGCCTTGAACTCCTTGAGATATAGGAAGAGTACAGGAGATGGATACAAAGAAAGAAACAGGCTTTAGATAGGTAGCATCACAAATAGGATAACATTTGTATGAGTAACAAGGGGTTAATTGTGCCAAATGCAGCAAAGAAATCAAGGAGAATTAGAAGTAGTGAACTTTAGATTAGGAATGATCAAAACAATGACTACCTTAAACTGGGTACACACTATGTGATTGTGTACCCAGCCGGCAAGATGACGCGATGGAACGATACAACACGCCGTCTGAACACACTGAACGATGTGGTGTACGAAAGAGCAATGTGTCCTTCCATGCTGCAATTAGTACGTGAGCTAAGGGTATGCAAGCCTCCCAACTTGTGCACGGGGGTTGAGAAATTGGTCAGAATTTGTTTTCCCTTCAGGATATTAGTAGTTACTTGATGCAAGAATAGTGATTGAAAGATACATGGGGGAAAGGGAGAGATTGCAGTTATTAGTTAAGGCTGGGATGAGGGTCATTTGAAGAATTAAAAATTTAAAAAAAATTGTGTCAATTTTGCAATTTAAGTAGAAACAATAATTGGGGCAGTGGTCTTTGTTGAAAAGAAATGTAAATACATTAAAGAGGAATTTTGGGGTTATTTCGGAGATGAGAAATTGAAAATATCTTGTTTGGGCATGTCAAGCGCAGGTCAGTAGTTTTATAAATGTGAGTACTTTTGAGAATATTAAAAGTATGTGGCTTTTGTAAATTGTTTTACCTTGCAGGAGTTTATGAAGGCAGTGCGTTTCCCTTGTGCATCCCAGTTAAGGTTGGGGTCAACCCCGGAAAGACAGTAAGTATTTACTGCTACTTGATGGAGGCTGTTAAGCTGGGTACACACTGACAGATATTTTGGCCGATCAATTGATCGGCCAATATATCTGGTGCCCGTTGGCCAGTTTGTACCAGCGATGTCATTCATAGACATATCTAGTCAGCTGTGCTACACAGCAGATGGACAGATGTATCTGTCCACCTGCGTGTGTGTGTAGGGGCAATCAGCCAATCGTCCGTACACATGCAGCAGCAGCCACAGGGAGGGGGGCAAACATACCCCAGGACCCGTGGCTCCCTGGAAGATGAGGGTCGTTCAGTGTATATTAACGACCATCATCTGCAGATCACTCGATCTGCAGATATATCTGCTAGGTGTGTACCTACCTTTAGTGTGATTATGACATGAAAGAGCAGTAGGGAAGAGTGCAGTAATTAGGGAGAATTGTTAGAGAGGTGAAAGGTTGTTGGAAATGTACAGATCTGCGATTTCTACTTGTATGAGGCAGCTTGGTTGAGCCAGAGAGTGTAAAGAGTTTAAAGCAGGAGAGAGATTGCAGGCAATTGTGAAGGAAAGTACTTTTTATTTCAATTCAGCTCTAATTTGGTGGGTTTAATATGCAGTTAATAATTTGTTTGAATTTGTTGTTGAGGTTTTATCACAATGAAATGGAACACTTATAACACAGGTCTCTTTAGTATTTTTGGGAAACCTGGGAGTCACAAACAGCACACACTTCTATAGGTTATACATTTCAATATTATAAGTATCAACTTAATATGCTCTCCCCAAGTACTGTATAATGAGGGCTCTATGAGTAACATTTCCAAAAGAGGTTAGAAGCATGCACAGAAGGTAAAATAACTGAATTTTCAAAAATATAAAATTTATTATACCTGTGCATAGATCAACTGTAGAATAAAAGCTGCTTGTTTGTAAAGACCGTCTGTGGTCCAGCAACCAAGATGGGTATGTAATAATTGCACAAATATTAAAATATACCTTTTATTTCATATAATTAAAATTGCAATATGTAGGATACAGTCAAACCAGTGAAATATTAAAATAAAGGAAATAAAAGAATGTGAATATTAAAATGTTGAAATAAAAACTGTGTGAGTCATTATTTGTCTTGATATGCCAAACCAATAGTAATGAGTATGTTTATTAATGACTATGGGGCATATGTATCAAAGCTTGATGCGAGATAAAATTGTGAAATATATGGGCTCAATTCAATTGAGTGCGATGTAAATAGCACCAAGAGATAGCTCCCGGAGCTATTCAATCCATCGCGATGTTAGGTTGGGGAAGGCTCGTTCTCGCGCCTTAAACAGGGTTTTTAGGCGCGAAAGCGGGCATTCCCCGACCTAACTTCCCGGCGCGATACTGTTTTCCTGGCACTAAGGGCAGAAAACAGCCTCGCGCCGGGACTTTTGTCGGATTTCTGCTCGCATCCCCGGAGGGATGCAAGAAGAAATCCTTAGTCGGGGTTAGCTGCGCGGTGTATTGAATAGCTCCAGGAGCTGATTGCCGGTGCTATTCACATCGCGTAGAATAGAATCGTGCCCTATATCACCAACCAATCAGCTCCACACTATCATTTCTTAAACACAGCCTGCAAAATGTAAGTTAGAAGCTAATTGGTTGGTGATATATATCTCACTAATATATATATATATATATATATATATATCTCATGAGAGATGTTTGGCAGGGGGTGCTAGGTCCAAAACAAGTTGTAATATAAACACCCTGTCACTAAGCAAGCTAATCGCCTGCAGAGTAAACAAAAAACCAGGGGCCCCTGAGGAAAACTGAAGTACAGTTGAAACGATCGTTGGGCCACTGATAGCTATGTGGTATATCTGTTCACATGCCTTGTGAATAAACCTGTGGATTCATCTAAACGTGAGTGCTGGTTTTTTGTTTACTCTGCGGGCGATTAGCTTGCTTAGTGACAGGGTGTTATATATATATATATATATAGCTTTGATACATATGCCCCATAGGTTCACAATCTGCACTGTAAATTATTGCTGTTAAATCTGATGTTGCTGTTAGCATATGTAAATGTATAAGTAGAATGAAAATACTCTCATAATTATATGGAGATATGTATCTTCCACTTAGTGGTATGATCTTCCACAATATCTTCATGGTATGTGTAGATATTAATACTAGCTCTGCTACCAGGCAATTTCAGGAGACAAAAAAATTGGGTAATAATCTCTCAGTACACTGAATTAGCAAGTATAATATTGTAAGGGTGATGAGATAATTACACCCAATTTTGTTCAGAATCCCTGCATAGTTACTTGGATGTAATGGCATATAAGGTTGAGCATGTAAGTCGCAGGGACAGCGGTTATCACAACCATTGTCCCTGTGAGTTTCCCTTAGTACATAGCGGGAATATTTTCATGGCAAGTGAAACCATCTGCCGCAAAATACACACTTATACTGGGCATACACTATACAACTGTCTGTCAGATATCTGTCCAATCTGGCTGGTTGGAATGAAAATCTGGTAGTGTATTGGAGCAAATGACAGTTGACCATTTGCTCACAAATACTGGAAAACAGACAAAAATGGTCGTTCAGACAAATTGGTTAAAACCCACAAATTTAACCAATTTTAACAATTGTTTTTTGTCCGTTTTCCAGTGTTTAAAACCATATGATCGACTGTCATTTGCTCCCATACATTACCAGGTTTTCATTCCAACCAGCCAGATTGGACAGATAATTGTATAGTGTATGCCCAGCAAACATGTGGCAGTTCAGCGATTAATGTATAGGCCTCATAGCAACAATTCAAAAAATTATGCAGAAAATGCTGTTTATACACAAATTTATAAAGAAAAACACAAAACAAAAAACAATTGATAAATAGGTCCCTAACACTGAAGTGATTATATCACAACTTACCAAATATAAACAGACAACAGAACTCACCATTCATACAGCTATTATGTTAAATGTCTATATTCAATATAATGGTCCCTTTAAAGCTAAATACGAGGGGGTATCAAAAGTTTTAATTATTACCATAAAGTTATTGAGATATCCGGATATAATTTCATCAACATAATCATTGATCCTTATGTTCATGATGTTATAAATTGCAGCTCATTATGTCAAACTTGTTTCGTTTCACGAGCTGGTAAATGTCAGTAACCTGCATGATGGACAAAATTGAAGCCTGCAGTGTTATTAAGTTCCTCCATTTGAAGAGTAACAACGCCTGCCAAATCCATAATGAAATGGTGATGAAAGGTCCATCATATGACACTTGTGAGGTGGAAAAGGAACTTTCAAACTGGACATGTCCCTCTCAGATGAGCCTCGACCCGGGAGACACTCATATCACAGATCTTGACATAGTGAAGAAAGTGGAGGCTCTTGTCCTCAAAGACAGACGACTTACCATTGAAGTGATCATGAAAAAAGTTGGTCTTAGTTATGGAAGTGTGTGGAAGATTAAGCATGAGCAACTGCACAGGTCTAAAGTGTCATCACAATGGTTTCCTCACTAGCTGACCCTATTTCACAAGCAAACTATGTGAACTTTTGCAGCGGATATTGAATCTGTTGGAGCAGGATGAAGAGAATTACTTTGCACATCTCATGACTATGCATGAATGCTGAGTCTACCTGTATGATTTGGAGACCAAAGAAATGAGCAAGGAGTGGAAACACTCCTCTCTCTCTCCCTCCCCCCCCCAAAATGCTAAAAGGTACAGAAATCTGCAGGGAAGGTCATGCTGACCATTTTTTGGGACTGTCATGGCGTAATCCTAACCGATTACCTTCTGAAGAGTCAGACCATCACCATCTGCAGAAAATGCGAGATGCCGTGAAAGAAAAACGTTGTGGTATGATCAGCAAAGGCATCCGTCTCCTAGCCAACAATGCACCCGCAGATTCTGCCTAAGCATCCGCTGTGGAAGCGGACAGGTGTGGCTATGAGATTTTGCCTCACCCCCCCCATTTGCCTTATCCCACACCGAGTGACTTCTTTCTCTTCCCTGAGATAAAGAAGCCACTTTGCGGTAGGCGATTTAACAACACAAATTTTGTAATTCTGAAAGTGGAACAGTGGTTCTCAAGGCAATCGCAGGACTTCTATGATGCGTAGCGGAAGGGCAAGAAACGCTAGCAGAAATGTGTGGCTCTGCAGGGCGACTACATGGAGAAGACTTAAGTTCAACATACCACAATTAACTTTCTATCTCATTTTGTTCATGGTGATAATTTAATCTTTATGATACCCCCTCGTATATGGATATTACAAATCACTGAGTCTCTAGCAGTGCAGCAGCAGGTGTAGTAGAGTAGATTCTGGCTTATGCTAGCCATACACGCTACAATTATCGGGGCGATCCGCCTGATATCGGCGGATCGCCCTGATAATTGTAGCGTGTGGGGGGACGACCGAGGGTTAAATATTGCTCCATCTGGCATGCCGGATTGTCCAGCTTGCCTGTCCGCTGCGATATTTCCCGTTAAACTGTCAGCCGCATCGGGCAGTGTATGCCCAGCCGCGGCCGACAGACAGACATTTCCTGTGTTCCTTCCTACGGAAGGAACAGGAAAATGTCTCCTCCCCGGGGGGCGGAGCGCAGATGTCTGCTGAATACACTGAGAGACATCTCACAGTGTATGCCGGTGACATCTGCGGCTGGCAGCCGGCCAGATAAAATGACTGTCGGTGTGACAGGCATTTTATCTGGCCGTGTATGCTCA
The DNA here is from genome assembly GCA_031769625.1 of Taudactylus pleione. NCBI lineage: Eukaryota > Metazoa > Chordata > Amphibia > Anura > Myobatrachidae > Taudactylus > Taudactylus pleione. The sequence continues at coordinate 4,770,858 of JAUIMM010000965.1, read as the reverse complement.
GCATTAGTGACAGAATCTACTGCGCATGCGCGGGCCTCCAGGAAACAGGCGCCCACGCCGTTTTCCCGGGGACAGCATTACTACACATGCGCGAGTCACTGGGAAAATGGCCGCGCGCATTTTCCCAGTAGTTTTTGCTGCTCTGCAACACCGGCCCGGCGCTGAGGAGCAGCACTATGGAGACAACGGACAGGTAATTAGAAAGACTATATGGGTGTGTGGTGTGGGCCCCCTTGGACCCAGAGGCCTGTGTGCACCACACACCCTGCACCATTATAGATACTCCCCTGGGCTGCAGGTATAAACGGATAAGACTTCAAATATCTGTAATTATATAGGAGTCGTCAGTTAATCCTTTACACAACTTTTTCTAATAAACAAGAACTCATTATGTAAATATTTTATTAGAAAGAGCTCATATAAACATCTATATAGTGTACTATAAAGGTTTCTTAAAATTATATTAGTTACACATGCCTTGTGACCTTGAACAGGCTACTTCACTTGTAGAAGCAAAAACTAGACGGTAAAATGATCACCATGCTTATCAGGATATTGCATAGTCACTATTGCATACAAAAAAAAATAATATATATAGATTTGTAAAAAGCATTGTAAAAAGCATAATCATACTGTGTTTATTGTCATGTCACACTACAGTCCAGTGCTTGACTGAAAACATAAATCTGCAATTAAGCCAAAAACTCATCACTTCACGGTATTATTAAAGATCAGTGTGTGCAGGACAAGTCCTGTGAGCACACACACTATACAATAGCAAGCCAATGGGAAATGGAAAGACCCCCCCCCCCCCCAAAAAAAAAAAAAAAAAAACAAGAAGAAATCAGTCAGGTGCACACAATTCAGTGATTGGATAGTGCAAGGGAAATGAAACAGCATTTTCATTATGATAAAATACTATATTAAACATATTTGGATGAGAAATTCAAAATGTCTACAGACAATAGAATAATCAGACTGTTATGATGGTATAATAAAAGGCTACATGGTTTCCTGTCCGTGGTACTAATTAATTTTTATATATATATATATATATACATACATACATACATACACACACACATAGCTAGTACATGATGTGGAGCTGCTATTACAGAGAGATTACACCTTTAACAGAGGGACAAAGAGACAGAGGGGGGAGGGAAGGAGAAGCAGCGGAGGGGGAAGGCTGCCAAAATGCTAGAGAGACGACGAGGCAGCAAGCCACTAATACCCAGGCAGCCAGCGCCATGCCGGACACATACACACAACAGGGCAAGATGGAGGGTGGAAGGCGGGCACTGCAGCTGTCACCAATGGAGGAGAGCGCCGACAGCACGGCGACATGCACAACATGGAGAGTGGTGGAAGAGGACAACATGGCGATGTCTCCTCCTCTGACATTGCGCGGCCGGGGGAGACCTGGATTATTACCCCGGCATAGCACGCACGCAGCGGCACTGGCCTGAGCTGCGCCGTGTACCGGGGCGGCGGGGATCTATTATCCACATTAATATGGTTAATGTATTTATTTATTACTGTGTATGTGAGTAGGCGCTTTGCATTCTCCTCCCCCTCTGTTGCTTAGCGCTTTCCCGCCCGACTAGCAGAGGAGGAGGAGGAAGAAGAGGAGGGGGAAGATGTCGCCCGGGGTTTAGAAATATATATGTTTGTATGGCATGCACGGCGGCTGTATGGATGTGTTATACACGTAACTTGCTGATATTTACATAGGACAGTAAGGAAAGACGGCGGCCAGACAGGGACTGCTCGTTCTGATTTTGCACGGGGGGGTAATACGCAGGAAGCTATAGCCGCCGCCTAATGGGGCACCAGCCGACTGGGGGGGAAGGAGAGGCCGCCAAACACCGGCCGACTGGGTGTAGTGTACATTATATATACACACACACACGTGTAGTGCACTGTACACAGCCACACTGTCAGATACATAATGGGAGCGTCCTGCCTGGTGGTGAGGAACTTCTTACATGACACAAGGAGGCAGCACATGGATGTCACCTCATTTTAGAACACACTGGCTGACACCATGTTACCTCACGGATAGGTCTCAGTGTAAGGGCCAGCCAATGACATTCCACATTAACAATGACCCTTTCTTGTAGTTCCCTGATAGACGATGGGTATCTGTCTTCTGTCCCTCTGCTATATAACACAACCAACTTTCCATCTGACTTTGAGTCCGCCCTTCTGTACAGTGAGGGAGGATGTTATACAAATGTGGATATGCTCAGGTCATTCTCCATGTGTGTGTGCTGGTGAGAAGCTGGCTGGCCACAATGTATGTAGTCATCATCACACCCAGAGTTCAGCAAGCGGCTCTGCCAAACAGCAGCTACAGTAACACAGGCTCAGATAGCTTCTGTATGCAGGAACGGACTCCCCACAGCAAAATGCTGCATGCTATAAGGGGGCATTTCTAGTAACTGTGTTTAACTTAAAACTGTTTACTGCAAACCTGAGGAACGTGCAATTTATACCCCCAAATAATCAGCATGATGCCTGCAAGGGAGGAAACAAGACAGCAAATCAACACAAGCCTCAGCTACTAATACCAGCTCTTTATTTTTTTGTAACCTGTAAGGGCGGCCAGGACAGGTAGGGGCATATATACAAAACATGGCTGCTAGCTGAGAGGCTGCGAAGGAGTAAGGAGAGAAAATTAAGAGGAACTTAAAACTGCGAAAAACCAATGAAACTATCCATCTAATTTTCCATAACGCCATCTCTCCCTCCTCCTACAGAACAAACTCTGATCACCTTCCTAAATCACAACGAAAAGAAATTAAGAAAATACCTCCAAGCTATGGAGGCAAAGTTTAATGTTTTGCAAACCAACCACCAGGAAGGCGAGAACGCCCAGCGCTGCTATTACTGCATCTCTGGCTTTAAATAAATTTCATTAAAAGTAACAATGTATCTCTTAGGCAGTGTTTGCAGGAATGTGCTGGATATTGTAATAAACTGGACACATGTAACAAGGCTAAATAAAAACAAGGTAAAAAAAAAAACAGCGTAGCCAAAATAAATAGCGAGATGCCCATGTGGTCAGTGCAAGTCATTTTTGTGCTCTAAAAAGAAAAGAAAAAGTGAACTAAATGCAAAATCCGATGCCTCTGACCGGGTAGTTAGCTGAAGGGAATAAACAGCATGACCATCACAGGCGTGCACTTCATAGGGATGTGCGATCAAAAGCCAGGAGTGCATTAAAGAAAGGCGAATGAATAGAAATGTGATCTTACATCAGACGGCGTCCTGTTCCTCAGCTCCAGGTGAATTCTTTTCTCCATGTCCATTTTCTGCTATCAGTCGTGCGTCCCCCGCTCTCTTCTCTATAGATCGCACAGATCTATGGCTCTCCCCCCGTCCTGGCTCTCTCTGTTTTTTCTAGGTGATCTAGCTGAGAAATAAAAGTTTGGGAGGGAGGGGGCGGGAGGCTGCACGGGGCTCCGCTTGCAAAAAGAGCAGCTCGAGGTGCCCTTAATGGAGGGAGAGGATCTGAGCGCTCTCTGTTTAGGAAACGTGTGGAAACTGCTGAGACCAAACGCCAAGTTACTCACAAGAGCGAGGAGGAGAAACCATGGAGGGAAAAAAAAAAAGGACATTGAGACTGCCCCTTCTGGCCACAGGACGTCATTGCAGCCTCAGCAAGCAAATGCTGCAGCAAAAAAGCAGAAAGCGACACCAGGGTAAAAAAAAAACCGCTTGCATAAGAAAGCTTAGGGGAAAGGCAGCTTATTTTACATAGCAGTTATTTCACGCTCTCCATTACTGCATTTATTTGACCTGTTATATTAGTTGTTTTGAAAAACTCTTTTAAGAGTATTCTATTCAATTGCAAATAAACAGATGGACCCTGGAAGCAGAAAGGAGTGGCCGAGAATGCTTGAATTACAATTATTTATTTTGACTTCAAGTTGGCAACAGTACTCCAAGCTAATCTACTGTCTAGTTTAATATCTCAGAGCATTAGTGTATCAAAATAATATTCACTCTTATTTTTGTATGAATTTGTATTTTTAATAAAGCAGTATAATGTTATTCAGTGTTTGCAAACATATTTTCAGGTGTTCTACTTTGTAGCTGCCTTATGAAAACAGAAAGGAAGAGGAATTTAGGGGCCTTTGTGCTAATAATCGTGGCACTGCCACGATTATTAACAGTGTATCGCAACGGATATTTTCATTTTGAATGAAAATATCTCTGCTATGTACTAACTACCTTGCAGGTGCAGCGGTATCACTAACCACTGTCCCTGCAAGTTACTTTCCTGGCAATTTGAAGGAGTCTTTCACATTTGTGAAAGACTCCTCCGGGGGAATCTGACACTGCGCATGCGCACATGTGTCAGATTTGGGAGCCGGACGGAGGCCCAGTAGGTTTACGCCATCCTCATTTCAAGGTGGCGTGGCCAAAGTTTGGTACATAGGGGTCAGACAGTTTCTGCATAATTTTATGAAAACAATGCTTGATAAATACATGCCTTAGGGGCCTATGTATTAATAATAGCTGCACTGCCACGATTATAAAGGATCCGTATCACAGGATATTTTAATTTGTAATGAAAATATCCCTGGTATGTACAAAGGGGAACTCGCAGGGACAGCGGTTGCGGTAACCGCTGTCTCTGCGAGTTATATCCCCGATAAATTATAGAAGTCTTTCACAGAAGTTAAAGACTTCTCCTGTGGAAGCTGACACTGCATATGCGCACAGTGTCAGCTTCCGCCGACAGCCTGTGGCTGCAGGGGAGAGATTGGAAGATCTCTCTCCTGCTTGCAAGCCTCCATAGACTTAAAGCAGTTTACACTATTTGAAGATGGTCTAAACTACTGAGGCCAAACTCAGAAAACTTAGCTTTTTGAAGTTTGGTACATAGGGGTCAGTTCATAGTCCCCACTGAAAATAATGGGGACTGCGATCTGCAGCTCTAATTATCACTTTGCCGGGAATTTCTGTGAAATTAGTACATAGCTACATAGCTACAATACATAAAATGCAGAAACAGCAGTTTCTATATAATTTTATAAAAAAATGCTTGATACACAGGCCCCTTGACTTCAACTTAACAAGGGACCCACCAGTAAGCAGGAAGCTTCAAGTGACATATTTATCAACAACTTTAAGCACATATTTGCCTAATCTGGAGTGTCCGAGAGACTTCACAATTTCATGAGGCTCTCCCGGACTCCTGTGAGAGAAGATATGTCTCCCAGGGGTACAGAGGCTGAATGACACAATTCGCAGCAAATTTAATTTCATCATGACTACCCCTGTTTCTTAGTGCCATAATATGTGGCATTGAGCAGCAGGTGGCAGGGACATCATTCACTGCACCCGCACACCTCCCACTTGCAACAGCTCTCCCATAGACTTTCTTAAAATAATGACAATTATGTGGGATCTGCAGGTTATTTAATAATAATAATAATAATAATAATAATAATAATAAAAAAAAACAGCAAACCAATAAAGCTCTCCAACTTTTAAAGCAAATGTTACACGTTATGTGGCGGACATATCACTAGTTGCAGTTTATTGATTGTTCTCCTGTTTAATATATTTTAGTGGGTGGCAGTGCAGCTTTCAGAGTCTACAGCAACAGCTGATATTTGGCATTTCCCCCTAACAGTAACCAAATTTGTTATCTTTAACCTAGGTAACAAGAGTTAGTCTGAGTGAATGGAGCGAGACATGTCAGTCACCAAGTGAGGCCATGTTGTTGCGGAAGGATCTCAGTGAACCCATTCACAGTGCAACACCAATCAATAAATCACAGTTCCACAGACATTTTATTTTTATAACACTTGTTAGATACAATACATCAGTCTTCCCTGTAGATTTTTTAACAGGTCTGCAGATTTGTATTTCCAGTGAATAAAAGTTTTAGCAATAATTTCTTTTGGGTTAAGTAATGGTTATCTGGTTAGAGATGGATGCAGTGCAACATGAAGTGGGCTTGGTGGTGCCAAATACTGGACGTATATATATATTTTAATATTGTTTTCAATAATGGATATATGTTCTGGATATCGTAGAATAGCACATCATACTTAACAATGGGGGTGATTCAGCATCAGACGGAGATGCTATCACAGCTGCTAACATGGTAGCAGCTGCGATAACACTATTATGATAATGCAGCAGGAGGCATTACGACTTCTCCATGCATTACTGATCCGAGCTGTGTCCATGGATGCAGCATCGGATCATCTGTAGGATCCTTCGCCGGCTGAGTGACTATGGGGTCACTCTAGCTGACCGTTGCAGATGCACAAAAGAGGCCAGGAAATCGGCGTCAGCCGATGGAGATCCTGGCTTCTTCCCTCTTCCCAACAGTCTCAGTGACCTAATTGGCACAATGACTGTAATTCTCCAACACAGTAAGCAACACCTGTTCTTCTACCCAGCAAATGACTGCTACTCTCCTATGCAGTAAAAGACCACAATAGCAAATTACCACCATCCATCTCACCAGCAACTAACTTCCATCATCCTATTATCTTAACTGGAAAATAGCTTTCATCATATTATCATCATAGTAGAAATATAAAATGTTAAAGTAACCACCACTGTTTCTAGGTAGGGCTCCACTCATCTCACTTGTGGGCTTGCTGTCCACCTACACAACACTGTGCATTGTCTGCACTTCCTGCTTAGAGAGAACATCATAATTCCTTTAACCTTTGAAGAGAATTTTATTTTGAATTGCTAGATTGCAAGGTTTTGTGTATGGTATTCTGGGTCCTCCAATGCTTTTTAGTATAGGGGGTTTCATTTAACTTCCTACAGACAAAGCACTGTCTTCCTCTGAGATGGCAGGGGGCGAAGGCCCACCCCATTCAGATGGGCATAACCCTGTTACATATTATACAAATAGTCCCCCAAAAGTCAACCATACACAGTGAAATCTTTCTTTTCCCATAATATGTTTCACAACGATATCACCATTGTCAGTCTTATATTACACAAAGATGACCAACAGCAGATATATATTACAGAAAACTTTATTTGTACAGATAGTTACTATGGCTTGGTCCTAATTCCACGCCACACGTGCTGCTGCTGGAAGTATTTCATGGTATTCATGTTGCAGAATATGCATATTTTTTCCAGCAGCAACATGCATGGAAGATTGTGGGATAACTGGTACTGTGACCAGTACATGGAAACACTTTATAACATAACATGGAGGATTAGCCATCAGGTTTCTACAACAGAGTACATTGTTGCAAAATATAAAATAGAGTTACAATCCATGTAGTTTTCTTAGTAATACTTATCCTGTATCTGTTGCCAAGCTCCAACACCCCTTTCTCAACAGCTGAGGCTTATTCCAATAGATCCATATTATTTATTAGTTTTCAAGGTAGAGGCTTTGTAACAATCCACATTGCTATTTACAGCCTATGGCATTTCTCCCTACTGGCAGTGCAGAGAGTATCCAGGTTTGTTTGTTTGTTGTGTATTTCCTTTTCAGCTGTTTCCATCCATCTGTTGGCTTCCTTTCTAAAAGATAAGATATGTCTTCTCAGGTTGTGCAGTTGCAAACGCAGGATTTTGAAAGGGGGTTTCCAAATAATTTGTTACAGAACCAATGACAAAAGAGTCTAACCAGAATAAGCCTGCAACATAACCTTTATTGTGTACTTTCTGTGTTTTAATATAAATAATATAAATAACAAGGCATCTGGGCATAAAACTTGCATATGCACAATGTGTAACAGTATGTACAAACAAAATTGAAACTACCAGTGCAATTTTACGCCATACAGTGGTCCCTTACTCATGTTATGACACACAGTAGTGCCCCTTTTACACAATGCCCACATAAGTGCCCCTTAGACACAATGCCCACAGTAGTAGTGCCCCTTATGCAATTCTTACAGTAGTAGTGCTCCTTATACAATGCCCACAGCAGTATTGCCCCTTATACAATGCCCAAAGCAGTGGTGCCTCTTATGCAGTGCCCACAGTAGCACTGCCCTTTATCCAGTGCCCCCTATGCAATGCCCCAATTAGTAGTGCCCAGAGTAGTAATGCATCCATAAGTAGTGCCCCCATTTGTAATGAACCCAGTAGTAGTGCCCCCATTAGTAATGTACCCTATAGTAGTGCCCCCAAATGTAATGTCCCCAGTAGTTGTGCCCCCAGTAGTAATGCCTCCATTAGAAGTGCCTCCAGTAGTAATGCATCCATTAGTAGTGCCCCCATTTGTAATGAACCCAGTAGTAGTGCCCCCAGTAGTAATGTCCCCTGTAGTAGTGCCCCCAATAGTAATGCACCTATAGTAATGCACCCATTAGTAGTGCCCCGAGTGGTAATGCCCCCATTAGTAGTGCCCCAGTAGTAATACATCCACTAGTAGTGCCCCCATTTTTAATGAACCCAGTAGTAGTGCCCTCATTAGTAATGTCCCCTGTAGTAGTGCCCCCAAATGTAATGCCCCCGGTAATAATGCCCCCATTAGTAGTGCCCCCAGTGGTAATGCCTCCATTAGAAGTGCCCCCAGTAGTAATGCATCCATTAGTAGTGCCCCCATTTGTAATGAACCAGTAGTAGTGCCCCCAGTAGTAATGTCCCCTGTAGTAGTGCCCTCAAATGTAATGCCTCCTTTAGTAGTGCCTCCAATAGAAGTGCCCCCAGTAGTAATGCATCCATTAGTAGTGCCCCCATTTGTAATGAACCCAGTAGTAGTGCCCCCAGTAGTAATGTCCCCTGTAGTAGTGCCCCAAATTGTAATGCCACCTATAGTAATGCACCCATTAGTAGTGCCCCGAGTGGTAATGCCCCCATTAGTAGTGCCCCCAGTAGTAATGCCCCCATTGGTAATGTCCCCTATAGTAGTGCCCCCAGTAGTAATGCACCCATTAGTAGTCCCCCCAGTGGTAGTGCCTCTGAAAAAAAATAATTAAAATACAAACACAATACTTACCTTAAGCTCCGCTCCTGCGTCCGCTGCCGTCCAGTCCGACTGCTCCTCTGATCTATGCGAGAGATGTCAGGACATCTCTCCCATAGTGCCCACTGCGGGAGCCGGAAGCCGGAGCTCAGGAGTGAGCTCCAGCCTCCGGCTGCCGCTGCGGGGAAGGAGCCGGGTGCCCGCTGAAATGTAGCCTCCCTGCGGTGGCTGAAGGGGGGGTGCGGGAAGATGGAGCAATGGGCAGGGGGGTTTCTAAGTACTCGGAAACCCCCCTGCGTGCGCGTATGTTGTGGGTTCACATATATTAATTGCACTTGCTTTTTTATGAGAGGCTGGGCATACTGGTGAACCCATATACTGTTAAATGCTTTACTATGTGCTCTGCTCTTAATTATGTGTTCTTATTGATGGCGTCCAACCCTAAATTGGAATTTATTATTTGTTAAAAAGATGTATTGCAGGACTATTTATTGCTGGATTTCTCCGTAGTACCTAAGTCTATTGAGGCCATCGCATCATCTTTTAGGTCTTTCACGCTGTTGCTGATAGTCACCTTGGGTCTAGGATTTTGTATCCTTTGGAAGACTCTGGGGGAGATGTATCAATCATTGGAGAGAGATTCAGTGGAGCAGTTGCCTAGAGCAACCAGTGTCTACCTAAGTGTCATTTTTAAATATGTGTTAGATAAATGACAGCTTATTGGTTGCTTTGCGTAACTTCTCCACTTTATCTCTCTCTACGGCTTGATACATCACTATTTCCAACAAAAATCCTTTTCATTGCATGGTTATGTAGCTTATTACATTTTTCTCCCAGAATATAAACAAATGCTTGGCACCCAAAAATTGGAATGTGTTCTAAGCTAGATTTCTCATTATGCCAATGTTCATATGGAGTTTTCTCAACTATAGTTGGTTGGGGTGAAATGCGCACGTCCAGGGTGTGGTGTTGTAGGGGAGTGATGTGGGGAGGGCGATTGGGGGATTGGGTACTGTGTATATGGTTGTCTGTTGTTGGCGTGGAGTTGGGTGAAGTGGAGGTGGTGTTTAAGGTAGAGAGTAGAAAGTATAAGTAAGGGGGGTTTGTTAGGTTGGTAGTTGGGGAGCAGAAGGGTGGGTGAGGAAGTGTGTGTATTGTCAGGGGGTGGGGTGGTTATGTTGGGTGTACATGAAGTGCTGCACCGTCTTACAGGAGTACCAGGTCCTGATAATGGTAGAGTCGTTACTGGTAGGTCGGGTGCTCTCTTCTTGTGGGTGGAGGGTATGCTGATAGTTGAGGTGTAATGGAATGGGGGTGGTGTTGTGTGGGCTGTAAGTGGCGAAGGGTGTGGTGTATAGTGCTGTAAAGTATGACAGACAGCCAAAAATGGGGTCAAATTGTTTATTGAGAGACACAATGTTGCTCCGATATGGTCCTGGGGGGGAGGGGGGGTACAGGGGTGGGAGGATGGTGGAGTTGGGTGGAGGTGCGGATGTACTGGGATGCGCTGGGTGCCAGTGGGAAGGTAGGTGGACCCTTTCAGGGGGCTCCTTGCCGTGCGGTTCTTGACCAGCACGTTGTCCCTGCTGGACCTATGGTCTACAGTCTTAGGGAGCTGGCTGAGAGAGTACAATGGATAGGTGTGGGTGTAGGGTGGCAGTTTGCACCGGTGGCATCCCGCTCGGTGGATTTAGAAACAATGGACCTCATTCAGAGTCGGTCGTTGCGGCCGCACGGTCGTAAGGGAAAAGGGGCCGGATATGCAAATGATGCACTCGCAAGTTGCGTCGTTAAGATGGGATCGTTAGCTGGACGACCAAGGGGAGGATGCGGACGTAAGACTAAAAATACGCCCCCTTCTCGTTCGCTTTACACGTCATCTCCGGGCATATAAGGATTAATCGAGACCATCGGAGCTGGTCGTAGAGCTTAAGGTTGACCATACCCTCTCTTAAGCTCTACGATCAAGTCAGTGTAAAATCCTCCCATATCACGTGTGCTATGACACTACTTTGTTAATTATGCACTCTCATAAAACGCCGTTTGGATAGTCAGGCACGCCTGCGTTCGGATCTCCACTCCCCCGTTCACAAGCACCTTCCCCTGTTACCATCCACAAACGCCTCATCCTGTCACTCAAACTAACGACCTGGCCAAGTTCAAGGAGAGAGATATATCCAATCGTAACAGCTAGTTTGCGCACGTGCATTGCGAATTTTACGCATGCGCAGTTTAGCGAACATCGGTGGCGTACGTCCGTGCGGCCGCAACGACCGACTCTGAATGAGGTCCAATGTCTCAAGTTCCTTGGAATACCTACTGGTAGGTGGGTCGTAGCTTGAACGTTGCGGCTAGGAATGTTGCGGGTACTACCCTTCCGCTTTGTCCTGGCTCGGTCTGCTGTTCGATGTAGGGAACACAGGTGGTGCAGACCGTGTGTCAACGAGGTTGGAAGTGGAGGTGGGTGTGGTGTCCGCACTACACCTGGACCCGAAGGTGATGTAGCTTGCTGCAGATAAGCGGCTGGGGTCAGTTATGGGGCGACCCTTCTCTGGGGGTGGTGTGAAGTTGTCTCTGTAGCGTGTTGCAGACATCGAATTGGCGGTGTGTAGGATGGTTGTCTAGGGTGTGCTCTGGTGCCTGCCCAGGGTAAGTGTACCGGTGGCTGATGGTGCTGCCGGTAACCCTGTGAGGTGAGCTTCCCATTGGTCAGCAACCTCCCTTGCTAGTGTGTCATGATGTGTTGCTGGAAGGGGGAGCGGGTAGTGGCACAGACAGCTCTGACTCCGGAGTTCAAGAGCGCTGGTGCCTGGGTTGGGGGGTAGCTGGTAATGGGTGGTGGGTATATATCCCAACGCATTTCAGCCTAAGCCTTTATCCAGGAGAATAATGTGTTTTTCAAATAAATACCTGTCATCGCTGCTTCACACCATTATGTTCCAGACTCTGGGCCTGATTCAGACCCAGTCGCGAGCGCTGAGCGCTCGCAAGCAGGTCGATGGTGCCCTAATGCGCATGCGCATGACGGAGGGAGCTCCGTCGTGCGCATGCGCGAGACCCGCATAGCGACAGCCAAGCTGTCGCTCCGGGTCTCGCCCCAAAAGGGGCGTGCTGTCGATGGTGTCTGACAGCGTGGCTGCCAGACGGAGGCGTTCCCATGGGAACGCCTACCATCTGGGTCCGGCCCCACTGACATCACTAGTGATGTCAGTGGGAGTGATTTTGGCTCTGATAGAGCCAAAATCACTCCAGGGCTTGCGGCCACGAGACCCTACCGCAGGGTCTCGTCGCAAGCCCGATGGTCTTGACCATCGCGACCATCATCATGGACGCTCGCATAAGCTGTGGGTGGTAACCCACAGCTATGCGAGCGTCCCAGAGGCCGCTCCATTTTTAGGTAGGAGGGCCCTGATTCAGAGCGAGCGCTCTGGTCAGAGCGTCCGGCTCTGAATCAGGCCCTCTGTTAGCATGCATCTGATCATTTCATTCAGGTTCTCTTCTTCTTTTTAGCTAATCCACTTTGCCCCTGCGTAGTTATTATTATTATTATTATTGCCAGTTATTTATATAGCGCACACATATTCGCAGCGCTTTACAGAGAATATTTGGCCATTCACATCGGTCCCTGCCCCAGTGGAGCTTACAATCTATGTTCCCTATCACATGCGCATACACACTAGGGTTAATTTGTGTTGGGAGCCAATTAACCTACCAGTATATTTTTGGAGTGTGGGAGGAAACCCACACAAGCACAGGGAGAATATACAAACTCTGCACAGGTAGGGCCGTGGTGGGAATTGAACCCACAACCTCAGTGCTGTGCGGCAGTAACGCTAACCATTACACCATCTGTGCTGCCCTGTTAGAACAGTCTTTTGATACTCTATGCTGTGTTGTTTTAAGAAGATATCTATTTTATTTTTTGAAATGTAATCTCCATTGTCATTTTGAAAAAGTGAGCAAATTAAACGATTAGGGGTCCATTTATCAAAATGTATTTGAGGTCAAATCCACGAAAACAACCCTTTTCGGGGGTTTACCTCAAATACTAAGTTTCCCCCGGATGTATTAAGGAGGGACCACAGCAGGTATCTGCCTTTGGGGGAGGCAGCCGCCTCCCCCAAAGGTTTCTATGGGGGAAACAATGCTGCCAAATGCACCAATATCCGGAATGCGATGCATTCTGGATATTGGCCCCCGCTACTCAACTGCAAGAACATAGATATTACATCCATCTTTGAATCTGGCCCATTGTTACATATTTCTGTAATTTCTCCAATTCTTTATCTTTGTCCTTCATTAGATAAGTATAACTTGAAAAGTCAATACATATCTGCCCCTCCTGGTGTGGGTAATGTCTATAGCCAGGTACACACTAGACAATATGTCGTCCAATCCGGTGAATCGGACGACACATCGTCTACATCGGGCAGTGTGTACCCGCAATTTCTCTGATGATGCGCGCTCGGGCGCGCATCATCAGCAACATCGCCCGTCAGACCTACATGCAATATCGTTGCTCCTGGCATCAGCAAGCGTGTATACACTTGCTGATGCCAGCACCCTCGCCGACACCACCGCACGAGACATCGGCTGGGTATACATCGTTAAGTGTGTACCCAGACTTAGGGCCATATAAGTCACTGTGTTTGAGATAAAATGGTGTTGAGACCTTGGGCCTGATTCAGACCCACTCGCGAGCGGCTGTCCGCTCGCAAGTGGGTAGATGTTATGCACTGAGCATGCGCACGATGGAGGGAGCTCCGTCGTGCGCATGTGCCAGACGCGACGAGCGAAGGAAAGTCCTTCGCTCGTTGTGTCCGATCAAAGGGGGCGTGCTGTCAATGTTGATTGACAGCACGCCCCCTTTGGTGGGCGTGCCGGGGGCGTGCCTCCCTGACGGGGGCGTTCCCACGGGAACGCCTCCCGTCAGAAGCCGGCCCACTGACATCACTAGTGATGTCAGTGGGAGTGATTTTGGCTCTGATAGAGCCAAAATCACTCCGGAGGACGCTCCATGAAAATGGAGCCCGGCCCTCATTCAGAGCGTACGCTCTGCTCAGAGCGTACGGCTCTGAATGAGGGCCCTTATTTTAGTAATTGTTACTCTTGTTTCTTTAGCTTTTTTGCAATAATCGCACCTCATAATTGCAGGACAAGGTGATAGTATGAGATTAATTTGTCAGGTCCTGCTTTTGCAGTTCTTGTATGCTTTCCAGGTGTCTGTACCAGATTGTTCTAGTTTTTATTAGACACATGAGCAGACTATGTCCAATTCCTATAGTTTTGGGTATACACTATGCAATGTGTCGGGTACACATTTGAGCAAGGTAATGAATGACGGAATGATCCCTCGTTCCGTCCCCTGCAATGGGGCCATATGCGATATAGTCCATATTTGCCATACACACTGAGCAATGCGGCCAATATGTCGTTCCAATTCGTCCGAAAATTTCATATTGTGTCTCAGTGTGTACTCAGCTTTAAGTATTTATTTTTGCATGATAGGGCCAGGTTCAATTAGAGACAAAAAGCCGCGATCGCGGTTTTCGCCTGTTTCCAAAGTGTCTCCATATTCAATTCCATTCCGTTTTTGCCTAGGCGAAAACCCCGTAGGCATAAACCGGCAAAAAAAGTATCTCCACCAAAAGGCAGGCGAAATAAACTGCAAAATCCATATTTTGGGGTACAAATGTTCCAACTTGGGGCCTGATTCAGACCCGCTCGCGAGCGCACAGTGCTCACAAGCGGGTCGATGGTCCCTGACTGTGCATGCGCCGCCTCTGGTGTGCACATGCGCGAGACCCGTACTGCGACGGCAGCTCCGTCGCAACGGGTCTCGCTACAAAACGGGGCGGCTGTCGATGTTGATTGACAGCTCGCCCCGTTTTGTAGCCGGGGAGGGGGGGTGGCTGCACAAACGCAGGAGTTCCCTTAGGAACGCCTGGCGTTTGTGGGCGGCCCTACTGACATCACTCGTGATGTTAGTAGTGGACTTCCTGCTCTATTAGAGCAGGAAGTCCACTCGGGCTTGCCAGAGCTGAGACCCTACAACAGGGTCTCCTCGCAAGCCCGATGGTCACAATAATCGCGACCATCACCAGGCCACTCGCAAAAGCTGTGGGTAGTCACCCACAGCTTAGCGAGCGGCCTGGAGACCGGAAACAAAAATAAAAAATCCCCGCCCTGATTCAGAGCGAGCGGCTCTGAATCAGGCCCTTGATCCAGAACCCTTTGATCACCACCCCAAATTACTAATAAGGTAAAAAAAATTTTTTTAAAACACCCTAAAAATGACATGTCATTTTTGGGGTGAAAAATAAAATAGTGTTGGAAAATGGGTAAAAAGAAGGGGGCCTGGTGTTTTGGGGGGCTGTATGGATGAGACAGGTGTGTTTGAGATTGCAGGAGGCTGCAGCAGGTGTATTTTTATACTAGTACCCATTTTCATATACCCCAAATGTAACTACGGTACTTATTTTTCTGAAAAAAACCTTGCTTTCTATCATTTTTCCACACATATGCTAATATGCAAATAACAACACTTTGACTCAATATAAGTTCACTAAATACTTTTATTAGGGCTACTACTACTATTCTATATTGATTCCCAGGGTCACTGAAGCTTTTTATGGGGTACAGACTGATTTCCCCCAAAAAATATGTCCTTTTGGCTAGTTTCACTTTGTAAAACATTCGCCTATCCACGTTTTCGCCTGTTTTACAATTAAATAGGGCGAAAAGTGGGGACGTACCTGGAGAAAACAACATGTCAAAACAGGCAAACGAGGCGAATTCAATCCGCTTTGCGCCAGACGGTACTTTTCGCGGCTAATTGAACCTGGCCTATAGATTGTATCTTTATGTTGCAAGTCAAATTCAAGTAAGGAAATTGTATCACTTATGTGATTTTTTTTGCTCTGAAATCTATGCACCAAGACACAAGACATTCTGTCTACTTTAAAAGTTTTACTAAGTGGTGGCTCCTGCTTTCTTTTTGCAGTGGGACTGGACTGCAGTATGCATGCATTGGGTGCACGATCCAATGTATGCACACAAAACAACAGGCCAGGGACTACATCAGCCATAATAGCAGGTGAGTGGTTTCCCCTTTAGAAGCGCTCTGCTAATTACAGTCCGGACTGACAGTCCCAAGGGGAGAAAACACTTCCTCCTGGGACTGCCAGTTGAGCATGTGATTAGCAGAAAGTGCTTTTAACTGGAAGCCAGTACTGCCAGACCACTCCTCACAGTGTGTACTCACTGGGGGGATGGGGCTGACTGGGGATGGTGATGGATTTTACTAAGGGGGCGAGGGCAACAGCCCTGCAGCACCTAGGAGAAATCCTTCATTGGTTTCATACCAAATTCTTCACTGGTTTCATACCACTGATTTGTACATGTGTGAGTGTGGTTTTAACTTTCTGCTTGGACACTTTTCCAATTTTTACTGTTGCTGTGCTATCTGCATTGACTATTCAGGTATCCATGTTTCTTGCATTTAAAATATGCTTTTATTTCCTTATTTGACTTTATATTTGTGGCTTTGTGGGACATTTCAGTGTCACTTTCCATGTTGTCATGCCTAATTTGCTGTCTTTGCTGGTGTTAGTCTAATATTAGTTATGATCAGGTCTTGTTTCCAGGGCATTGTTCATTTAGTTCACTGCATGTGTCAGGTAGACTGCACAGAAGTATTGTTACAATTTATGTCCTCACCAATGTACCGAAGATGTGCTACTGTCTCAAGCAAATCCATTTACATGGTCCTGCATATCCTTTTATTTGCCAAGTCTCAATTGTTATAGTTTCATCAGTAGATGTAGCTACTGTTTAGACTGGATCTTTTATGTAGCTCTTGTAATATATTCCTCAGTCTTTTGTGGTAGTCTCAGAACTTATGAGAATTAGCTGGTCATCTTTATCTAAACGGCTTGTGGTTGCCTGTGCTTGCCTATCTTTTTTGTCCCATTTTTTTCTGTTAACCTCTGGTCTGCCAGTAGTAATAACCTTCTACTAGTTATCTATGGGTAGCTGTATCTCAGCCTTAATTTTGCTGACCATTATCTTTTCTTTTTCTTCCTTACTCCCTTTGAATTACTGTGATTTTTAACTCACATACATTTTGCATAATTCACTGAAATATTGCTTGTATTCTTCTGTTAAGTTGTGTCTGGGTTCATAATCTTTTGAGGAATGCATCAACATGTAGAGTAAATTGTGGGATACACTTTACTGTGACCAGAATTTTGAAACAGCATCCACTACTTTCCCCACAGTGTAGATTCCTGAGTAGTACACACCCAGTAGCTGTTTCCATGCTCCAACAATTTGATGCAGTTCCATGTGTTTTATATTATACTAGCTGAAGTACCTGGCATTACCCAGGTTTATATCTTCAAGTTATTAAGTTACATTATGTGATTTCACCCAAATCCATCCAGTGGAAAGCCCAGAACAGGCTCCCTGGGTCAAAGCTCTTCCTGGCGCACTCCGCCGTGAGGTCCGACCAAGACCACAATAACTCCATTAGGCATACCAGGCCAATTTTAATCAAAATCCATCCAGTGGAAGGCCAAGAACAGGTTTCCTTTGTCAAAGTTCTGCCCAGCCTACACCAACGGGAGGTCCGACCAGGACCTCAACCCCTTAGTATGTCTTCTAGGATCCAATGTTACCACTCTGTGAAGTTTTCATCCAAATTATGTGATGCCATCCAAATCCATCCAGAACAGGCTCCCTGGGTCAAAGTTCTTCCCAGCGCACTCCGCCGTGAGGTCCGACCGGGACTCCAACCACTCCATTAAGCATTCCAGACCAATAGCCCACCCTCTGTGAAGTTTTCATTCGAATCCATCCCATTGAAGGCCCAGAACAGGATCCCCGGGTCAAAGTTCTGACCAGCGTACACCAACAGGAGGTCCGACCGGGACCTCAACCCCCTAGTATGTCTTCTAAGATCCAATGTTACCACTCTGAAGTTTTTGTCCAAATTATGTGATGTCATCCAAATCCATTCAGCGGAAGGCCCAGAACAGGCTCCCCGGGTCAAAGTTCTGCCTAATGCCCCTAGTCAAAGTTCTGCTGGGTACACCAATGGGAGGTCCAAACGGGACCTTAACCCCCTAGTATGTCTTCTGGGATCCAATGTTACCACTCTGTGAAGTTTTCACCCAAATCCATCCGGCGGAAGGCTCGGAACAGGCTCCCAGGGTAAAATTTCTGCCTAGCATACACCAATGGGAGGTCCAACCAGGACCCTAAAACTTGGCCAGGATCCAACTGGACCACCTTGCGTTTGATTCAACAAATAAACAAACAGACCAATTTTATATGTAAGATGTATAGTATATAGATGTACAGTGGCGATTGTTTCAGATCTTCAAACAAAGCTGAATATCCAACTGGCCAGGATCCAACTGGACCACCTCGTGTTTGTTTCAACAAATAAACAAACAGACCAATTTTATATGTAAGATGTATAGTATATAGATGTACAGGGGCGATTGTTTCAGATCTTCAAACAAAGCTGAATATAAGAGAAAGACAACCCAAGTAAACACAAAATACAGTATTTAATTGAAGGAAAAAAGTTATCCAACACCTAAATCACCTATGGGAAAAATGAATTGCCTAAACGTATTAATTGGCTATGCCACCTTTACCAGCAAAAACTGTAACAAAACACATCCAATAAATGGAGATCAGTCTTTCACATCATTGTAGAGGTATTTTGGTGCAGTCTTCTTTGCAGAATGACTCTAATTCAGCCGCATTGGAGGGTTTTTTTTGTAGCATGAATTGCCAGTTTAAGGTCCTGTCACAGAATCTAAATTGGATTCAAATCAGGACTTTGACTAGCCCACTCCAATTCCTTAATTTTGTTTATTTGGAGCCATTCAGAGGTGGATTTGCTATTGTACTTTGGATCTTTGTCTTGTTGCACAACCCAATTGTGCATTAACTTCAGATCATGGACTGATGACCCAACATTTTCTCTAAAGATGTTCTTGTAGAGAGCAGAATTCTTGCTTCTATCAATTATGGCAAGTTGGCCAGGTCCTGAAGCAGCAAGCATCCCCAAACCATCATTATACCACCACCATGTTTGACTGTTGGTATGATGTTATTATTGTGGAATGCTGTGTTAGCTTTACTCATCAGTCCACAGAACATTAGAACATTAGGCCAAAAGGCTTGTGGATTGTCAAATAGTTATTTCTTTTTTTGGCAAAAAGCCTTTATGTTCCTCTTGGTAAGCAGTGGTTTCTGCCTTATAACTCTCCCATGGATACCATTTTTGCCCGGTCTCTTTCTTATGATGGAATTATAGATACTGACATTCACTGAGGAGAGTGAGGCCTGCAGTTCCTTTGTCTGGGTTCTTTTGTGACTTCCTGAATAAGTTGTTGATGCACTCTTGGAGGAATTTTGGTAGGCCGACCACTCCTGGGTAGATTCACCACTGTTCCAAGTTTTCTCCATTTGGAGATAATATATCTCACTTGCTGAAGTACCGAAACATTAGAAATGGGTTTGTAACCCTTTCCAAATTGATATATTTCAATAACTTTCTTTCTTATCTGTTTTGGAACTTCTTTTGACCACGGCATACTGTGCTGTTTGTTGAGACCTTGTAGCCAACTTCACATTACTGGAAAGGTTCTAACAGCAGAGAGTTCCCCGTTACTACCAACGTGTTTTTGACTGTCTCAGTTCTTCCTCAGGTACATTACAGTTCCATATATTGGAGGATAACTAAGTGTTACATCTCTTTTCCAACTGAGAGTATCATATTTCCAACGTCAGAAATAGGAGAAGACGTGCATATTCCATCTTGGGGACAACGCTTTCTGGACTGCTCATACAGTATTTCTATTTAAGTTAATGATGATGACTGGTATATTTTTTACTGACACCACATTGAGATACTCCCAGAACATATTTGATGTGGTCGCATCTATAGGCTGTATTTTGAATTGCATATATCTTAAATGACTTGCAATTTCAGAATACACAAGTAAAGTAATAATTTTGTGGCCATAGGTTTATGCCTACCTTCAAACTACAAAATTGAATCTTTAGTGGCCCATACATCTTTGGTCCCTATGTCATGATGTGACTGCTGACAAAAGCAGCAGAATGAATTTTGAAGTGTTTCGGGCAATATTATATGCTCATATTCAGTCAAATGCTTCAGAACTCATTGGACGGCGCTTCACAGTGCAGATGGACAATGACCTGAAGCATACTGCAAAAGCAACCAAAGAGTTTTTTAAGGCTAAAAAGTGGAATGTTATGCAATGGCCAAGTCAATCCCCTGATCTGAATCCGATTGAGCATGCATTTCACTTGATGAAGACAAAACATAAAGGGAAAATGCCCCAAGAACAAGCAGGAACTGAAGACATTTGCAGTAGAGGCCTGGCAAAGCATCACCAGGGATGAAACCCAGCGTCTGGTGATGTCTATGCGTTCCAGACTTCAGGCTGTAATTGCCTGCAAAGGATTTGCAACAAAGTATTAAAAAGTGAAAGTTAGATTTAGGATTGTTTAGTTTGTCCCATTACTTTTGACCCCTTAAAAAGTGGGAGGCACATATAGAAACCGTTGTAATTCCTACACCGTTCACCTGATTTGGATGTAATTACCCTCAAATTAAATTTGAAAGTCTGCAGTTAAAGCACATCTTGTTTGTTTCATATCAAAGCCATTGTGGTGGTAAATAGAGGCCAAAATATGAAATTTCTGTCAATGTCCCAATATTTATGCACATGACTGTACATATGTATCAGGATGCAAATCCTGAGAGTATTAATAACTGAAGGGTGAGGTACTTTCTTACATGTGTAGTGTAAATAGCAAGGTTAGGGTACATTCTCACATTTATATGGACTATTGAATCTGCCAGTCTTTTGCCACTACTTAAACGGACACAGAAACTAACTCGCAAGATATGTCTGGCATTTAAAATTGATGTGACAATTCAATGGAAACACTAAACACTATACCAAAATCCAATTATGCAGCTATAAATAAGGTGTGTACTGTACAAAGGATATCTCTGCATCCAACGTGTAGTTGGATAATATGATATGACTTGTAGTCCCTAGCTTGCAGCGCAGGGAGAAACACTTTCACAAAGCCATGTCTATGAGCTAAGCACTTAATTCAAAACA
The DNA here is from genome assembly GCA_031769625.1 of Taudactylus pleione. Taxonomy (NCBI): domain Eukaryota; kingdom Metazoa; phylum Chordata; class Amphibia; order Anura; family Myobatrachidae; genus Taudactylus; species Taudactylus pleione. The sequence continues at coordinate 4,749,759 of JAUIMM010000965.1, read as the reverse complement.
TTGTGCACAATATCTGCTGGCCATATATATTACTAGATATATATTTAACTAAGAAGTGTATAATCTAAGTAATATTTAGCTAGCAAATGTATTCAGAAAATATTTAATTATTTTATATAACCACCTACTGCAGCTGATATATAAATATGGTATCAACCATTATAATTTAGACTAGCCCACTACTATATTTTGAGTTGAAAATCATATTTTCTATATAATTTACTTAAAATGGTTGCCGCTTTAGAAATACGGGAACACTCAGGTATTCTCACAACGGCACAAGCTTGCTCCTTATTACATAAGCCCCTTAGATTGTTTATGAAGATTAAACCTTACATGGTGCATCACAGATGCTGTAGGTATGCACAATTACTTACTTATGGGTAAGTGCTGTGACACAGTTAGGTTAGGGGGGGTCCCTCTCCTGGGTAGAGGACTCCTTCCTTATACACACACACAGCAGCAGGGAAGCAGCACACCAGTCTGGATGCAAGTACAAGCTGGTCGGCGCCAGTCTTTATTGTACAATGTCAGAAATAACACAAAGAAAACATAAACGTAAATCCTAGCCCTGTCGGGGCACTAACTTCACAGGTAGTTCCCTCACTACCAGAACCTGGCAGGGCCTAATGCCCTCGCCAGCAACAAAGCACAACACAGTACTCACAGATAGGTTTTCCAAGTGTCTCTGAGCAAACTCCCTGTCTGCTCTCCCAGGTGAGACAATCAGCCCTCAACACACTAGGCTTATATTGGCCACTCTCAGGTGGGAACCTAATCAAGCCTGTTACCAAGCTGCGAGAACCAAAACCTGGAGTGGCCGTGGGTGGAGCCCTCCCTCTCCTCTCACCCACAACCCACAGGTCCCAAACCGGCTTTTCAAAAAGCCGAAACTCAAGCCTGCTACAGTGCAGACTTTCTCCTGGGGGTTTAGAACACATAAGACAGGAATCTGGGACCAATGTACCTGCCACAGACCACTTTACCAGTGATCCTATCACATATCCCCCCCCCTTTGTTTCGACCTGTGGGCCGGAACAACTGAAGCCCCCAAACAATGAACGCGTGACAACGCGTCTGCATTGGCCAGCTGGCTTCCTGGCCTGTGTTCCACTGAAAATGTAAAAGTTTGTAACGCCAAGAACCATCTCATAATTCTCGCATTACTGTCCTTATTTTCAGACATCCACTTCAGAGGGGCATGGTCAGTGATCAATTTGAACTTTCTTCCGACCAAGTAGTACCTGAGAGATACTAAAGCCCACTTTATGGCCAACGCCTCCTTCTCCACTGTGGCATAGTTTCTCTCATGTACATTCAACTTTCTGCTAAGATAGAAAATAGGGTGTTCCTCACCCTCCTTGTTCTGGGACAGGACCGCTCCTATACCTACTTCTGATGCATCGGTTTGTACTATGAATTCCCTTTCAAAGTTAGGAGTCATCAGGACTGGTTGGGAACACAACGCTACTTTCAACTCCTGAAAAGCTTTCTCTGCCTCAGGACTCCATTCTACCATGACTTTTTGTTTGCCTTTGGTCAGGTCAGTCAGTGGGACTGCCATGGTGGCAAAGTTGGGTATAAACCTCCTGTAGTACCCCGTTATTCCCAAGAAGGCTCTCACCTGCTTCTTATTCAGAGGCCGTGGCCAGTTTTGTATGGCATCAACTTTATTGAGCTGAGGCTTTATCAGGCCTCTGCCAATGGTGTATCCCAGATATTTTACTTCCTCCATGCCTAGACAACACTTTTTTGGGTTGGCTGTCAAACCTGCCTTATAGATGGAGTCCAACACTGCTTGTACCCTTGGTAAGTGAGACTGCCAATCAGGACTATGAACGACCACGTCATCCAGATAAGCAGCCGCATACCATCTATGGGGCCTTAGAATCCTGTCCATCATTCTTTGGAAGGTAGCAGGTGCCCCATGTAGCCCGAAGGGCAACATCTTGTACTGAAACAAGCCCTCTGGCGCTGAAAAAGCTGTCTTTTGTTTGGCGCTCTCGGTTAACGGTACTTGCCAATACCCTTTGGTTAGGTCAAGAGTGGTTAAATACCTTGCCATCCCTAGTCTCTCAATCAGTTCATCCACTCTTGGCATCGGGTAGGCATCGAATTTTGAAACACTGTTCAACTTTCGGAAGTCATTGCAGAAACGCACACTCCCGTCGGGCTTTGGAATCAACACAATGGGACTTGACCATTCACTATGTGATTCTTCAATAACCCCTAACTCTAGCATATTTTTAATTTCTTTCGACACCGATTCTCTTTGTGCTTCTGGTAACCTATAGGGCTTTAGATTAACTTTAACCCCTGGGTCAGTGATGATGTCATGTTTAATGACCGAGGTTTTCCCAGGTACATCAGAGAACAGCACCCTATTTCTAATCAGAAACTCCTTGACCTCTTGTTGTTGAATTGCCGACAGGGTTTTTGCCACTGTCACTTCGGGAACTAAGGGCCCTGGACTTACTGGAGGGTCTCGGATGGCCGACAGTACCGTTCTATCTTTCCAGGGCTTTAACAGATTTATATGGTATATCTGTTCCGGCTTTCTTTTCCCCGGCTGGTAAACTTTGTAATTGACCTGCCCCACTCTTTCTAAGATTTCAAAGGGCCCTTGCCATTTAGCCAAAAGTTTATTTTCCACAGTGGGAACCAATACTAACACTCTGTCCCCAGGAGCAAAGCTGCGTAACCGAGCATTGCGGTTGTATACCCTCTGCTGTGCCTGTTGAGCCTGTTCCAGGTGCTCTCTCACTATCTGCACTACCGCAGCAATTCTCTCCTGCATTTGAGAAACATACTCAATCACCATTTTGTAAGGACTAGACTGCCCCTCCCATGTCTCTTTGGCAATGTCTAGTAACCCCCTTGGGTGTCTCCCATACAACAAGTCGAAGGGTGAAAACCCGGTGGAGGACTGGGGAACTTCTCTTATGGCAACAATAAATACGGCAATAAGTAGTCCCAATCCCTACCATCCTTGTCGACCACTTTCCTAAGCATGTGTTTTAACGTCTTGTTAAACCTCTCGACCAGCCCATCGGTTTGGGGGTGATAAACCGAAGTTCTTAACTGTTCGATTTTGAACAGGCGGCATAACTCTTTCATGACTTTGGACATAAATGGTGTACCCTGGTCAGTTAGTATCTCCTTAGGTATACCCAGCCTGCTAAAGACATGAACTAGCTCTCTGGCAATGGTCTTGGTTGACGTATTGCGCAACGGGATCGCTTCCGGGTACCTGGTAGCGTAATCCATTATGACCAGAATATACTGGTGTCCCCTGGCAGACTTCATTAAGGGTCCAACCAAATCCATCGCTATTCTTTCAAACGGCACCTCTATGATAGGCAATGGAACTAGTGGACCCTTAAAATGTGGCCTGGGAGCATGATACTGACACTCAGGGCAGGATGCGCAAAAGTCAGATACCTCTTTATGAAGCCCGGGCAAGAAAAACCTCTGCATTATTCACTCAGTGGTTTTCTCTACCCCTAGATGGCCTGCCGTTATATGACCATGGGCCAGATCCAACACTGTTCTTCTGTAGGCTTTGGGAACTATTAGTTGTTCCACAACATCTTCCCCCTTCTTAGTCACCTGATATAACAAATCCTGACACATTGCCATGTGGGGATAGGACAAAGGACTATCAGGGTCTACGGGTTTACCATCAACTACTTTTACATTCTCCCTGGCTTTTACCAAAGTAGGGTCATTCAACTGCTCCACGGCAAAGACCTCTCTTCTGACCTCTAAATCAGGCAGACGATCACCTGGCCCAACAACACTTCCCACCTCAATGGGAGGCACATCAGTTGGCGGGCCACCGTCACGTTCCGCATTCTCTAGTTCGCCAACCATAGTAGAAAAAGGGAATAACTCTGACTCAGAAGAAACTCCCTCCTCCACTACATCGACAACCTTCTCAAATGGATCGGGGTTGTTCACCTCTGGAACAAAACGGCTTTCCCACAACTTCCAGAAGTGAGCAAAGTCTCTCCCCAATATTGCATCGTACACCAGACCATGCAACAAACCCACAGAAACTAGAGCAGAGCCACATGGTGTCTCGATGTTCACCTCGGCCATAACATAATATCGAGTATCCCCATGTATGCAGGTCACACCAACAGTTTTCCCTGTATGCCTCAAGGGGTTCATCAGCTCAGCTTTTATAAGTGTCACCAAGCTACCAGAGTCTAACAGTGCCTCTACTCGGTTGCCATCTACAGTGAGTACACACATGTGCTTATCAGTCTCAGCCTGCCGGTCAGCCGTACAGGCTATCTGTGCAAAGAAAGACCCCCTGCGGTAGACATGAGCAGTATCACATTGCATAGGTTCAGTTGTAAGTGCACAATTAGCGGCAATATGGCCGAATCCACCACATCGGAAACACTGAGTCATATTAAGGTCTAGTCGTTTACGGGGCAAGAACCTTCCTGGCCTGGCAGGCCTGTCTCCAGGTTCTACACCCTCAGTCTTAGGTACATTCCACCGCCCAGCACCCTTCTCCCCTGGAACAGTCTTACCAGTGTCTCTGGGAGTTCGCCGGTGCGCCATCGGGGCTCGGTGGGGCATACTCATCAGCTCCTCAGTCGCCACGTACCTCTCCACCAGCTTGACCAACTGGTCCGCGGACTTAGGGTCTGCATGGCTCACCCACTTGCGCAGAGTCACAGGTAATGATCGCAGGTACCGGTCCATCACGACCCTTTCCACGATCTGTGGTCCCGTCAGCGTCTCGGGCTGTAGCCATTTTGAGGACAGATGGACGAGGTCATGCATCTGTGAACGTGGAGGCTTGTCCTTATGGAACTCCCAGCGGTGGACCCGTTGGGCACGAACAAAGGTGGTGACTCCCAAGCGAGTTAGGATCTCCTGTTTTAGTTTTTTATAGTCCTTGGCATCAGCCAGGCATAAGTCAAAATAGGCCTTTTGTGGCTCCCCAGACAAAAAAGGTGCCACCAGACTTGCCCACTGCTCCTTGGGCCAACTCTCCCTTTCGGCCGTTCTTTCAAATGCGGTGAGATAGGCCTCCACATCATCGCCTGAAGTCATCTTTTGGAGGAAGTGACTGGCTCGTACGGAGTGAGTGGTGGTGGGAGGACCAGTACCAACATCTCTGGGCCGGGCGATCAGGTGCTGTACCACCTCTTTTATGGCCTGGCTGTTTTCCGCTAAAGCCCGGCGGGTTTCCTCGATGGCAACCTGTTGTTGCCCCTGGGCGGTCTCCAAGGCCAACAGTTGCACCCTGGTGGATTCCTGCTGAGCCCTGGTAGCTTCCTGCTGAAGTTTGTTCATCTCCTGCTGAGCTCTGGTAGATTCCTGCTGAAGTTTGTTTGTCTCCTGCTGAGCTGCTGTAGCTTGGAGCAAGGCCTTAACAATGTCCTCCATTTTGTCCTGGGGTGTAGGTTGGAAGCTGAACCTTGCCTCTCTGAGCATTGGCTGACGCCTCCTCTATGGGACTCCAAGGACACAGTGTTATTTCCACACTCACAAATTGGGTGTCTGTCCCTTTAATTTTTAAATGGAAAGTTTTCCTCTCGCTGCAACTTCAGTGTGTGTGGGTGCCCGCATTCTCCTCCATATTGTGACACAGTTAGGTTAGGGGGGTCCCTCTCCTGGGTAGAGGACTCCTTCCTTATACACACACACAGCAGCAGGGAAGCAGCACACCAGTCTGGATGCAAGTACAAGCTGGTCGGCGCCAGTCTTTATTGTACAATGTCAGAAATAACACAAAGAAAACATAAACGTAAATCCTAGCCCTGTCGGGGCACTAACTTCTCAGGTAGTTCCCTCACTACCAGAACCTGGCAGGGCCTAATGCCCTCGCCAGCAACAAAGCACAACACAGTACTCACAGATAGGTTTTCCAAGTGTCTCTGAGCAAACTCCCTGTCTGCTCTCCCAGGTGAGACAATCAGCCCTCAACACACTAGGCTTATATTGGCCACTCTCAGGTGGGAACCCAATCAAGCCTGTTACCAAGCTGCGAGAACCAAAACCTGGAGTGGCCGTGGGTGGAGCCCTCCCTCTCCTCTCACCCACAACCCACAGGTCCCAAACCGGCTTTTCAAAAAGCCGAAACTCAAGCCTGCTACAGTGCAGACTTTCTCCTGGGGGTTTAGAACACATAAGACAGGAATCTGGGACCAATGTACCTGCCACAGACCACTTTACCAGTGATCCTATCACAGTGCATACTTTTTTTTTTTCAAATCTGTATATTAAAAAAACATCAGTAGTACAATATGATATGAGGTGAAATTCAAAAACATAAGTACATAAAGTTCACAAATCAGAGGCCAGCTCTGGGTGTGACCCATAGATGTAGGTGGACCCACTAAGCATAAAATAAAGACAATAGACCTAACATACTAATGCTTAAACAATAATTCTAAAAATAAATTTAAAGGGGAATACAAGATGTACAGGAACACAGAAAATTAGGGAAAGGAGGAGCATAGGGAACAAAATAAAAAAATACAGTATCTTGACACCATAAAGGAGGACAGTAGGCAGTCTCCCGCAACTATCAATCACATTACACAATAACACAAGGAAGGCTACAATGAAAATGTCGGCATCCCGAGGGCCTGGATACCCCTTTTTAAAGAAAGGAAATAAGCTCAAGTGATTTGTCTCAATAAATACCAGCTGGTGGAGACCTGTAGGGTTTGAGATTAAGATTGAGGTGGTAAATGCTCCTGTAAAACCTCACAACTCACTTTTCAACGTCTGTAAATGAGACCCTCCTATCAGAGTATAGAATCTTGAGTAATAAGAACTGCACTGTCGTGAGAAAAGGCAGAGATTTTCTGGTCCACTGGACTAGGATATCTGTCCGCTGTCAAAATTATGGCAAGTAACGGGATAATAGATTTATGGTTCAGGCCTAGGTTCCAATTAGCATAATGGAGACATAATAAAGCTAAAGGGTCTGGCTGTTTGTCACAACCAGGCCTGTTTCCCCTGCCGCCGGGTCACTTACCGATTCTGCCAGCGTTCTCTATCACATCCCAGATGCACAGGCTTCAGTGTTTCTCTGCCTGCTAGGCCTCAAGCAAGATCTATGCCTGCTACAGAGTACTGCAGTGACAAGTCCCGATCACGTGTCTGCAACTGCCAATCAAGTGATAGCCTGTCTCTGCTCAGCCTATACCAGTAACCCAGGGGTATATATCCCAGCTGCTGACTCTACCTAATCGCCAGTACAATGTCTAACCTCAGTTCCTACTGAGTGAGCTATACTGAGCTCCTGTTGCTTGCTTGTATCCAGTTGGAGCAGTTTTGTTCCTGTTTTCTGCACAGATTCCTGCAAGTGTTCTACACCTGTGGCAGCTATTCCATTGGCTGCACAGGTAATCTCAGCCTGTTCCAGTTACCTGAACCAGTACCACACCTGTGTATACACCATCTATGCTGCACAGTGAGTTTCTGCTCTATTGGTGCCGTTCCTGGTATCACTATCCACTACCCATTCCGGCAGTCGGTCTGTATCCGGTCCTGCTACCATCTGAGTTCTGCTGGATCCTGGACTACAATGACAACCCAGTTTGAGCCTGGTAAATACATTGCCAAGATCTACCACACCAGCATTCCGGTTACAGATACAAGTAAGAAGTGTATTATTAAATGTTATCTTCAGTAACAATCCAGTACCAGCCTGATCTATTTACTGCTACACTCTTCTCTGCTGTATATACCAACCTGTCTCCAACACCGAAGTCCCCGGTGGTCTAGTGGGTATGATCCGGCATCTCTCCGCCGAGACCCGGATTCGATTCCCGGCCAGCGAAGTGTTTTCTACCTCATGCCAGGAGGTCTCCTCAGGCCTGCCAGCTTTCTCTACACACCTCCAGACACCCATACAGACTTTTCTCAGACACCGGGTCCACAAACAAATACTAGTCTGACACAGTAACTGCAGTGAAATTTTTTTATTGATAAACACCACTACTTTATTCCAGAACTGGTGAATCTTAACGCACTCCCAAAAGTTATGATAAAAAGAGGCTGTGGCACAGCTGCACTTAGGGCAATGACCCATTTCATCAGGAACTATATGTTTCCGTTGATGTTGCGAAATATATGCTCTGTTCAAAACTCGATAGTGTATCTCTTGAAGCATAGCAGTACGTAAATGCCTCATTGTGGAGTCAATATGTGAGAGAAGTACATCAGGGTTATGGAAAGAAGGGATATCCTTAGACCAGCTAGCGCAAGTGATTTTCCAGACATTGGAATACAACAGAAGTGAAACTAAGGGATCGGGAGTGTGCTGTGAACATAATGACGCAGTTGGAGGTACATATAAAAAAAACTTATTAGAAATATTAAAGGTGTCCCTAATGCAAGCAAACGACAGCATACTGCTCCCAGGGTCAAACACATCATTAAGTAATAGAAATCCCCTGTGTTTCCACTTTCCAGTCAAGGAAACCCTTGTTATCCATAGCCAGGGTAAATGGTGGGTTACCACAGATAGAGATAAATGGAGTAAAGTGCCAGTTACGTTTCAGCTTATGATTCATCGTGATCCAAGCAAGGTAATTGTCTTTAAATAAAGGGTTCAGTAGGATCGTCGCTCTAGGGGCATGGAGCAGCTCACTCAAGGTGTATGGTGTGAATAGTTCCTTTTCAACAGTTAGGGAAGTGTATATGGACCGGTTCAAAAGCCAGGCAGCTATATAATGAAAAAAAAATAGACAGTGAGAAGGATTTTAGGTCGGGAACACCCAAGCCTCCCTCCCCGCAAGGCAGACGGAGTTGGCCATAGCAATTCTCAGTTTACCATGGTTTTAAAGAAATCTAGTAACTATTTTTTGAAATGCATTAATATCCATTCTAGTCACAGCAATCGGCATCTGCATGTGGTATGAGATTTTAGGGAATACAATAGTTTTCAGCATGGCAACCCTACCCAGCAGGGAGAGAGGTAAAGACGACCAGTCTGTTAGCAGTTTTGGAAAAGACTGTAATAATGGTGAAAAATTTACTGACTATATGCCTCCAGGATCGAAAGGAATATATATCTCTAAATACTATAAGGCATGACAGGCCAGATGTAATTGTGAAAAAACAGGGATAGAAAGAAAATCCATAGGGGTACCGGAAAGGGGCAGGTATTCTGACTTGGCTACATTTACCTTATAACCCGCGAATGATCCAAAAAGGTCTATCAGACGAAGCACCTCCGGGGCTGAGGAAGCTGGTCAGACATAAACAGAAGCATATCATCAGCAAATAATGCTACCTTAAGGTCCACATTTCCAACCCGGACTCCCCAGAACACCAGGGATTGACTCAGGGTGATGGCAAGCGGCTCATGGGCAAGGGCAAATAGGAGTGGCGAAAGGGGACACCCCTGCCTGGTGCCCGGTGTATAAAAAAGGGATCAGTAAAATAATCGTTACAAGCAATCTGAGAAGACAAATTTGCATACAGTGAGGTCAGTAGATGGACAAAATCTGAATTAAACCCAAATTTATGTAGTGTATAAAATAAATGATCCCAGGACACCAGGTCAAAGGTTTTTTCCGCATCAAAGGAAAGAATTGTATGCAAATCAGTGGTACCCGATGTACGTACCCAATGAGCCACAGCTAGGACCCTACGTATATTAGCCATTGAATGTCTCCCCCAATTAAACCCAGTCTGATCTTCATGGATCAACATGGGTAATAGCAATTTCATGCGTTCCACTAGAATTTTTAACAAGATTTTGTAATCAATATTAAGGAGAATAATGGGTCTATAAGAACCAGAACATTTCGGGTCTTTGCCTTGTTTGGGTAAAACCTTAAGAATCGCTGAATTAAAATGGGAGGGCAAGGACCTATCAATCAAAATGCGGTTGTACACAGAAGTTAGAGTCTTCGCGATTCTGGGAGAGAGAAGTTTATAAAATTCCCCACTAACCCGTCAGGGCCAGGGGCTTTACCAGCTTTTATACCGTGTACAGTTTTCTGAACTTCAGACGTGGAAATTGGGGCGATCAGGGATGCAGCCAAGTCGGGGGACAATTGAGGGGGGGCAATATCAGATCGAAAAGAATCACGGTTCCCTATGTCAGGGTCAGAGGAAGCGTATAAATTAGCATAGAAGGAGCAGAATACCTCAACTGTTCATTTACTAGAGGAGTAGGAACTGGAGGATGTACGCAGCCGTCTGATAAGTATAGAGGGATGTGGGCCTTTTAAGAGATTAGACTAAAGGCGTCCAGTTTTATTGCCATATTTATAAAACTGGAATCCCTTATGAAAAGCATACCGGTCCTCCATATCAGTTAGAATCCCGTCAAAATTTGCTTTATGCTCTAAATAAGCTTTTCTATAGGCAGGAGTAGGGGAGGATTTAAACAAAGAGAAAGAATCCATGAGGGTCTGCTGGGCGGACTTAAAAACACCCAGGAATCTCCTTCGGTTATGGGCAGCGTAGGAGATTTGAGGCCTGCCAAAACAATGAGCCTTTGAGGCCTGCCAAAACAATGAGGGGTCATCTTGTTCATGCAAAAGATTATCATGCTTGTAGGCCTGCCAGGAGGACTCAACCCTGTTACGGAACTTTACTGATGAAATCAAATGTGACGGGAATCGCCATTGTTGAAATGGGCCTCTATCAATATTAACTGCCATTGTAGCCTACACTAAAGCATGGTCTGACAGACCTATTGGTTCTATGTAACTGTCCAGTGACTTAAAAAAAACAGAGTCGGACACCAAGATATAGTCTAAGCGGGATAAAGATCCATGGGCAGCCGACAAGCACGTGAAATCTTGTCAATAGGATGTTTGGCTCTCCACATGTCTGTCAAATGGAGCTGTTGCATAACATAAGATATACCAAACTTAGGTGGGTGCGTGGAACGTCGAGATAGGTGTTGGCAATCCATCTCCTTCGAGGCAACCATGTTAAAGTCACCACACATAATTAAATTATCAGCACATATGGGATACAATTTAGACAATACAGAGCGTAAAAACAATTTATCATATCTATTGGGAGCATAAACATTAAAACTCAAAAATTGAGGTTTCTAGAATGATATAGCGACCATCAGGTTCAGCTATAGATGAGAGAACAGAAACAGGAAGGGAGTGTTTGGCTAGTATTACCACTCCTCTGGATTTAGACGTGTAGGGAGCCGATGCCAATATCATCCTAACATATTAAGCTTAACTACTTCTGCAGAGACCAGGTGCGTCTCCTGTAGAAACACCAATCCAAATGCAACTTGTTCAAATACAGCAAAACCTTCTTGCGTTTTATCGGTGAGTTGAAGCCCCCAGCATTCCAAGTACCAAAGTTTACTTGTGACATAACATTAACCTAAAAGCATAGGAGAAGAAATAAACCGGTCAGCAGACAGGCATAGTATCTAATTCTCCAAGAGGTGTCATAAATACACAACAAATATAAGAAATAGCATGTAAATGGACAAGGGAAAGAGATAGGAATACAATAGGGAGGTGACAGACAGGGGAATAAAAGACAGACAACAATGGGAAAAAAAGAACAAAATCAGGAAAACTGTGCAGTACAGCAGGTGCACTGCTTCATTTTTTCAAAATAAAGGCTTCCGGCAGGCACAGATGTCAAGCATCAAAATCAAGTCCCGGCCACTGAACTCCTAACCAAGCTCAGCTAAATGAATAACATCATAAAAGTCAGCAAACATTATCCTCAAGACAATTAAACAGAAAGTAATACGGCAGGAAATCACAACTATCAAATGCAAAGTAGGGTGTAACATCTTAGACAGGAAGCGGAGCAAGGACAAGCCTCAGCAGAACCAATTCAGATCAGGCCACAGCATAGGAGGCAGGCGAGGAGGGATCATCAGCCCATTCAGATTCAGATAGGTCTCGTAAATATGCCTCGGCATCTGCGGCAGTATCGCCATCATATAATCTCAGATGTGCTGGAAAAAGAAAGGCAAATCGGCGGCCATGTTGAATCAAATTTTGGCAGATAGGGGAAAATTGTTTCTGCGCTCTGGTGACATCTGTAGAAAATCTTGAAACTCAAATAGCCTGTGGCCCTCCGAAGATAAATTACGGTGCCTGCGAGATACTGACCAAAGCATGTCCTTGTGAACAAAATTCAGGCACCTAAATATAACCACACGAGGCCTGCGGTCAGGGGTATTCCTCTGGTGCCCAAGCGGTGAGCTCTCTCTATAATCATATCCTTACAGCCGAAAGCAACATACGAAAGTGCAGGAAAGGTAGTCTAAACATCTAAAATCCCACACTTTAGTAAACATACCCCTAAAGGTTCACATCCACTAGGCGATGGGGTAATGACAGTACGATTACAACATTGTAATCGCACAGTTGTTCCCCATCCCCTGTAGTGCCTACACTGAACGATATGTAGTTCAGTGTAGGCACCCTCCATCATCCCTGAACATGGTCAATCTGTCATTATCGGCAGATTGACTGGCATGTTCAGGTGATGTTTGATGTCGGAAACGACCAGCAGGAGCATGCATCGCTGGTCATTTCCGACATTTGTGCATGATTAATGAGCGATTTTATTGTTCAATCGCTCATTAATATCGCCTAGTGGATGTGCGCCTTAAGTGTTACATCATATTTCATCAGGGAACAAGAGTCTTGCAAATATAGAATAAGTAACATGAATGAAGTTGATCTGTGTGAAAATTGTACACAGTTGCTAAATACACATTACACATTTCTGTGCAGCAAATAACAAAACACCCCACTAACAATAAACTTGTTCATTCTACTTATATTTGTCATATATAAAACAGGAATATACTAATAATGATTTCACAAAAAGTTTCTAGGGCTAAATGAAGTTGCCATACAATTCAGACTATAATTTATAGTATTCTAGACTGAAATATTATCTTTAAAAGTATAAGGTTCCCAAATGGTCCCTATTCAAAGTAGGATTGTAAACTCCTTAGATTGTAAACACTCTTAAAGACACATCTCCCATTCCCTTCTTGGTTATCTAATGCTTTTGTTTTACCCAACCACATGGGAATACCTGTCTGTCTGGGATAAGACAAATAAACTCCATTTACATATCAACGGTTCCAAACAATTTACAGCACACTGCTCCTCCCACAGACTTTTGACAAAACCAACACAGCTCAGAGTCTAGATGCTTTTTGTACACATGGATTGAGAAGACAACAACAAGTCCCTCTCCCCTGTCACATTTCCTCCCTGCCACTATATTCCACACAAGTATTGGAGTCCAGACTAATCCAGAGACATATAAGGGGTGTGCAATAAGTTTCCGGATGCACAAAAAGTATTATATTTACAAATTTGCCAGAGGAGTCTATGCAAAGTTGCATGCATTCAAACCACTTAGTGAAGCAGCTAGACCAGTCTTTAGCGGGTATGTCTTCTACATGCTGGATGAAGGTCTCCACTGCAGCTTTTGGTGAAACAAAATGAATCCCACGCATTTTGCGGTTGACTTGTGGGAACACAAAGAAGTTGCAGGGGAGAGTTCTAGACTTTACAACAGATGACCAAGCTCCTGGATGCTTTCATGGGCCAGAAAATCCACCACTTTCCTGGACTTGTGGGCAGGAGTTCTTTGACGGCGCCTGGAAATGGCATTCAGCATTTGCGGCAGGCATTGGTTGGCGTACCAGTCCCCAGTGACGGTGCACTGCTGCCCAAGTGTTACAGTAACTACATAACCATCTTGGCCACAAAAACAGCCACCATCTGCTTGGCCATTCTGTGCTTATGTCGGAACCTCTGTGGTGGCGCACCTCCATCTGGAGTCCACTCAGCCCACTGTTGTTTGGTCTCAGGGTTGAAACTATAGATCCAGGATTCATCGCCCCTGATGATCTCCCATACAGAGTTTGAGCGATCGCCATCAAACCTGGTCAGCATGTTGCGACACCAAGTCACCTGAGCCTCCTTCTGCTCGCAAGTCAGCTGATGGGGCACCCAGCATGCAGAAACCTTGCTCAGGCCAAACTTTTTAGGCAGTATCGAGCAGATGAGATTCCTACCTCCTTCTCTAACTGGGCCACAGTCAACCTGGCATCCACCTCAACAATGGCCTTCAAGTCAGCAATGTTATCTTGAGTGATGGTGGACACAGGTCTTCCAAGGACCATCTCACATGCCAAGATTCTGCAAACTGCTCAAACACAGTGGTTCAGGATGGTGCTTCCTCCCCAAAAGCAGCTTGCAGTCTGGCAAAGCTCTCCTGCTATCGCAGACCACTCTTGTAGTCGTAGAAGATCATAGCTCTCCAGTGGCCTCTGTTGAGCTCCATAACGAGTTTGTGAAGGAAGAGAACAAGCTGAACTCTTCGATTTGCACATGCTGCTTATATATGGTTCTGTGCCTGAAATAAAGAACTTTAGTCAGAGATTACAGCTCACAACTAGACAATCAAATTGTGTCTACTCTACCTATGTACTGCGCATCCGTAAACTCTGCAGATTCTGAGAGTATGATTGATATTTAGCCACCTCCAGTCACCAGTGGCGTAACTAGGGTATTTGGAGCCCAGGGCAAATTTGAAAATGGAGCCCACCCCCGCCCCCTGATGTGCTGGAAAAATGGGCGTGGCCACTGAAAAATGGGGCGTGTTAACATGACACACACCCCTTTCTTGTCACTGGGAAAATTTCTTTCCATTTGCACCTTAATGCAGTGCCCCTTATACAGTCCCCCCCTATGCAGTGCCCCCTAGTAGTGGTCCCCCTTATGCAGGCCCCCAGTAGTGCCGCTTATACTGTACCCCCAGTAGTGGTCCCCCTTATGCAGCCCCCGATTAGTTCCCCTTATACAGGCCCCCAGTAGTGGTCCCCCATATGCAGTGCCCCTTACACAGTGCCCCATGTAGTGGTCCCCCTTATGCAGCCCCCCATTAGTTCCCCTTATACAGTGCAACCAGTAGTGATCCCCCATATGCAGGCCCCCAGTAGTGATCCCCCATATGCAGGCCCCCAGTAGTGATCCCCCATATGCAGGCCCCCAGTAGTGATCCCCCATATACAGTGCCCCTTATACAGTGCCCCCAGTAGTTTTCCCCCTTATGCAGTGCCCCCTGTAGTGGTTCTCCCTTTTCAGTGCCCCCTGTAGTGGACACCCCTGTGCAGTGCCCCCAGTAGTGAGCCCCATAAATAGTGCCCCCAGTAATAGTCCCTCCTATACAGTGCCCTTTATATAGTTCCCCCAGTAGGAGTCCCCTTGGATGCAGTGCCCCCTGTAGTAGTCCCCAGTAGTGGTCCCCCACAATGCAGTGCCCCCAGTAGTATCCCCCCAGTGGTAGTCCCCAGTAGTGGTCCCCCACGATGCAGTGCCCACAGTAGTATCCCCCCCAGTAGTATTCCCCAGTAGTGGTCCCCCATGATGCAGTGCCCACAGTAGTATCCCCCCCAAGTGGTAGTCCCCAGTAGTGATCCCCCACGATGCAGTGCCCACAGTAGTATCCCCCCCAGTAGTGGTCCCCCCCTGAAGCAGTGCCCCAGTAGTATCCCCCCATAGTATCCCCCAGTAGTGGTCCCCCCCCCGAGGCAGTGCCCCAGTAGTATCTCCCCCCCCAGTAGTTGTCCCCAGCAGTGGTCCCCCCCAAAGCAGTGCCCCCAGTAGTATCCCCCATCCAGTAGTAGTCCCCCCCCGAAGCAGTGCCCACAGTAGTATCCCCCCAGTAGTGGTCTCCCCCCAAAGCAGTGCCCACAGTAGTAACCCCCCCCAGTAGTAGTCCGCAGTAGTGGTCCCCCCCCTGAAACATTGCCCCCAGTAGTATGCTCCACCCAGTAGTGGTCCTCCCCCCCCGAAGCAGTGCCCACAGTAGTATCCCCCCCCAGTAGTAGTCCCCACTAGTGGTCCCCCCCACCTGAAGCAGTGCCCACAGTAGTATCCCCCCCAGTAGTAGTCCCCTCCTTTGTAATAGAGTGCCCCCCCCAAAATATACACTGAAATGAAACAAAAGAAAAATACCTGTATCCACGCTCCTGCTCCCGCCGCCGTCCGCACGTACATCCTCCCGGGCCGGGCCGCTCTGCATTATGGTAGAGACGTCTTGATGTCATGACGTTTCTCCCATTACCCACTGCAGGAGCCGGACGGAAGCCTGGCTCTTGCAGTGGGCGTGCAGCCGTCAATGAGAGTCTATCTGACTCTCATTGGCTGCTGATTCACACACACATCGCTGCCGCTCGGCGGTGATGTGTGTGCAGCAGCAAGAGCCAATGAGAGTCTGTCTGACTCTCATTGGCTGCTGAATAACACACATCGCTGCCAGTGCTGGTGGCTTTGTGTGTGTTAGCACAGTGTGAGCCCACCTGCCAACCTCCTCCTGGTGCTATTGGGCAAGCTCTCAGGGGGAGGGAAGGGGCTCAGCTGTGCAGCACAGGACCGGCGCTGGAAGCCTAGTGCCGGTCCTGTGTAAATGTGTAGCGCTGACCGCACTCACTGCGGTCGGCGCTACACTGGCTAACTAGGGCGGGCCGGTACCGTGGCCGGCGGCGCCCCCCCTAGTTACGCCACTGCCAGTCACAGTGTAGCCAGTGCAGTCACGGACTGCACTGGCTCACTGAAATGGAGGGTTTTACTGGGGGGGGGGGGCTGCAGCCTCGCAGCCCCAAGGTAAAATTTGCAACTGGTTAATATAAATATATGAGTTTGCGATTGATACATTGCACTTAGAGTTTGATAGTTTGTGATATATGGTGGCTGCGTGTGAGGGCAATAAGCTGAATGCGATACATGTGAGATGCACATTAAAGAATATGGAGACAATATGGAGACTTGATATACAGCACACTATGGTTTCTGCATATTGTTGCTGATTTTGTGTCAGATAGATCTCTGCGCATGGAAACAGATTGCGAGTTTTTACATACAGCATACGTGCAGATGCAAATGTATTAAATTTTGCGTATATACATCCAGACACTACTTGGCTGGATCTGTCCTGCTGTACCATTCGGCCTTTTGGGGCGAAAACCTGGGCAATAACAAAGCATGACTCGTGAGAATGTCATAGGAGTTTTGTGGGAATGTATCAAAAGCTCTGTACGATTAGTGCAAATGGAGAAGAGAAGCCTGTTATCGACTGATCTCTAAGGGCTGGGGCTAGTACCGATATTAATGATGACAGTTGCCGCGTTTGGCATAAAATGTTCGCAGGTGCACAAACCCCCGCAATAGCTAAAAGAAGTCCTGCATCAGCATAAAGTAGTAAATCTGACTTCTGCGGCTGCCTGCAAATACAGCCATGCAGAATTAGCCCCATTGTGTGTAGTAATAAGAGTTTTAGTAGTTATGGTGTGTGAACGAATGTATTCATTTTGGGATCTTTCTTGATATAATTATCCCTATTATAAGATATGTGTAAGTGTATATGACTGTTTTCATACTGTATAAATGTACAGCAGAATCTGTGGGCAAGGGGCTGAAAGAAAACTGCATATTGTGTATATGACTAAGTCCCACATTTAAGATATCTGCTATGGTCTACGTGAATTGTATACAGTGATACATTTGTCTAAAGCTGGGTACACACTGGAGCGATGTTCCAATTTGTCCAAATCAGAACAACAAATTGTGCATATGCACAATATGTGCGCTCCCCCGGTCACATGTGACGTCGTCTGATTTGATATGTTGCACATCAAACCTGACAATATCGTATCCCATGCTGTTTAATGAAGGACGGAGCGAGTGATCGTTTCGTCGTTCATTACATCGTTCTGGTGTGTACCCAAGATCCCATATGTCTGCCTTTTGAGCTAACATATCAGCTGAGTACACATCGCTCAGTGTGTACCCAGTATAACACAGTTAATGTACAGCAGAAAAAAATTGGATTACTTGGAAACTATCTTTGCAAGTGGTTAATTAATGAGATTAATTATTGTTATTAAATGGTCATTATCACATTTGCCTCATTATTAGCCCCACTTAGCTATAATCAAAACGGGTGTAGTAGGTATTACCGCCGGACAGAGGGCTGGCGGTTCTAATCCAGACAGCAGCAGCCTGACAAGGGTGAAAATCCAGATCGTCCCTAAGGTAAGTATCGCTAACCTAATGCTCCCCCCCTAAAAGTAACCCTCCCTTAGGGGTGCCTAACCGTAACCTCCCCCTCTAAGTGCCTAAACCTAACCCACTTCCCCGCAGCCTAAACCTAAGTCTGCCGGGGGGGTGCCTAACCCTAACCTCCCCCCGGGGGTGCCTAACCCTAACCTCCCCCCGGGGGTGCCTAACCCCCCTTCCCCTAGCCTAAGCCTAACCCTCCCTGGGGGGTTCCTAGCCCTAAGTCCCCTGGGAGCCCTAAACCTAACCCTCCCCCCCCACAGCTGCCCGCGCCCGGCTTACCTTCGTTCGGTATGCTGGGCGTCGGTCTTCCAGCGTCTGGTTAATGGCAGGCGTCGAAAACGCCTGTCATTAGTACCACGCCGGGATTACAAAATCTGGAAGCCGGCGTTCGGCATTTAGACCGTCGGCTTCCAAACTACATCCCATCAAAACATGTGGTGCTAGGAGATTGCTAAATACCTTATGTACAGTGAATTTGTGTAACTAAAGCTGGGTACACACCGACAGATATATTGGCCAATCAACTGATCGACCGATATATCTGGTGCCCGTTGGCCAGTGTGTACCAGCGATATGTCTGTGAATGATGTCGTTCACAGACATATCGCTTCGGGCTGTGCTGCACAGCCGATGGACAGATATATCTACAGATATACAGGTATCTATCCATCGACAAGTGTGTATGGGCGGTCTGCAGACTGCCCGTACATATGCAGCGGCAGCCGCAGGGAGGTTGGCGGACCCGCCCCCCCGGCCAGCGGGACCTGCGGCTGCCTGGAAGATGATGGTCATTCAGTGTGTATGAACGACCATCATCTACAGATATATCTGCAGATCACTCGATCTGCAGATATATCTGCTAGGTGTGTACCCACCTAAAGGTGTTTACTGGTTTATGGCAATGTGTTGGGGAGATTTTTTGTATGTATCTAAAATACTTTATGTACCCGTGCAGAGGCTTTTGGGCATGGCAAAAAGAAGTAAGAAAAGTTCATACACATATAATTTCTGACCCTATATTATTAAAAATTTAGTAAATTGAATTGTATATACATGAAAATCATGAAGAATAATACTGTTTTTTTAAATGTATTTTGGCTTATTTTTGACAATGCAAATAAAATGAGTGGATATTTATTTGAAAAGAGGAAAGGAAAGACCTATGCTGAGTACGTCGTTAAAATATGTAAAATTACTTTTTGTACTTTTCTAAACTACAATATATATATTTTAGCAGGCTAAACTTCTCTCAGCTAAAGGGGTACTATTATCACCACTCTAAGGGCTCTATTTACTACAATCCGCATATTGAATGCGGATTGTAGTGTGATATTACCGAGTGAATTCGCATTGCGAATTCAGGTAATATCACAGGGATTTACTACAAATCCCTTACAGGGACAGAGCTTGCGATAAAGCTCTGTCCCTGCGGATCCCATCCGCACTCTAGTCGCTGTATTTTCGGAAAAAATACCGCGACTAAGAGCACGCGCATGCGCCGACCGACCACCGCTACTACCCCCCCACCGACGGTAAGCCCCGCCCCTGGCGTTAAGCCCCGCCCCTGCGATCGCGGACCCCCGCGACCCCCCTCCCCCCCGTGACCCCCCCTCCCTTCATTACACTTACCTGCATCCTCCTGGCCTCCGGTGGTCTTCTCCGGGCTTCCCGATCAGGTGATCTCCCATACTGCACTGGGGCCCGATCACCTGATGACCGGGCCCCAGTGCACTGTGGGAGACCAGCTGACCGGAGAGGAGCCATCACCGGAGGCCCGATCACCGGTCCCTGGATTCAGGTAAGTGAAAAAAAAAATGTTTAATTTTTTTTTTCTTTTTTTTACAGCAATCAGCTTGTGGTCTCTTTAGACCACATAGCTGATTACTGGTACCGGCTCCCGCCTCTGCTCTCCCCGTTAGAGCAGAGTGGGAGCCCGGTAACCGGGGGAGACCCTGGATAATGCCACCTCCTGGTGGCGTTATTATCACAGGGCTTCCCCCGGTATTTTTTTACAATTTATTTTTAGTAACTTGCACACAGATCACATTTCCCATTACAATTATGGGAAATGCGATCTGCTTTACTAAAAATAAGTGATACTGGGGGTTGGAGTAGAATTTTACTAATTCTACTCCAATTGCCCTGTAATAAATACAGGTGAAACTAAAATAATGTGAAAAGGGTGTGAAAACACCCTTTTTCACTTTATTTTAGTAAAAATAATGTTAATAAATAGAGCCCCACCTCTTTAATCTTCTCATTGCCAAATATTCATATTTTCTGCATATTTTCCTTAGCGAACCCCCTTCCCCCTATTTCTCCATCCTAAAGACTGAAGGGTAAAAAAGGTGAAGAATTTTCCTAGGCTTTGGTGTAACATTTTCTGTTGTGTCAATTTGTTTAATACAAAGGAACAACAATTTAACATTTTACTCTACACGGAAAATGCAGTAACTTTTAGCACAAAAAGTTTCCAGTGGTAAGTGCAAAACACAAACAAATGAAGTTAATTTAATTTTGATTGTCAAAACAACTCTGATTACCCGGCAAATATCTTTCTATTTTATGTTCTTGGTCACATTTGTTTTAAATTAATTGAACATTATGTTGGATGAGTCTTTATGCAGTTACAGCATTTCCATTTCAGTAAAAAATCTTGAATCAAACTATTCCTAAATTGCTCAACATCCAGAAGTCTCATATATTGGTTAAACATTCCTGGAGGTAAATGTGGTGACACTATTATTTAAAACAGTAAATATGGCATACACTATTTTTTATTGAAATTAATACAGAGTACTATTTTTCACAACAATATCTAGGGGGGAACCTATTTACTTTCTTTCACTGGTACCCACAGGCAAGGGTTACAAGGAGGGACTCAGTGCTACTTGGCATTGGTCTGGGCAACCTTGGTGTGGGATCCTGAATGTTTCTATGGGCTGATTAAGAGGATGAGAACCAATGCTAAATAGCAAGGGGAAGGGGAGCGGGATTAGAAAGCCAATAGCTTCAGCTATTTCCTACCTCCCACCACCTCTCTTTCAATAGATTTTTTCCTGCAGCGTTTCATGCACTTTGAGAAACAGCAGGTTAATATATTTTTAAATTTACATTTTTATACATGTAAAAAATTGGGATGCCAAATTATAGTGTGTGGGGGTTGAAAATGTAATTTTTTTCAGTAGTTTCACTTTTAAAAAGGTTATATTTTTTTCTTGGAGTCCATTGGGGACAATAGAAATACATTGGGATATAGTAGTTGCAGAGGATGCTTTAAATCGTAACAATTATATAAATACTTCCTACCCCTATAACCCTGTGACTGCCGAAAGCACTTCAGTTAAATTTAACAAAGGGAGGAAGGAGTTAAGAAACAAGAAGAGGAAAGAACCAGAATGTACAGCAAGAATAAAAATCCTGTTTTCTTAGTCTTTTTGGTGCCCTGGGGCAGAAAGATCCCCCCTCCCCCCCCAGTTTTCAAATTGGGGCATAAGCTGTGTGTCTGACAAAGGGGCGTGGCCTCATGGGCAAGGGCTGTGACAAATCTGATTTGTCCCGAAACGATGGTGAAGGGGTGCCAATCCCATTGTACCATTGTTATCTAGGTGCCACTGCCGTGAGAATACAATGGTTGCAGTGATGATACACAATAAGTGTGCAGTATAACTCACCAGCTCTAGTTGTAGGAGAGCGCTGGTGTAGCTGCACCTGCAGCAGGATGTGGGCATCAGAACAGCTGTGCACAAGCCGGAGCCAGCAGTGTAGATCACAGACTGAATGTATAGAAAGAGTGATGCTTGCAGTGTTTATGCAGAAATAAAAGTGTCAGGGAGATGCATGTATGTACCCTGCTCTGACAGCTGAATTCACAGGCAAAGGTACTCGAGGTGTGCTGGTAACACCTGGGTCAGGAATCAGTGGCTGTGTTCAGGGCTGCTATTAGAAATTGTGAAGCAGATAAGTGTGGGTGTTACATAAAAAAGGATGTGATTGAAGGTGCTTAGGGAGGTGGCCACATGGAGGCCAAGGGGAGATAGGGGTGGCCAGGAGGTGCCAGAGATACAGAAGAGGAAGCTACAAGTGAGAATGATTATAAACAAAAAACTGACAGGCCCGTACTGCGCCCCCTGTCCTGTGGTACCCTGTGTCATGCCACATGTCACACCACCCTAGTTATGGTGGGTACACACTACACGATATGCTCCCTGAGCGATATTGTGTAGTGTGTCCCCGGCAGGCTGTGCTCAATGTCCTTCATGACATTGAGCACAGCCGCTGAACGATATCATTAATGATATCGTTCAGCGCCGGGCTCTCTCCCCCATTCCCTGACATGCAGCAAGCTGAAGAGATCGTCAGGTTGGCCTGCATGTCAGCCCGATGAACGATAATGACGAACGACCCGTGGGAGCGCGTGTCGTCGTTATCGTTCATCTTTTTGGGGTTAAAAATGGACAATAAAGTGGATGACTGAACGATAACGATATCGTTATCGTTCAGTCGTCCACTTTATCGCCCAGTGTGTACGCACCTTTACGGCCCTGCACTGCTGCTCAGAACTGCACCACACCATGGAGACACTCACTGACTAGTTGGTATATGCCCCAAAAAAAGAAAGCATGCACGTTCAAGCAAAAAACAAACACATTGCCACAATAAGCAGCAATATAAAATTATCTGGTGCAAGGGCCTGATTCAGACACGATGGTATGCGCACAACATCGATTGTGAGAGACCTGTGCATGCATCGGATCTGTACTGTGCGTGTGCAGGTCTCCTTCTGCGAGATTGCCTGCAGTTCCCCTAAGTCGTAGTCTGTTTGGGTGCCGTAGAAGGCACGGTTGGCATGATGCTCCATTTTCTGGGAGTGCCGGGGCCGGGATCTGCTTCATGGCCTCAGCTACTGAGCTGTGAGGGTTACTCAGATTGCTGATGGTCTCGCAGAAGATCTGATGCTGCATCTTAAGACATAGCACTCGGATCGGCAATGCGGTCAGGAGGTGCCTATTTACACCAGACGCCTCCTGCTGCATAAGCATATAAGCTTCCCTGCGGCTGTGCAATACCGTACAACACTGAATCAGGCCCGAGAACCCATTCATCGATAAATATGTCCTTAGTTGAACAAATTATAGCATTTTCATACATTCATATACAGTATGCCATGTGTCTACTATTATTTCAAAACATAAACATAGTTCGATTACACATTACCAGAAAGACAGGATTACAATTACTCAACTAAAATAAATCAAATATTGTGGATCCATTTACTGTACTTACACATGCAGAATAATAAAAAACAATTAAAGATTCAATAGTAACAAGTAGGCCAAAGAAAAGGAGGAGCTGCACTACTGGTCTTCTCATAAATGGTTGGGCTCTCAGATACCCCTCACCTATCTTCATCGTATAAAAAGCTATTTCTATGCCATTACAGGCATGCGATCAACAGGAGCATGAAAATCCTATGAAGATTTGCTATTTTTGAATGATACATACGAAAATATGGCATTTCTACTATTTTTAAATTGCAAGACAGAGGATTTTGCAATCTTCACTAAACAGATATTTATCACAATCATTTTCCACAAAAAAAAAATCTAAATTACTTGCATAATACATATAACTGATACTACATTTTCCTATTTTTTATGCAATAATTAATTTAATCACATTCTTTTTGCAACATCTGTATTTTTACATCAGCTCCAAAACTCCAAGATCTGAAACTCTTCTAAATCTTGTATAGCTCTAAAAAAGACATATTAAATTTGCCTGATCAAAAGGCTCAAACAGAAGATGCTGTTAAATATGCAGCTTGAGTTTAAGATCACGTGTAGCAATAGAAGGCGTAAATGGAGACTGTACGTGCATTAGTCCTCCAAAAATGTCTGAATCTCTGATAACCGGGGCCGGTGCAAGGTTTCAGAGTGCCCTAGGCAAAGGTTCACAATGCCGCCCCTGTTTACCCCCAAACCCTCCGCCCAGCTCACAGACACATACACAGCGCCCTAATAATATTCACATGACCCGAATTAAAGGGATGATTCCCCCTGCAGTGCCCCCAGTAGTAAGGGCCCCTGTAGTGCCCCCAGTTGTAATGCCCTTGTAGTGACCCCAGTAGTAATGCTTCCTGCAGTGCCCCCAGTAGCAATGCCCTTGTAGTGCCCCCAATAGTAATGCTCCCTGCAGTGCCCCCAGTAGTAATGCTCCCTGCAGTGCCCCCAGTAGTAATGCCCTTGTAGTGCCCCAATAGTAATGCTCCCTGCAGTGCCCCAGTAGTAATGCTCCCTGCAGTGCCCCCAGTAATAATGCCCTTGTAGTTCCCCCAATAGTGATGCTCCCTGCAGTGCCCCAGTAGTAATGCCCCCTGCAGTGCCCCCAGTAGTAATGCCCTTGTAGTGCCCCCAGCAGTAATGCTCCCTGCAGTGCCCCCAGAAGTAATGCCCTTGTAGTGCCCCCAATAGTAATGCTTCCTGCAGTGTCCCAGTAGCAATGCCCCTTGAAGTGCCCCCAGTAGTAAGGGCCCCTGTAGAGCC
Source organism: Taudactylus pleione (assembly GCA_031769625.1). Lineage (NCBI taxonomy): Eukaryota > Metazoa > Chordata > Amphibia > Anura > Myobatrachidae > Taudactylus > Taudactylus pleione. Next base: position 4,725,134 of record JAUIMM010000965.1, on the reverse strand, counting down.
CCCATTTGTAGTGCTCCCAATAGTGCCCCATATGATGCCCCCAGTAGTAAGGCCCCTGTAATGCCCCCTGTAATAGTCCCCCCCGTGCACACACATACACACAAAAAAAAAATAATACTTACCTTAAACCCCGCTCCAGTGCCTGCTGCCAACCGTCCCCAGCGCCTGCTCCTCGGAACTATGGGAGTGAGTGACGTGTGGGACCCGGAAGCCAGAGCTCAGGAGTGAGCTCCGTCCTCCTGCTGCCGCTGGCGTCGGGGGGGAAAGAAGGAGCCAGGCGCCCGCTGGTAACATAATCTCAGCGGGTGCCCGGCAAATGGAGGGTGCAGCGGGTGCGATCGCTAGGCCCCATAGGAACCGTACCCCCTGCACCCTCCATAGCTAGGCCTAAGCTTGCCTAGTGGTAGCGCCGGCCCTGCTGGTAACCCAGCTAATTTTCTTTGGAAAAAAATAGAATAAACTTTGAGTTTAAGGAACTAAGGGCCTGATCCAGATTTGTACGCAAACCCAATGGTTTAACCCTATCCCTGACAGAGTGAACACACTGGCCATTCTGAGTAACCTGAGAGTTACTCAAATGGCCGGTGTTCACGCAAGTGATCTGATGGCTGAGTCTTCTGATGCAGCTGCGGATCATAGAAGCTGGCAGGAGACATCTATTTACACAAGACACCTCTGGCTCTTTTGCACATTAGAGCATGGTCACTGTGTACAAAGATGCAGCGGCTGTCATACTCTGTACAAACCTGAATCAGGCCCTAAGTCTCAATCCCTCATCCAGAACCTTTAGTAAGAAATTTGGCAACCTAAATTATTAAAAAAGCGACCTATGCGATTCACACCAACAGATGTATGTTTTCCGTAATGTTTTTCTGAGAATGATTTCCTAGCCTTAAACATAGTCTGGACACCCTCTCAGGGAGCCCTTTCATATTTAGAATCCTGCCTTCAACAGCATGTCCATCAACTCCAATCAATGTAAATTCAAAAGGTTCTTTGCTTTTTACGTCTAGTCTTGATGAAATCACCAAGATGGATTTTCTGCCATGCTAAGTGCTTGAGATCTGCATGACTAATATGTAGCTGACATGACATGAATTTCCTCTCTTTTTACTTTATTTAATACTCTTAGTAGCATTACTCAATGGGGAAACAAGTAATGAGAAGAAAATCCCAAAATACTGTCATGATTTTGGATCCCTTTTTGGTGCAGAATTACACCACATTGTTATCCTTCCAAGATTCCACCTGATTGGTATCTGGCTGACCCCTTCTTTCAACCAGCTGAAGAAAAATGTAATTCTCATTTTCTGACATGAAGTCCGCTTCTAAATTGTTTATTCCCAGGATGAACATGCCATAATGGCTGGAACATTCTGGAACATTCTGTTCTACTCAGTGAAAAATCCTGGGAGTCTCTCTAATTGTGAGAGAGTTTTTAGTGCTTTTAGATTTTTCTTGCAATTTGCACTTACTATATTGTAAAACAATGGCCTCAACTCTAGGACACTGATTGACATTTGGGTCTTCCCCTACAACAAGGGTTGGCATCTGTAGTCACCTGCATCCAATCCCAAATGTTGAAAGGCCTCTATCGACTGAGTTAATCTACCCTCAACCACCTAACAACAAATTTACACTCATGGATGCAGATTAATGACCTAACTGGAGAAACATTGAGAATGTGATTGTTCCGCATCACACTTTGCCCAATCTGAAACTCTGTTGAGAACAAATGGACTGAATGTTGAGACCATCTTTCCAGGGCTGTAGAGAGTGGCTCTGGGCCCCAGTACTGTGAGGGGCATTGTCATAACTTGATTGCAATTTGAATCCGGAGTAGAGACAGGTGATGTCCATGGAACGGTTTGCTGATACTGAAAAGAAGACGGTCTTAGGGGGTGTTATTCATGAATAAGAAATTCAATGGTGGAAACTCAGTCTGTAATATAGAAAAGACGTGGAGTATATCAGACACTGCAACTGAGATCTGGAGGGAACACTTGTGAACCCCGGGGACATGAATTTCCTCTCTGTTTACTTTCTTTAATACTCTTAGTAGCATTACTCCATGGGGAAACACGTAATGAGAAGAAAATCCCAAAATACTGTCATGATTTTGGATCCCTTTTTGGTGCAGAATTACACCACATTGTTATCCTTCCAAGATTCCACCTGATTGGTATCTGGCTGACCCCTTCTTTCAACCAGCTGAAGAAAAATGTAATTCTCATTCTCTGACATGAAGTCCGCTTCTAAATTGTTTATTCCCAGGATGAACATGCCATAATGGCTGGAACATTCTGTTCTACTCAGTGAAAAATCCTGGGAGTCTCTCTAATTGTGAGAGAGTTTTTAGTGTCTCTGTGATGATTGACATTTTCCACGTCAGTTGCATTGTCTATCAGGTTTTTTTTTAGTTTTTCTTGCAATTTGCACTTACTATATTGTAAAACAATGGCCTCAACTCTAGGACACTGATTGGCATTTGGGTCTTCCCATACAACAAGGGTTGGCATCTGTAGTCACCTGCATCCAATCCCAAATGTTGAAAGGCCTCTATCGACTGAGTTAATCTACCCTCAACCTAACAACATATTTACACTCATGGGTGCAGATTAATGACTTAACTGGAGAAACATTGAGAATGTGATTGTTCCGCATCACACTTTGCCCTATCTGAAACTCTGTTGAGTGCAAATGGACTGAATGTTGAGACCATCTTTCCAGGGCTGTAGAGAGTGGTTCTGGGTCCCAGTACTGTGAGGGGCATTGTCATAACTTGATTGCAATTTGAATCCGGAGTGGAGACAGTTGATGTCCGTGGAACGGTTTGCTGATACTGAAAAGAAGACGGTCTTAGGGGGTGTTATTCATGAATAAGATTTTCAATGGTGGAAACTCAGTCTGTAATATAGAAAAGACATGGAGTATATCAGACACTGCAACTGAGATCTGGAGGGAACACTTGAACCCCGGGGACGGCAGGACCTCCAGCTGGGTAGGCAAACAGGAAGGTGCATACAGTAACTGGAACCAGAGGTGGAAAGGCTGGAACTGACACTGAGCTGAATGGTAGGGAGACTGCAAATGAACTGTTAACAAGCTGCAGCAAAGCACTGAGGTAAGGGAGCACAGGAACTAGCACATAGCTTGCGCGGTGTATAACATTGCACTGGCAACTAAAGGACCTCCAGACAGCGCTTATATACCATGGGATGGTGCAGGATAAGTAGCTAGGACTCCCAGGAATGTGCAGTGACTGGATTGGCTCAACCAGGTCACATGTCTAAATCCAAGACGACAGCCCCCAGTGGTCAGCAGCGCTGGAGCACCGCCAGTAAAACCTCCAGCCAGGTGTCCTGCCCATTCCCCTGAGATATCACCTTTATCAGCACTACCTCCAGGAGTCAGCACCCCTGCTAAAGGGACCCCGCCAGAGCGCCCGGACAGGTAAGGTCCACGATCTCCGGTGACACACAGCCCTGGTCGTCTGTGTGTCACCACCAACTTTGGTCGTCTGTGTGTCACTACCAACTTTGGTAGTGACCGGCTACCATTAACCCCAGCTGCTTTTTTTACTGGATAAATACCTACTTTGGCCTCCCTGCTACTGACTAGGCATGACCTTTTCCCAATTTCTTGGGGCATTTCACCAGTAGGTGATCTGGGGCAGCACAGAACAAACATATTTTGTGCTTAAGGTGGTGGTCTCACTCCTGTTTGGTAAGGCGTGCTCTACCCAACTGCATGCATTTGGGTGACAGGTCCTGGAACCCTCCTCTCTTAACTGCCCTTTCGGTCAGCCAGATGACACACTTGATGCAAGCAACAATCATACTATCTAGTCAGGGGTGTATCTAGGGATCCAAGCGACCCTGGAAATGTAATGGACTGATGCCCCCTTACTTCCCCTATGCAGTGCCCTAAAGTCTGCAGTTAAAGCACATCTTGTTTGTTTCATTTCAAAGCCATTGTGGTGGTGAATAGAGGCCAAAATATGAAAATTCTGTCAATGTCCCAATATTTACGCACCTGACTGTACTTTTACTCAGTCCGCTTGGTTTCGGGTACACTCGTGTTTTTTTTTCTAACCCTTTGGATGCCTACTTGGAGAAGAGGACGTGAACTATGCATAGGAGAGATGAGTATGGATTTTTTTTATAGGTACCCCTATGGATTACTTTGGATACTAGGTGAGTATGTGTGATAGTGAGTGTGAGTGTGCATGTATGTTCTAAAAAATTTTTACTTTCACGATGTATGTTGTGTTTATTTACGTATTGCTTTGGTTGTGGAACTACAAGTGCCAGTGCGCCCGTAATGCCCCGAATGCTGTTATTTGTGGCTCTCCAAATACCAGCATGTGGGGGTGGCTTGTTGGTATGTGTAGTTCCACAACTAAAGACAATATTTAACCATTTATTTTACACTACTCACTAATACTATCAACCCACTACCCACCGCCCATGGGTGGTGGGGATAGACCTGGGCTATCAGCCTAGGCCAGGGGTAACCCGGAGAGGGGGACCCCTATAATTGGAGGGGTCCCCAACTCCTCAGGGATCCCTAGCCTGGGCTGACTAGTGGTCAGGGCTGATGCTGTGGCTTGGGGGCCTAGTGAAAGGGCTACCCTGGCTGTGTCATTAGCCTCCCACTAGAAAGGGTCCAGTGCTGGTTTTAATTATAGGGGAACCCCTACGCAAATATTTTCCCCCTATAATTAAAACCAGGACTGGCCCTGCTGCCTGGCGCTGGTCCCTGATTTACAGTGGAACCCTACTCATTTTGTTCCCCGTAATTGTAGGTACCGGGACAGGCTGGCAAGTCTGCGACTGGTTAAGCTTTAGGGGGGGACCCTATGTCATTTTTTTAAATAATATTTAACCCATTTATAACAGGTCTTAACACACGCAGCTTACACATATCTCACTGATATGAGCAAGCTGCTTGCTCGGGTGAGTTTGGAAGAGAGAAAACGCTGCAATATCGGGTGAGTAATCTCAGCTAAACTCTCCTCTAAACTCTCCTTTAAACTCGCAATTTGGAGGAAAAAACTTGATCTGCTTCACCATTGAAAACCTCACTTTCACCTAAACTCACTTCTTAGTACATTTGCGAGTTGTTAAAGGGAAAACTCACCCGAGTTTTGGTGAAGCAAAGTGAGTTTAAAAATGAAAAAAACTCGACCAAACTCGATTCTTAGTAAATTTACCCCGTAGTGTGCAATACAGGATATGTTTGCACTGTTAGTATAGCTCGTAGCGGGAATGGGTATGTAATGACGGCTGTCGGGATGCCTCCTGTCAGAATACCGACAGCAGGATGCCGATGGTTGCTATCCTGACAGGGGTCAGTTAAGTATACTTACCCTCTTCCCTTCCCCCCCTAACTCTCCCTTCTTGTAGCCTAACCCTAATCCTCCTCACCCCGCGCCCTAACCCTCCCCGTTAGTGCCTAAACCTAACACCCCCATCATGTCTAAACCTAACCCCCCTTAGTGCCTAACCCCCCCAGTGGTGCCTAACTCTCTCCCCATAGGGGTGCCTAACCCTAACCCCCCCAAAACCTAACCCTAACCTCGATACGCTCCCTAAACCTAACCCTTCCTCTCCCAGTGGCTAACGCTAAGGGTGTCCTTTGTCAGGATTTGGATGTTGGGATTGAGAACTACATCTCCTGGTAGTGTATGTGCTGTGGGAACAGCGCATAGCACGCAATGAGAGGCACAGTTGTATTGGCACTGTGGTAGCAACGTGTAACCTGCAATGAGATACATGGAGTAGATGCAATAAACCTGGAGTTCATAACCAGGCAAAGGGCCTGATTCAGAGCTGCTCACGAGCGCATAGCACCGCGTCCAGCATGTGCCTACATGAGCCCAACCGAGCGACTGAAGTTCAGTCACTACGGGGCTCGCTACAAGACAGGGTGGCTGTCGATGGTGAGTGACAGCTCACCCCGCTTTGTAGGCACGTAGGGGGGTGGTTGGCCAAACGCAGGTGTTCTCATAGGAATGCCTGGCGTTTGAGGGAGGACCTACTGACATCACAACTGATGTCAGTAGTGGACTTCCTGCTCTATTGCGGCAGCCGAGACCCTACTACAGGGTCTCGTCGCAAGGCCGATGGTCGCGATTATCATGACAGGCTCCAGGCCGCTCGCACAAGCTGTGGGTGGTCTCCCACAGCTTTGCGAGCGGCCGGAGAAAAAAAAATACACTCCCACAGACCTCGTGAGCGGCCAGCGGCTGCGAGCAGGTCTGAATCAGGCCCTATGAGTGTATCAAAGTACATACATGCACATAGATCATAAATGCAAACAGGTGAAATTGTCACAACCAATTACACTGGTGCAGAGTCTAAGATCCCGGACTTCACCAGGGATCCCGCAAGAGGAAATGGACTTTACTCAGTGAGGACCCAGATCACGACCCAGTGTAATGTGTTTCCACTGTGTGTCACTGAACTCATGATTTTTAGATCCAACTTGACACCTTTGGGAGAAGCAGAAGTGTGGGTGAAACTAGGTGACTCGATGAGAAGTTTGCTCATGGAGCAGATATGGACTCTAGCTGACAAGGTTGGATGTCCGTGGCATAATCAAGCACACAGGCTGGAACTCTGGACTGGAGTCTGCACATGATTACAGAACTGGAATCTCAACCCAACCAAAAGGGCCTGGAACTGTTTGCACGAAACTCAAACACAGCTCCCAACAGAGGAGCTAAAAGATTGGAACTCACTTCTAGGAACTAACTTGACTGGAGAAAATCAGAGGCGCATAGTACCAAACCTGGAGTCTAGAAACTCAGAACTCAGAATCTGTGTCAGAAAGAACCCACATCCTGATTCTCAATCCTGGTACTGGAATTAGAATCAGGAACTCAGAAACTAAAGGTGTAGATACAGCTGCCTGAAACCTCAACTGAACCAGCCGTGTGAACCTGGAAGCCGCAGCTCACCTTAGCCCTGGAACTGGAGCATGACACTTAGGAGCAGCCCCAATGTAGAAACTCAGAACAGGAGAAACCAGTACACTGTCAGTATCACGTGACAGCTGCAGCACAGGTATTGGACTGGGGTGTCACACGGGGTAATCCAACATTGCCTCACCTATACAGCCGACTTGTTTGTGTACACATGTGCTGTGGAGATCTGGGTTGCTGCTTGGACACTGTATATGTGCAGAGCACAATGATGTCATAGCACCGGGTATGGTAAGTGGGGCTAAGACTCCAATTTGTGACACTGTGAAAGACTTTGCCTAGCAACACCACTGATAGAAATGTGGTTCTGGATGTGTGTCACAATCGTGGGATTTAAAGTCTGTGTTCCCGGACTGGGCCTTGGACCTGTATCACTTGGCGCAGACGCCCGCAGGAGGAGACTTGGTTTAATAAAGTTCCTCCGCATGAGAGGAAGCAGTGAACTAATAGGGAATTTGAGTACTGCTAGAAGTGGTGTGGTAGCTTGGAAGCCACTTGGAAAGACTGGATAGCCTTGTGTGGACGTTAGGAGCTGAGAAGCTACGTGGAGCGGCTGGATAGCCGTGGGTAGACGTTGGTAGCTGGGTGACTACGTGGAGTGGCTGGATAGCCGTGGGTAGATGTTGGTAGCTGGGTGGCTACATGGAGCGGCTGGATAGCCGTGGGTAGACGTTGGTAGCTGGGTGGCTACGTGGAGTGGCTGGATAGCCGTGGGTAGACGTTGGTAGCTGGGTGGCTACGTGGAGCGGCTGGATAGCCATGTGTAGACGTTGGTAGCTGGGTGGCTATGTGGAGCGGCTGGATAGCCGTGGGTAGACGTTGGTAGCTGGGTGGCTACGTGGAGTGGCTGGATAGCCGTGGGTAGACGTTGGTAGCTGGGTGGCTACGTGGAGCGGCTGGATAGCCATGGGTAAACGTTGGTAGCTGGGTGGCTACGTGGAGCGGCTGGATAGCCGTTGGTAGACGTTGGTAGCTGGGTGGCTACGTGGAGTGGCTGGATAGCCGTGGGTAGACATTGGTAGCTGGGTGGCTACGTGGAGCGGCTGGATAGCCGTGGGTAAACGTTGGTAGCTGGGTGGCTACGTGGAGCGGCTGAATAGCCGTGGGTAGACGTTGGTAGCTGGGTGGCTACGTGGAGCGGCTGGATAGCCGTGGGTAGACATTGGTAGCTGGGTGGCTACGTGGAGCGGCTGGATAGCCGTGGGTAGACGTTGGTAGCTGGGTGGCTACGTGGAGCGGCTGGATAGCCGTGGGTAGACGTTGGTAGCTGGGTGGCTACGTGGAGCGGCTGGAGCACAGTGGGAAAGCTCACTAGGAAACTAGTTGCACTGGCAACTTGTGTCAGCATTGGAGAACCTTATATAGTGGACGCTGGGAGCTGACAGGCTGAGAGAGAAGGAGAAGACTCCTCATTGGTGGTAGCGGGTCACATGGGCAATCCAAGATGGCCACGCCCATGGACCAGAGGACAGCGCTTCTCAGAAGAAGTCAGCGGGGACCAGCGACCAGCAGGAGCCAGCGTGGGAGCAGCAGAGCAGCAGGACCTTCCAGAGGACAGCGGAGACCGGCCAGAGAGAGAGGGAAGCAGCGCACAGCGCGGGAGCCAGAAGACAGTGCGGGTCAGCACCCGCAAAGGTAGGTGACGGAGTCTGATTCTGGGGTCTTCAGGGCGGCGTGTGACAGTACCCCCTTCTTCATTAGTGGCCACCGGACACTTCCTTGGTTTATGAGGAAATTTCATATGGAACGCTTTGACCAGACGGGGCGCATGGACATCGGAGGCATTTATCCAGATTTGTTCTTCCGGACCATAATTTTTCCAGTCGATGAGGTATTGAAGACGATTGTATCGACAAGGGGAATCTAAGATTCTGTCAACTTCGAACTCCTCTCCTTGTTGTGTTTGAACACTAGAAGCTTTGGGAAGGACCTTCTGAAATCGGTTTAAGACCAGTGGTTTTAGAAGAGAAATATGGAAAGAACTTGGAATGCGAAGAAAAGGAGGAAGTTTTAGCTTGTAGGCCACAGGATTCAAGACTTTGACAATTGGGAATGGACCAATGTACCGCGGGGCAAATTTCATTGAGGGAACTCGGAGTCTTAGGTTTCGGGTAGAGAGCCAGACCATATCCCCAGGTTGGAAATTGGGAACCGCTCGTCTTTGGCGGTCAGCAAATCTCTTGTACCGGGCTGAGGTTTTAGTCAGAGAGGAACGAACCTTTTCCCAGATGTTGGAGAACCGTTGAAGAGAGATCTTGGCCGCTGGCACATCTAATGTTGGAAGAAGAGGAAAATCTGGCACTCGAGGATGATGACCAAAAACTGTAAAAGAAGGAGTTGAGTTGGTGGACGTGTGATAATGATTATTGTGAGCAAATTCGGCCCAAGGAAGAAGGTCAATCCAGTCATCTTGGGAGGAGGAGACAAAAGTGCGCAGGAACTGTTCCAGGTCTTGATTGACCCTTTCGGTCTGACCATTGGTCTGGGGGTGATAAGCGGTAGAAAATTTTAGTTTAATTTGAAGGGCTGAGCAGAGTGACCTCCAGAACCGCTACGAACTGTACTCCCCTGTCTGAGATGATCTCTTGAGGAAGGCCGTGGAGCTTGAAGATCTCTTTTATAAAACTCTGGGCGAGTAGAGGTGCAGACGGGAGACCAGTAAGAGGTACAAAATGAGCCATTTTAGAAAAGCGATCCACGATAACCCAAATGGTGTTGTGGCCCCGAGATGGAGGAAGCTCAGAGATGAAATCCATAGAGAGGTGAGTCCATGGCTTAGATGGAATTGCTAGAGGCTGGAGTTGACCGTGTGGAACCCGCCGAGGTATTTTGTGTTGAGCACATTTGATGCATGACGATAAATAAGACCTGACGTCCTTTTTCATCGAAGGCCACCAATAGGACTGCTGGATGAATTCAAGGGTTTTATCCATACCCAAGTGTCCAGAGAACCGGGAAGCATGGGCCCAATGCAGCAACTTCTTGCGGAGTTGTGGAGCGACGAAGGTCTTCCCAACCGGGGGTATAGAAGATAATTTGGTGGAGGCGAAGAAAACTGGATTCAGGATTGGTTGGGGCTGTTCCATGGGTAGATCAGGGTCGCTTGTCATGGAACGGGAGAGTGCGTCTGCTTTGAGGTTTTGTGAGCCAGGGCGATAGGAGAGTTTGAAGTTAAACCTGGAGAAAAACATTGCCCACCGGGCTTGATGAGGGTTCAGGCAATTTGCGGATTTAAGATAAAGCAGGTTCTTGTGGTCTGTGAAAATGGTAATGGGGTAATGGGCTCCTTCTAGAAGATATCGCCATTCTTCAAGGGCTAGTTTCATGGCGAGTAGCTCTTGATCCCCGATGGTGTAGTTTTTTTCTGCAGGCAAAAACTTCGGTGAAAAGAAACCACAGGGATGAAGTTTTCCATCTTCAAACCGCTGGGAAAGCACAGCACTGACACCTTCGGAGGATGCGTCCACCTCCAGGATAAATGGCCAGGTGGAATCCGGTTGCTTTAAGATGGGAGCGGAGATGAAGGCTTGCTTAAGGAGTTGAAATGCCGAGGTAGCTTCGATGGGCCACTTAGTTGGATCTGCTCCCTTACGGGTGAGAGCTGTAATAGGAGCTACCAGTGTTGAACAACCTTTCACAAACTTGCGATAATAGTTGGCGAATCCTAGGAACCTTTGTATGGATTTTAAGGAAGAAGGAAGAGACCAATCAAGAATGGCTTGTAGTTTTGAGGAATCCATTTGAAGGCCTGTTCCGGAGATGATGTACCCCAGGAATGGTACACTTGAGACTTCAAACAGACACTTCTCTAATTTGCAAAAAAGTTGATTGGACCGCAATCTCAGAAGGACTTCCTTCACCTGGTCTCGATGAGTTTGGAGGTCTTGAGAAAAAATTAAAATGTCGTCCAAATACACGACCACACTCTTGTACAAAAGATCCCGGAAGATTTCGTTGACGAAAAACTGGAAGACGGCTGGAGCATTACAGAGGCCGAAGGGCATAACGAGATATTCGTAGTGCCCATCCCTGGTGTTGAAGGCCGTTTTCCATTCATCGCCTGGACGGATATGAATTAAATTATAGGCCCCTCTTAGGTCGAGTTTGGTAATAACTGTGGCTCCCTTGACTCTATCGAACAACTCTGTTATGAGACGAAAAGGGTAGCGATTCTTAATAGTTATCTCATTAAGACCCCGGTAGTCAATACACGGGTGCAGCCCACCATCTTTCTTTTTTATGAAGAAAAATCCAGCCCTGGCTGGAGACGTGGAGGGTCGAATGAAGCCTTTACTTAAGTTCTCTTTAATGTACTCCGACATAGCTTGAGTCTCAGGGAGAGATAGAGGGTCGGTTCGGCCTCTAGGAGGATTCTTCCCGGGAATCAGATCTATGGGGCAGTCCCAATCATGATGGGGAGGTAATAGGTCTGCACTCTGTTTGCTGAAGACATCCAAAAACCCACCATAAGCTTTGGGCAGGTCAGTAGAATCCTGTATGACAGAAGATCGGACAGGTACTACCCGCTGAAGGCAGCCTTTGAAGCAATTGGAACCCCAAGAGGTTATTTGCATGGTGGTCCAATCAATTTGTGGTGAATGTCTCTGTAGCCAGGGTAGTCCAAGGACTAAAGAATGAGAGGCTTTGGGAATCACTAGGAAGGACAGTTGTTCGGTATGGAGCACCCCAATGGTAAGTCTAAGTGGTGCTGTACGATGGGTGATGGTTCCACTAGTAATGCGACTACCATCGATGGCGGTTAAAGTGATGACCCGAGGCAACGCTTCTATGGGGATTTGATGTTTCTGGCCAAAGTCCGTAGTGACAAAGTTCTCTGCTGCTCCAGAATCCAGAAGAGCTAATACAGCTTTGGAACCTCGGGGAAGCTTTAAGTGAGCCTGGATGGTGGAATCAGACTTCCTATGTGATTCAATGGCAACTCCTAACTTAACCTCTGTCATAAGTTAGGAGGAGGCGTTTCCCGGACGAATTGGACAGATGGGACAGGATCTAACTAAGTGTTGAGGAGATCCGCAGTACATACAGAGGTTCTGTCTCTGCCTTTTCTGTCGTTCCTCAGCCGATAGACGAGAGCGGTTGACCTGCTTGGGTTCTTCGCCCATAGGAGGAGAGGGTAAACGGGAAGCTGGACGTGGCCTTCCGTGGTCAAGTTTGCCTCTTTCCAAGGCACGCTCCCTGTGACGAAGATCCACCTTGTTGTAAAGGGAAATTAAATCATCCAAATTGGTTGGAATGTCACGGGAAGCTAGGTCGTCTTTGAGTCTTTCTGAAAGACCACTTCAGAAGGCAGCGATGCGAGCGTCCTCGTTCCAATTGAGTTCTGAGGCCAGAGTTTGGAACTGGACTACATATTGACCGACGGTCCTGCTACCCTGACGGAGGCGTAGAATATCAGCTGATGCGGAAGTGGTTCTTCCAGGTTCATCAAAGATCTTGCGAAACGTGGAAATAAATTCAGGGTAGTTGGAGAGCAAAGGATCCGATTTCTCCCAAAGGGGCAAGACCCAGTCGAGTGCTTGGCCAGAGAGCAGAGAGATGATATATGCCACCCTGGTTCTGGCTGTTGGAAAATTGGCTGATTGTAGCTCGAACTGGATTTCACATTGGTTTAAAAAACCCCTGCATAATTTGGGGTTGCCATTGAACTTGCTCGGAGGGGAAAGCTGAAGACGAGCAGGAGGTAGAAGCGGGGGAGCAGGTGACACCACAGGAGGAGAGGCGGCTTGGGAGCCAGCGGGAGCGGGATGAGCCAATAAGGACTGCTAGAAGTGGTGTGGTAGCTTGGAAGCCACTTGGAAAGACTGGATAGCCTTGTGTGGACGTTAGGAGCTGAGAAGCTATGTGGAGCGGCTGGATAGCCATGGGTAGACGTTGGTAGCTGGGTGACTACGTGGAGCGGCTGGATAGCCGTGGGTAGACGTTGGTAGCTGGGTGGCTACGTGGAGTGGCTGGATAGCCGTGGGTAGACGTTGGTAGCTGGGTGGCTACGTGGAGTGGCTGGATAGCCGTGGGTAGACGTTGGTAGCTGGGTGGCTACGTGGAGCGGCTGGATAGCCGTTGGTAGACGTTGGTAGCTGGGTGGCTATGTGGAGCGGCTGGATAGCTGTGGGTAGATGTTGGTAGCTGGGTGGCTACGTGGAGCGGCTGGATAGCCGTGGGTAGACGTTGGTAGCTGGGTGGCTACGTGGAGCGGCTAGATAGCCGTGGGTAGACGTTGGTAGCTGGGTGGCTACGTGGAGCGGCTGGATAGCCATGGGTAGACATTGGTAGCTGGGTGGCTATGTGGAGCAGCTGGATAGCCGTTGGTAGATGTTGGTAGCTGGGTGGGTAGGTGGAGCGGCTGGTTAGCCGTGGGTAGACGTTGGTAGCTGGGTGGCTACATGGAGCGGCTGGATAGCCGTGGGTAGACGTTGGTAGCTGGGTGGCTACGTGGAGCGGCTGGATAGCCGTGGATAGACATTGGTAGCTGGGTGGCTACGTGGAGTGGCTGGATAGCCGTGGGTAGACATTGGTAGCTGTGTGGCTACGTGGAGCGGCTGGATAGCCGTGTGTAGATGTTGGTAGCTGGGTGGCTGTGTGGAGCGGCTGGAGCAAAGTGGGAAAGCTCACTAGGAAACTAGTTGCACTGGCAACTTGTGTCAGCATTGGAGAACCTTATATAGTGGACGCTGGGAGCTGACAGGCTGAGAGAGAAGGAGAAGACTCCTCATTGGTGGTAGCGTGTCACATGGGCAATCCAAGATGGCCACGCCCATGGACCGGAGGACAGCGCTTCTCAGAAGAAGTCAGCGGGGACCAGCGACCAGCAGGACCCAGCGTGGGAGCAGCAGAGCAGCGGGACCTTCCAGAGGACAGCGGAGACCGGCCAGAGAGAGAGGGAAGCAGCGCACAGCGTGGGAGCCGGAAGACAGCGCGGGTCAGCACCAACAAAGGTAGGTGACGGGGTCTGATTCTGGGGTCTCCAGGGCGGCGTGTGACAATGTGCTGCTGTTGAGGAGACCGAACACCGGAGTTGAAACAACACTGGAAGACTATTCTGGAAAGTATAGCTCTGAAACAGGATCATCTATGAAAACACAATTGATACTCAGGCACTAGAGAAATGGACTGAGCAGGCTTTTATAGTGGTTGTCTGATAGGTGATTCTTTGCATTAGTCATCAGTGCTGGAGGTTCATGTTAACACCTCAGAGAACTGTTATGTCATCTCTAGTTTGAGGGTGAGCCCAGCTGGGTTCTGATGAGGATTCTGATTGGGAAGGCCAGCAATCAGTGACATGTTCAGTGTTTGGAAGCTTTCCAGTCATGTCCATGTATGCTGGTAAGGACATTCACATTCTAAACAGTGGACTTGCCAGGCATAAATACTGTTTGATCAGGGTGGATTATTTGAGTAATGACAGTATTGAGCCAAATAAGTTTAGCAATTATTTTTATGCCAGTGGTAAAAAGCAAAATAGGACTGTATGAATCCATGTAAATTCTGTCTTTCCCAGGCTTGGGCAAAACAACAATTAAAGACAGCATCATGGAGGTATGTAGTGAGCCCAACTAAAACAGTTGAGTATAGGTAATTTACAAACAGGGAATTCAACAGATTGAAAGATTTAGAAGTTTCGATGGGGATACCATCCACCAGGACTGTGACTAGGATATTTGTCACTTGGGGCAAGTCAGTAATTCCCCCTTCCCCCCCGAAAAAAAAAAGAAGAGAACATTCTTCTGAAAAGGGGGCATGGTTTCATGACATTGTGCCACAATAAGTATGTGAGGTTCTGGTTTTGTTGTGGGCCCGGGGTGGTGATAGGAGCAGATACTGAAGCAGGTTTAAATGAAAATGTGGAACTTTTAATGAGTGGTTTGGTAGACATGAATATGACAAAAAACTAAAGTCCAGATATAGCACTAAGTGCCCTTGGGAGCAGTGGTGAAGTAATGGGAGAAAGTCTAGCTAGTGACAGGCAATGGAAAATGTCCAGGTAGTGACTGGTTAATAGAAAATGTCCAGGTAGTGGCAGACAATGGGAACTGTCCAGGTAATGACTGGTTAATAGAGAATGTCCAGGTAATGACAGGCAGAGAAAATCAGGTGTAGTGGTTGAAATGAAGAATGCAGGCTGATGAAGAATCATCAGAGGAGGCTAGGTGCAGGGTGAGGAAGAGTGTCAGAGGAGGCTAGGTGCAGGGTGAACAGCAGACTCAGGTACTCAGGCAAGGGGATGGTAATGGAGGATGCAGGGTAGTCCAGCGGGGTTGGAGCAGACAAGCAGTCAGGCAGGTAGTATTTCACAGGAACAGGTGGTGAGCACAGGGAACTCTCAGCTGTGCTGAGAAACACGTTGCACTGGCAATGAAGTGAGGCTCTGAACCTCCCTAAATACCAAGTGCTGTGCCATGACTGGCCGGAGAGAGCATGTGACAAACCAGGATTGGGCGATTAGGTCACGTGACCGGAGGCAAGATGGCGGCGCCCATGACGGAGCGGAATGGAAGTACCACCAGGCCTCACCAGCCCAAAGTGACAACATGCCCGCACAGAACCATGCACAGCCAATGCCCCTCGCCAAACACCAGCGCCACCGCCAGACGCCCCCCATAGTGACCTCACAGGTAATACCCGTCGACCACCATGCCGAGAAACCCCTTATGGGTGGCCTCAGGACACTCACCAGGCTTTTCCGGATGAGCAGTATGGAATCTCCTGACCAGGGCGGGAGCATGGATATCTCGGGAGAGTCCAGAACCTGAGAGACTTCAAATTCCACACCTCTTTCAGTCTGAATCGAGGAGGAACAGGAAGAACTTTATGAAATTTGTTCAGGATCAAGGGTTTGAGCAGGGAAATATGAAAAGAATTGGGGACTTTTAGGAAAGGAGGCAACTGAAGGCGATAAGCCACAGGATTGATCACTTTGATAATTGAAAAGGTCCCGATGAAACGTGGGGCGAATTTCATCGAAGGCACTCAGATAGCCAGACTTGGTCTCCAATTTGCATGCGTGGTACCTTCCTACGTTTCCTGTCTGCCTGAAATTTGTAACGAGAGGACACCTTCTCCAAGTCAGTACGTACTTGAGTCCATATAGATACAAATCTCCGTATAGTGTCTTCCACGGCAGGCACATCAAAAACAGGCAGGCTTTGAAACTGAGGAACCCGAGGCTGAAGATCATAGACTACTTGGAATGGAGTTTGATTTGTAGATGAATGGTAAGAGGCGTTATGCGCAAATTGAGCCAGGGCAGTAAATCAGACCAGTTGTCTTGAGAAGATGTCATGAAGATCCTTAGGAAGGTCTCAAGGTCCTGATTAACCCTCTCTGTAGATCCGGTGCTTTGTGGATGATAGGCTGTGGAGAAGTTTAGTTTACTTTGCAGAACAGAACATAGCACTCTCCAGAATTTTGCCACAAATTGAACACCACGATCTGAGACTATTTTGGCAGGAAGTTCGGCAGCTTCTTTAAAGGTACATAATGGACCATTTTCGAGAATCGGTCTACCACAACCCAGATGGTGGTGTAACCCTGAGAATTTGGTAAATCTGTAACGAAATCCATGGAGAGATGTGTCCAAGAATGTGATGAAATAGGCAGGGGTAACAACTCACCAACTGGGGCCTGACGCGAAGATTTATGCTGAGCACAAGAGGTACATGAAGAAATTAACTCCATCACATCAGACTTCATAGATGGCCACCAGTAGCCCCTTCTTAGAAGTTCCAGAGTCTTCCAAGTACCTGAGTGACCTGCAAAACGAGAGGAATGAGCCCCAGTGAGGAGCTGCGTCCTTAACTCTGGGGCAACGAAGGTTTTCCCAGTAGGGAGTTGTAATTGTATGGTTTCTGAATTGTCGCTACAGAGGAGGGACCTGGACAGAGCATCTCCTTTCTGGTTTAGAGCTCCAGCTCGGAAAGTCAGGGTAAACTGGAATCGAGTGAAGAAGATTGCCCATCTGTCGGGACCTCGCCGGAGAGGTAAGTATTGATAAATATTAGTGGCATTTTCGTTTGTATCACAGTGATACTAAATCAAAACTGCCACTGGTATTTTTGTTCCTTTATAAATGAGGCCCTATGTTCCCAACTTAAACCTGCTCAGTTCTAAGTGTGCTGCCAGATTATTAGGTCTCCTTTACTCCAGCATCCTTGTGTTTACTTGTTCTTTTAATTCTGTTACTGAACGTATGCTTGTGATCATGACCTCAAATTCTCCTGTCTATACAATTTGCATCTAATTTGCCTGATCCCTATCGCACTGGATTCACTGACTCTCCCTATTGGTTGCTGTCTTATCACCATGCCCAGACAAGAATATGGGATGATACCTGTGTGTCTATTGCAGCAAAGTATTTATTTCCAGTGACTCTGAGCTACTGTCTATGCATCTCCAATCCTAACTGACAGTATAGGATCCTTAGGGCCAAAATCAACTAGCCCTGTTAATTTAACGGGGGTGAAAAAGGGTGGTAGCCTGGAGCTATTCGATTCCAGCCCATTTTTTCACCCGAGCACCTTTTTAATGCCCGTTAAATTAACATGTTAACGGGAGTTAACACATTGGGGCATATTCAATAGGCTGCGAGAATAGCAAAAAACCCACACCTGCGAGCTTTTTCTTGCAGGTGCCGGTTTTTTGCTATTCTATTAGGTGCATGTTTTTTTAATAAACACGCGCCGGGAGGTTTTTTTTCACGCACCTCCTGAGCAAGCATGATTTTTCGTAAAAGCGTTGATTTCAGATTAAATCACCGACACTTGCTCTGACACCCCCGCAGCGAGCCCCCTTAGGACTAATTAAGCAATTGGAAGTATCCAATTAGCTTAATTAGTCCTTAATTACTTACCTCCAGCAGCGCTGTCTTCTTCATCCTGCGTCGGGAGCCAGCTCTTCTGCAGCAGTGGTGAGTATGTTAGTGTGTGTGGTGTATGTAAGTGTGTATGTGCATGAGTGTGTGTGTGTCCCGGTGTCAGTGTGCCCCCGTAGTGCTAGTGTGGCCCCCCCGGAATGGGAGCTGGGAGAACTACATCTCCCAGCAGCCCTTGCTCCTCCTACCAGCCCCTGGGACTCCCAGCAGCCCCCTCTCCAGGAAGAAGAGAGAGGGGATGCCACCTGGAGCCGCGGAGACCCGGGCAGCTAAGTGACTTTATTTTATTTTTTTAAAATTTATGCGGCGTGTGGTTTTCAATGATGAAAGCCCCGCATCCACTGTTTTATTAATTGAAACCCGCGGGTATCGGGAGCATGCATACCCGCGGGATTCTGAAATTGGCCGCAAGGTTTTAGCCTCGCTAAACCTCGCGCCCAATTGAATATACCCCATAGAATCTGTGATAAGTTCACGGACCTATGCGTTAACAGGGTCACCCATTAACATGCTCTTTAACACGGATTTCTTTTTAGGTCTGATGTGGGCTGCCTTCAGGGCTAATTGAATAACCCCTGGGGATCAATTAGTCCGCGGTTAATTACCACATGTCAGGATGCGGCCTGGGATCAATTGTTTCTTACCCCTATGCCAGTGTCTCCGTGCTCCGAGGCGTGTGGATGCTAGGCCTGAGGTCCCATTGCGACTGAGTATTCTCCCCAGGGTCTGCTAGAATCCTTATGTGCATGTCTTAGTTACCATTAGCGTGTTCATGTCATCTGATGAGTATCCTCCAATGGTAGTCTGTGGTCGGTTAGCTGTCTCATTCGACCAATGACCAGCTACCCAAGGGTATTTTAATCTGACTCTTGGAACAGGAAGTTGCCTGTGCAAGTTTGCTTCTCTTGTGGTTACTCGCTGAGACTGCGTCCTAAGGGGCCTATTCATTAAACGTAAAAATTCAATGGAGATAATTAGCTTTAGAACTCTCATGGAGTTCTAGCTAATTATAGGTGGAATTCATCATTCCACCTCTCCATAAGTATCTATTCCGAAAAGCTGTCATTTTTGCGATGACAGCTTTTTGGGAAATAGATTCTTTTCCCTCTCTACACTACCTTATTGCGTCTGGAAACAGTGCTGCGCATGCGCTGTTACATCTGTAAAACCAGCGCATGCGCAGCACTGCCTACAGATGCGGTAAGTTTCGTACCCCCCCCGACTCCCCCCCACCCCCTTCCCCCCTCCGCTCACCTTCCCCCCCCCGACTTACCTGTCCGTGCAGCAGCCTCCGGCTCCGTCCTGCTGGTCTGTCATGTGGTTTCCCTGCAGACCACATGACAGATTAGAAAAAAAAAAAAAATTTTTTTTCTTTTTCTAAACTTTCTTGTGCTCTGCTGGGGAGCACACATGACAGACCAGCCTCCGGAGCCTGAGGACGGAGCAGAGCGCCGGAGGGACTCGTCGGGGGACCTGCACACGCTGATACAGGTTAGTGGATTCTGCTATTCGCCACCTCACAGTGGCGAATAGTAACTGCATCAAATTCCGAAAATTGATAATTTTCGGAATTTGATGAATACCATAATTTCCATATCCCCATACTAATGTATGGGGAGTGTGGGAATTAACGCAGGGGGACTTAGCAAGGAGATATCTGTGATATCTCCTGTGTTAAGTCTGTTCATGAATACCAAAATAACGTTATTTAAGGAAAATGTCCTTAAAAACGTTATTTTAGTGTTGATGAATAGGCCCCTAAGACTCCACACTTTCCTAAGTGTTTCGTTACTAGTTGCATTCCTGAGTAAAACATCTCTATCCAGCATCTGAATGCTTCCAGTATAAGATCTCTATCCAGCGTCTGAATCCTTCCTGTATTAACATTTCTATTCAGCGTCTGAGTATCTTCCAGTAATAACACCTTTATTCTGGGATTCACTACCGGCTAAAACCGCATTCCTGCGCCTGAGGTCGTCTCAGTCACACTCAGACATCACTGAGCTGAACCATCGCTAATCAGAGACTAACTTTCATTTTCAGTGCAGCCACTTTCTGGTTCTCCAGTCTAGTCACACTTTGCTCTTGTCTTCCTGCTATTCTCAGATACCTACTCTAGGGGCTGCGACCTGTTCACTTGGTGCCGCAATAACCCATATTCCGCTTGGAGGGTTCACTGGTGAACACCACTGAGTGGATTAGTCTCTGCGCCCTGGACTAGGTCTCGTAAATATCTGGGAATAGATTATGAGGAAAACCTGTATACAGCCACCCAGTCTTCCGCCGCCAATTCTCCCTAGCCCCTAGTGTGGCAGTTTATGCATGTGCATGCGGAAACCCGTGCCGCCCTTTGATTTTTTAACAGCAACATCATCATTAGTACCTGCACTTACACCAGCCCTATGCTAGGTGCAAGAGATAGATCAGAAACAGGCAGGGCCGGACTGGGACTAAAAATAGGCCCTGGCATTTAAAGAACGCACAGGCCCACCTCGCGCCAGCATCTGGCTCCTGGCATAGACTCCTCCCCTTCTTACTCCTGGCCCCTCCCACTTCTTAGTCTATTCTCTTACAAATATAATTGATATCAGAACAACATACAAGTTCACATCATTCTCTGTATTAAAAATGTAATACCTACAACTCTGTATTAAAAATGTAATACCTACAACAGAGTTCATCCTGCAGGGGATCAAACATGTGCCATAAGGAGCATACATACTAGACGATATGCTCCCTGAGCGATATTGTCTAGTGTGTCCCCGGCAGGGTGTGCTCAATGACGTTCATGACACTGAGCACACCCTCTGAATGATATCATTAACGATATCGTTCAGCCAGGGCCGTTTCTCCCGTTTTACACATGGTACGCAGCTGCGTAAGGCGCCACATAGTGAAGGGCGCCTCAGCTGCGTACCATGCGGCCCGCGTGCAGACTGTGTCTCTGTGACACAGCTGCACCGCGTGTGTAGTGCTGACCGGATGGAGTTCGGTCAGCGCTACACAGCACAAACACACAGCTGCCGGCTCCGGCAGCTGTGTGTTTGCTTTAGCAGCTGATGAGAGTCAGACAGACTCTCATCGGCTGCTGCTGCTCCCACTGCCAGAGCTGGACATCTTCCAGCTCCCGCAGTGGGTAATGGGAGTGACGTCATGACGTGACCTCACTCCCATAATGCAAAGCGGCGGACGGAGGAGCTGGTATGGGCGGCGGGACCAGGAGCAGGAGCGGGTTTCAGGTAAGTGTTTTTTTATAATTTTCATTACGTCTCTGCTGCGGGGGGCGGGGGAAGGTGGAATACTACTGGGGGCACTACGAGGGGTGATTACTAGGGGGGAATACTACTGGGGACACTACAGGGGGTAATACAACTGGGGGGCACTACAAGGGGGGATTACTAGGGGGGAATACTACTGGGGACAGTACAGGGGGTAAAACTACTGGGGATACTACAATGGGGTAATACTACTGGGGGCACTACAGGGGGTAATACTACTGGGGGCACTACAAGGTGGGGATTACTAGGGGGGGATTACTACTGGGGACACTACAGGGGGTAATACTACTGGGGATACTACAAGGGGGTAATACTACTGGGGGCACTACAGGGGGTAATACTACTGGGGACACTACAGGGGGTAATACTACTGGGGGCACTACAGGGGGGGAATACTACTGGGGGCACTACAGGGGGAATACTACTGGGGGCACTACAAGGGAGGAGGAATACTACTGGGGGCACTACAAGGGGGGATTACTACTAGGGGCACTACAAGGGGGGGATTACTACTGGGGGCACTACAAGGGGGGACTACTAATGGGGGCACTACAAGGGGTGGCTACTACTGGGAGCACTACAAGGGGGGATTACTACTGGGGGCACTACAAGGGGGGATCTACTAATGGGGGCACTACAAGGGGGGCTACTACTGGGAGCACTACAAGGGGAGATTACTACTGGGGGTACTACAGGGGGGAATACTACTGGGGGCCCTACAGGGGGAATACTACTGGGGGCACTACAAGGTGGGACTACTAATGGGGGCACTACAAGGGGAGATTACTACTGGGGGTACTACAGGGGGGAATACTACTGGGGGCCCTACAGGTGGAATACTACTGGGGGCACTACGAGGGGTGATTACTAGGGGGGAATACTACTGGGGACACTACAGGGGGTAATACTACTGGGGGGCACTACAAGGGGGGATTACTAGGGGGGGAATACTACTGGGGACAGTACAGGGGGTAATACAACTGGGGCGCACTACAAGGGGGGATTACTAGGGGGGAATACTACTGGGGACAGTACAGGGGGTAAAACTACTGGGGATACTACAATGGGGTAATACTACTGGGGGCACTACAGGGGGTAATACTACTGGGGGCACTACAAGGTGGGGATTACTAGGGGGGGATTACTACTGGGGACACTACAGGGGGTAATACTACTGGGGATACTACAAGGGGGTAATACTACTGGGGGCACTACAGGGGGTAATACTACTGGGGACACTACAGGGGGTAATACTACTGGGGGCACTACAGGGGGGGAATACTACTGGGGGCACTACAGGGGGAATACTACTGGGGGCACTACAAGGGAGGAGGAATACTACTGGGGGCACTACAAGGGGGATTACTACTAGGGGCACTACAAGGGGGGGATTACTACTGGGGGCACTACAAGGGGGGACTACTAATGGGGGCACTACAAGGGGTGGCTACTACTGGGAGCACTACAAGGGGGGATTACTACTGGGGGCACTACAAGGGGGGATCTACTAATGGGGGCACTACAAGGGGGGCTACTACTGGGAGCACTACAAGGGGAGATTACTACTGGGGGTACTACAGGGGGGAATACTACTGGGGGCCCTACAGGGGGAATTCTACTGGGGGCACTACAAGGTGGGACTACTAATGGGGGCACTACAAGGGGGGATTACTACTAGGGGCACTACAAGGGGGGATTACTACTGGGGGCACTACAAGGGGGGGACTACTAATGGGGGCACTACAAGGGGTGGCTTCTACTGGGAGCACTACAAGGGGAGATTACTACTGAGGGCACTACAGGGGGAATACTACTGGGTGCACTACAAGGGGGGAGGAATACTACTGGGGGCACTACAGGGGGTAATACTACTGGGGGGCACTACAACGGGGGATAACTATGTGGGGAATACTACTGGGGACACTACAGGGGGTAATACTACTGGGGATACTACAAGGGGGTAATACTACTGGTGGCACTACAGGGGGTAATACTACTGGGGGCACTACAAGGTGGGGATTACTACTGGGGGCACTACAAGGGGGGGACTACTAATGGGGGCACTACAAGGGGGGGACTACTACTGGAAGCACTACAGGGGGAGATTACTACTGGGGGCACTACAGGGGGGAATACTACTGGGGGCACTACAGGGGGGAATACTACTGGGGGCACTACAAGGGGGGGAGGAATACTACTGGGGGCTCTACAAGGGGGGATTACTACTAGGGGAACTACAAGGGGGGGACCACTACTGGGGGCACTATTTAAAGGGCACTGCATAGTGGGTACCACTACCGGGGGCACTGCATAGGGGTGGAGTACTACTGGGGCACTATATAAGGGGAATACTACTGGGGGCACAAGGTGCACTGCACAGGGGGGACCACTACTGGGGGCACTGTAAAAGGGGTACTGCATAGGGGGTACCACTACTGGGGGCACTGCATAGGGGGACTACTACTGGGGCCACTATATAAGGGGAATACTATTAGGGGCACAAGGGGCACTGCACAGGGGGGACCACTACCGGTGGCACTGTAAAAGGGGCACTGCATAGGGGGGCGCCAAAAAATATACTTGCTTACCAAAAAATTTGGGCTAGGGCTGGCCCTGCGCTCAGCGCCGGGTTCTCTCCCCCATTCCCCAACATGCAGCAACCTGACACTATCGTCAGGTTGGGCTGCATGTTTACCCGTTGATCAATAATGACGAACGACCCACTGGAACACGCATCGTCGTTATCGTTCATCATTTTGGTGTTAAAAATGGAAGATAAAGTGGACGACTGAACGATAATGATATCGTTATCGTTCAGTTGTCCACTTTAATCGCCCAGTGTGTACGCACCAATAGTCAGACATTACTAGTGTACGTCACACAAAAAGAAAAGGGAAGGCATTTTCCCAAATGACCAATCTCTGGCTTAGCAGTTGTACAGAATTAGATAGTGTTCTCTGTAGGAATTTTTTAGGGCAGGGGTGCTGAATGCAGAGGACACATCTGTGCACACCAAAGCAGAGCTGTAACTAGACATTTTGACAAAAAAGCATTTGTTCCGCAATCCACAGGTGAAGCAGGGAGGGCGCGTGCCGATGGCACGCGGAAAAAAATCCAGGTGTGGTCTCGCTGGGAAGGGGCATAAGCACATAATTGTACCCCAATTCAAATTATGCCACACAGTAGTGCCTCTTAGTCACATTATTATTATCCACTATTTCTATGGCGTCATAAGTGTTTAGCAGCACCTTACAAAGCACAGTACATAAACAAATAAGTGAACAAGAAACCAGTGACTTACAGTACAATAGAATACAGAACAAGTATATGCTGCATTAGCGATCATAACGCTCAAAATAAGCAGCAGGGAGTCAGCAATCACATTGTGTCACACAGTAGTGCCCCATTGTCATGTTATGTCATACAGTAATGTCCCTTTACACCACATGGTAGTGTCCCTTTGTCACACTACACTGCACAGTAGTATCCCATATTCACATTACGTCACACAGTAGTGCCCCCTAGTCATGTTATGTCACACAGTAGTGTCTCTTAGTCACACTACACCACACGGTAGTGTTCCTTCATCACACTACACTGAACAGTAGTGTCCCTTATTCATGTTACGTCACACAGTAGTGTCCCTTTTTCATGTTACGTCACACAGTAGTGTGTCTTTTTCATATTACGTCACACAGTAGTGTCCCTTTTTCATGTTACTTTACACAGTAGTGTCCCTTATTCACATTACACCACACAGTAGAGCCCATTCAGTTATGCCACCCAGAGCCCATTCACATTATGCCACATAGTAGTAGTGCCCCTCATACATTATGCAATGAAGTAGTAGTGCCCCTTATACATTATACTACATAGTAATGCCCCTTATACATTATGACACACACAATAATGCCCCTTAAAACACATTATGCCACTCACAATAAAACCCTGGCATCTGCAGATGGCGTTTGTCAGCAGATCATGAGGTGTCCAAAGATGGCATCCAGTCCATCCAGTCAGCTTCTCGCCCGCCCTTGCCGCACTTTTCATCCATCGGCCGGCCGAGTCATGACATCGCCGTGGCTGCACGTGGCACTTCAGTTACTCCACCATGTCTTCAGCATGGTGCCACCGGGCAATCCTGCTGGCAGCTCACATGAGCTGTCAAATGCCGTCCAGCCAGTCCTCCCAGATTATTCCCGGGCCCGCCCCCCACCATTGATCACATACCAGGCCACGTCACTAAGAAATGACGTGGCCCAGGGCCGTATTAAGACTTGTGGGGGCCCCGGGGCAACTAAGTTGTGGGGGCCCCATCAATAAAATTCCCAGGGGGAAGGGAGAGAGAGAGACAGAGAGAGGGAGGGAGGGGAGAGATTAATAGAGAGAGAGAGAAGTGGAGAGAGGGAGGGACAGGGGGCGGGATGTATGAAAGCTTACCGACGCGTGTATGCTCTCGTATGGCGGTGCTGACTTCATCGGGTTTCTTTACATAGAGCGCCATTGAACTCCCACGATGCTGCATACACAGCTGATGGGACAAAGCGGCTGCACGTACGTAACAAGGGAGATGGAACTACTTTTCACATCGATGAAGTCAGCACCGCCATACGAGAGCTTAGACCGCGTCGGTAAGCTTTGATACATCCTGCCCAGGGAGTGAGATATATAGCGGCCTATTCATCGTCACTTAATTTTTACAAAAGCAGAGGAAAATGAACATTTTCACCTGCAATTGTAGAAATTAGGTTTTTGGGCCATTTATCAAGAAGGTAAAGCAGGAGATATCTTCTGCTGACCTTCCTCTTGTGGAATGGCCCATGTCACCATACGCTCTTGTGCACATGCGTGACCCGTAAGTCACACATGCGCACTTGTCTCCTCTGAAAGGAACAGTGAAACACTTTGGGGAAACAGCTGATTTTTGGATCAGAGGTCTCCACACTGGAGCAATGATGATTTGTTCCGGCGCTCGCGTAGCATTAGAATGTTAAGTGTGCGCCTGTGTCCCATAAGTCTGTTAAAGGGTGGTGTATCCCCAAAAAATAAACAATTTTTCTTTTTTTTCTGTGTTTGTGTGCGAAATGTATGCGCAGTAGCTGCACGTGCATCAACACAGTAGCAGCTCCAAGCATGCGCCTGTGTCATAAGTCAAGGGCCGGTTTGGACATCTGGTCCGGACTGAAGGACGTGCCAACAATTTCTGACATGTCTACTGTCACTGCATATGATACTGTCACCACTGACAGAATGGCGGAGGATTACATTGGTGACAGCATCCAAGTAGGCATGTCAGACAGTCCGTACCTGTACTGGCAGGAAAAAGAGGCAATTTGGAGGCCCCTGTACAAACTGGCTCTATTTTACCTGAGTTGCCCCCCCTCCAGTGTGTACTCCGAAAGAGGGATTAGTGCAGCCGGGAACCTTGGGCCTGATTCAGAGCCGTATGCAAGTGGCTGATCGCTCGTTCGACGAACGAGCGAGAAAATGTAAATTCAAGAGCTCGCTCGTAAGTTCGCTCGTAGCTAATCTTCCGCCCCAAAGTCTCCCAACCCCTCCTCTAGCTAACGAGCGAGCAAAATTGCGACCGTCCATCTCCCAATTTGGTTGCAGAGAACGCTTGCACAAGTACAAACCGGAAGTGGGCCTGTCAGATTTTGATTACCTGCTCGTTCATTCTGCATACATACTTTCATCGTATCATGCCAATCAATATATTAATTAGCTTAATTGCTCTTCACATGTTTGCCATCCGTTTTTTTTTTTTTTTTCAATAAACTTTATTGTTGTCCGTGTGTGTCATTTTACCCGCAGAATACGTACGGTTTCACCAATGGTTTACTTTTTCAAAAAAACCTGTTGTAACCAATTATCCTTTTGTTTTCCTGTGTTTAGGATATTCCTATTTTCAGATATAAATTTCTTTATTTAAATTAGCTTACGCATGTCACTGCATGAAGCCTATCATAACTCACATTAGATTTTGGAGCCTGTAGGACACATGACTCATACAATAACCAATACAATGGTTCCTGTTAATTTACAAAGTACATTGGCCAATCAAAAGTTTTCTCTGGCCTTTATTAAAACTGTTTGTTGTAAAAAAAATCATTGCCATCATGAGAGCCTCCGCATTTACAACCCGGGAGCTGTTGGTCCTCACAGAGGTCATGGACCGGAGGATCACCAGCCAGCCTCCCCCCATCACCAACCGGGCCAAGCGATCGGCCTATGCGGAGGTTCACCACCACCTGCGCTCCTTCGGCTCACGCCGTAATATAGGCCAATTAGAGTGCAGGTGGTCTGATCTGCAGTGCCGCACCCCCCGCTTGCTGGCATGTTTTCGGCAGCGGATCGCTGCAAGTAAGTTTTTTTTGTGTTTGTCGGATTTGTTTTCTGCCCTATCTGCGTGTGCTTGTTTACAGTATAGCCCTGTTTGTTTTTTGCGGCCCTATCTGCGTGTGCATGTTTGTTTACAGTATAGCCCTGTTTGTTTTTTGCGGCCCTATCTGCGTGTGCATGTTTGTTTACAGTATAGCCCTGTTTGTTTGTTGCGGCCCTATCTTCGTGTGCATGTTTGTTTTCAGTCTAGCCCTGTTTTTTGTTTTTTGACATGTATGTGTGTGCATGTTTGTTTTCAGTCTAGCCCTGTTTTTTGTTTTTTGACATGTCTGTGTGTGCATGTTTTCCTGTTTTAGAATGTTTGGGTTTTTTTGGGTGTTGGAAATTTGGCTTCCACACCCCC
Organism: Taudactylus pleione; assembly: GCA_031769625.1. Taxonomy (NCBI): domain Eukaryota; kingdom Metazoa; phylum Chordata; class Amphibia; order Anura; family Myobatrachidae; genus Taudactylus; species Taudactylus pleione. The sequence continues at coordinate 4,697,238 of JAUIMM010000965.1, read as the reverse complement.
CCTTCCCTTAAAATATTATCAAATTTTTCCTTAATCATTTAGGGGCTGAACGCAGAATCCTGACTCGCCGCAGAGTTCGGCACCGGGCTCGGCCCCTGCCTCCGATGACCAATCCTACCCCATCTCCCCAACCTTCCCCCAATTCCCCCTCCACCCCTGCCTGGCCAATAGGTGAGGCCCCTCCCTCTCCCAATTTGCCACACCACCAAAATTCACCCTCCCCTCCAACCCCCTCTCTTTTCTTCACCCTCCCCTCCACCACCCCCTCGATTTTCCGGCCCCTCCACAATTTCCGCCCTCTCCCCTCCCTCAACCCACCAGCACTGGCCCACCTCCGAGGAGGAGGAGGATGGAGTTCAACCAAGACCATCCAGCCCAATGACTGGTATGTTTACCTTTCTTTTGTTGTAATAAATCATTTTGAATTGGATATACAATGTCTTGGATATTTTCCACTGATACATATCACACATGTGAAAACACTCATTCTTGGGGTTTTGTGCTTTACCCTAACAAGGCTACTGTGTCCTTTTTGGTTCGCCTTTTTGTGTGTTCATTTATAATTTATTATTGATACCATCTTAGCATTTGCCAGGAATTTTTATTTATCACCAAAATGGATCTTGTTGGCAACTAGATTTATTTGTTTAGTTTGTTTTTTCCACTTATAATGTAAGGTGTCATTTCATTAAGGATCCCTTTTTTTTTATACCAACAGCGGACCAGAGGCGGATGCATGGTATGCAGGAGGGCTTGGCCGCCTTGCGAGGCCACGTCATTTCTATGCTCGTGGTCCTCGACCACATGTCGGTGCTCCTTCGGAGCTGATTTTTTGTTTGTTTGTAATTTTTTTTGATTTTTTGTCCAAATAAAATAGCGTTGTATGTTAACGAGTCTCATTTCTTGTCTGAAAATATTTCATTGTTTAACCTTCCATAAGTCCACTATTTGGTCATGTTCTTTAAAGTAAGGTAAATTAGATTGTACAAAGCGCTAGAAAGTATGTAAGCTGCCACATTAAACACCTCACCATACCAATAGGTTTGGGGCTAAACCAACAGTTTGTTGTTTTTCTTGTGGTGGGTAATGTAAATAGAAACTGAAACCTGCTTAGGCCTCTTTTTTATCAAACTACTGATTCACCCTAATACCTTTGTTGTTTTTTCTAAGCCACAAAGCATGTTCAAAGACTTAACAATTTCACACATTACAGGATTCAGCATTATGAAAGGTGGCATTTTTGGCGCCAGGTTACACGTGCTTGTAATGTGTAAATAACCAGTCTTTTTAATGGAAAACAAAACTTTAATACACAGCAAACACAAACAGAAAGTGAATTGTGACAAGCAATTCACACAGTGAAAACACACTACAAAAAATAAACTACACCAAACGCAAAAAAAACAAACAACACTCAAGAACTGCTGAAATAAGTAGCAGGCCAACATGAATCCACAAATGAGGCGATGAAATAATTTTACAACAAGTTAGTTCCAATGTGGCCACATGTAGACAATTTAGTGGATCAGGTAGTAGGCATCGTTTTTACATGGTTTGAAAAGGAAGACAAGAACAAAAAATTAAAAACAAGATTAAAAAGGCACATTACAATCGTACATGTAGACATTGGGACAATTAAGTAAATATTTGACAATAATTACCTGAAAAATCGGGCCACCACATCATCGCGTATGGCCCCCCACATACTGACCTCCGACCAACCTCGGGGGGGCCATCCTCAGGTAAGGCATCCTCTGGCTGCATTGGGACACCACTCCTTATGGCGATGTTGTGAAAGATCCCACACAGGATCACAATTTTCGAAACCATAGCCGGCAAATACATGAGTTTGCCACCAGAGCGGTGGAGGCATCTGAATCGGCCTTTTAAAAGGCCAATACAGTGCTCCACCACCTGCCTGGTGGCTGTAAGTGCAAAATTATACTCACTTTGTGGCCCTGGAGTGGGAGCCAAATAAGGAGTGAGCAGCCAGGGCGTGCAAGGGTAGCCACTGTCTCCTGTGAAAGAACAAAACAAACAATCAGGATCACTGTGTATCAAGTTTTGCATTGGTTACAACTAAAGGTCTCCACTTACCCAGAAGCCACACATCACCAGCTTGTAGGTTGTTTAATTTATGCCAAATCCCTAATTGCCGGATGACGAATGAGTCATGTGCACTCCCGGGTAATTTTGCATTCAGGGACAGGATCTGGAGGGAGGCATCACATACCACCATTACATTAAGGGAGTGATAGTGCTTTCGGTTCCTAAAAATTGCCTCCAGCCGTGCTGGAGGCTGAAGTGGTATGTGAGTACCATCCACAACCCCTATGATGTGTGGGAAACCAGCTATTTGGTAAAAATTGGCCTTCGCCACACTAAGGGATCCAATGGCATGTTAATAAAATTATGGAGGTGCTTGAAAAGGGCCTCCATCACTGCCCTCAGGATCCTTGAAAATGAGGATTGCGAGATTCCGGCCACTATTCCCACCATGGTTTGAAAGGATCCTGAGGCACAGAAATGTAACACCGCCATTAATTGTGTAAGTGGTGGTATTGCTGTAGGACTGTCAATTTGCCGCTCAAGATCACTCTCTATTAATGAGAGAGTGTCTATGATGATTTTTGGAGGAAGACGGTATCATCGTAAAACCTCATCATTGGGCATTCCAAAAAGGGTGACACGTGTTCTAAATATCTTGGGCCTTGCACGCCTACGATGCCTATGCCTGGGACGAGATTGAGGTTGGTCGGGTTCTGGAAGCATGGCCAAAACAATACGACCAACATCAACCTGAAATGGGAAGCCAGGTAGTTATTTTTTTTAAAAATGTAAAGCCAAAAATATACTTATCTTAGGTTAAAAATCCAAAGATGCTTACATGCCGGGATATGGTCATGAATGCAACAACCTACATTTCCAAAACTGAAATTCCGGTTAGTTTTTTGGCTGGACATATTTGATTCTTTAACAAAAATAAAAATGCATTAAAAGATAGGGGGGAGAAGACATTATTTAGAAAATTAAACCTACATTGAGAGGCCAAAAAAGAATGGGCAAATTTATACACAAACAAACATTAGTGCGCTAAATAGTTCGCATTTGGCGAAGGAGAATAAGGAAACATTAGTGCGCTAAATAGTTCACATTTGGCGAAGGAGAATAAGGAAACATTAGTGCGCTAAATAGTTTGCATTTGGCAAAGGAGAATAAGGAAACATTAGTGCGCTAAATAGTTCGCATTTGGCGAAGGAGAATAATGAAACATTAGTGCGCTAAATAGTTCGCATTTGGCGAAGGACAATAAGGAAACATTAGTGCGCTAAATAGTTCGCATTTGTATATTGAAAAACCAAGGAAAAATATTTGCCAATAACTGACGCTATATTTAGTGTTAATACATGATAGTGAAAAAAATAAATAAGACATTAATGTGCCAAATATATGCGAAGACCCACACATCAAATTCTTCAAATAATGTTAAATACAAACTTACCAAAAGTCGAACAATAAGTCACAGTCCAAAAACTTCTCTGGGGCAAAGCCAAAATAACTGGAAAAAAAAATAAAAAATATTAAAATGAAGAAATTCGGCTTGTAGATCCCTTATTTTTTAAAGGACAGGAAAAAAATACTCATTCCCAAAAAAATCAACAAACAAAATATCCGCACTAAAAAAAAACGAACGCAAACTAGCCAAAAAAAATAAAGCAACAACTCCACCTCCAAAAAAACGCCTCACAACCACTAATCCCGCCAACAATCCACGACTACACACGATACCTCCAACAATCAACACCCGCCACCTCGACTCGAGTCGCCCATATCCATAAATAGTCTTTTTTTTCCCGCTCAAATTAAGGACAGATCATAGGAGCGCACAATCAATGATGCGAACCAAAAATAAGGACGCATGTATAAATACGTCACAGAAAAGCCAAAACGGTCTGGTGTAGTTCAAGTTGTTTTGATCAAAATGTCTACAGACCAGTAAAACGATGGCCAAGAGGCGCCCGGTAAGTACTTCTCTCTTTCTGATTAAAGGATTAGTTAGACCCCGAATTTAGAGACAGTTGGACATGTAAATGATAATATTTTTTGATATAAAAGGTGTGGAGGATGCCATGGAAGAGGCTGCTGGACCGAGTAGGCCAACCAAAGAAACCAAAAAAAAAGGCAGCCACAATTCACAAGAAAAGAGATGGAGGTTTTGGTTCAAATGTGTGTTGACACCCTGCCACAGGCAGATAGGAATATGGGTTCAAGCCAGAAGTGGAAAATGTGGTCGGAGATAGCCAGTGCTGTCAAGAGGGTGGGTGAGTTTGAACGTCTACCCCGGGATGTCAAACGCCGGTATGTAAAAACTCTATTTTTAATATAAGTGGTTACAGGCCCAAATACTGCAGGAATAATGCTTTTTTTTTTACCCACAGATGGACCGATTATAAATATCGGCTGAAACAAAAACTGGCAGAGAGGGCTAGGCATGCAAGGGGGACAGGTGGGGGTCCCACCCCTGTGTCATTGCAGCTGAATGACTTGGAAGAGCTGGCACAGGGGTGTGTGCAGTATGAGGAGGTGTTTGGCGTGTCCAACATGGATACGGACATGCCAGACTTTGCGGCTCCTCATGTTGTCCCAGGTAAATGTTATGTTACCAACTCTGAAATGTGTTTGTGACAATATGTAGATTGTAATGTTCCTCTTTTCTCATTTTTCTCACAGAGACACAGGCAGATGAGTCTGCTCCAGAGGGGAGCCTTGGCCGCAGAATTTCTGCTGGCTCTGCAGGGGAGGAAGCAGTAGATCCGGCTGGGGACCCTGCAGAAGCCAGTCCAGGGCAATCCCCCTCGCAGGCAGTGGCCCTCCTCACGGATCTCAATTTTAAATCGGATCACCACACGGAGATTCTGCTGAGGATGGACGCCAGTCTGCTACGGGTGGCGGAGGCCATCGAGCAAAATGCTGCGGCCAACGTGACCATTGGTCAGGCCCTGGCGGAAAATACTGGAAAAAAACATCCGAATTGCCAATGCCCTGGAGCAGCTCGTTCGCCAGCACATGGTGGAGCTTGCCTCCCTTCCTGCTGGAACATCAGGATCCTCCACCTCTGGCACAACAACAGCCATTCCTCCAAATGTGCCTAGCCCTCTGCCTACTCCAGAGGCCACAACATCTGCCTCTGGAGAGGCCAGCCAAAGGACATCCCGGACCCGGTCAGGCTCCCACCCTACCCCAGCCAAACGGGGCAAAAAGCGATGACAGCACTGGCTAATTTTCCCACAATCCTTCTGTGCTTGACCCATATTCCTTAAGGGCCAAAACTTCCCTCTCCTTTCTTGTGAATTGTTTTTAATGTGTGTTATTTTATTTTGGCCAAATGCCATTCTTGATTTTTATTTCATTATGTCATTTTTTGTGACGTGATCCAGACCTGCAAACTGGCAAGTGGCCTGGAAAAACAAAAATTGTGTTTCAAAAAATAAAAACATTCTAAATCTTCAACATTATATTGTGACATTGGGCCTGATTCAGAGCCGTTCGCTATTTGCGGTCGTTCGTTCAAAAACAAGGGGTGGCTATTCAAATGATCCGTTCGCAAATTGCAGTCTGTTCACACCTCTAAGTCTGAACGAGCGAGCAAAACATACGCTCATTTATTTGATAAAAACGCCCCCTGGCCGCACGCACCATATGTCATGTCCGCTATTTATTAGATTAATCGAGTACATCGTACAGCGTATGAACTGCTCGCTATTCTTGTGGTTGGTGTTTTCAACCGCTATTTTGCGAGCAGTTCTGAGTTAAAAAAAACCAAGTGACGTGGTCAATGACGCTGCTGTATTAATTATGCACTCCCTTAAAACGCCCGTTTTGACCTTTAAGCACGCCTGCGTTCGGATCTCCACTCCCCGTTTTCAAGCACCTTCCCCTGTTACCACCCACATACGCCTCATTCTGTCACTCAAAATAGCAGGCCCTCGCTATATTGCGTACCAAAGATTTTTGGCCGCACTGACTGGTTCGCGCATGCGTACTAAAAACCGTACGCATGCGCAGATGTGCGAACATCGCTCGGAACGAGCGTACTGCCGCTAGCGAGTGGCTCTGAATGAGGGCCATTATTCCAAAAATGGATTTTAGGTAATCCCGGCGCAAAAAAAAAAAAAAAAAATCTAAAGGGTTATAAACCATTTCGGAGTTTAAAGGCACACTTTTCCATTAAAAAATGTTTGAGAAATTTCCGTGAACATTAAAAATGTAGCAAAAACACAAACATGATGACAATATTGTTGCAATAACATAAACCCAAAAACAAAAAACATAAAAAAAATTTGTCACAAAAAATGGTACGCTAATTGATTGTCTAATCCTGAAATTAGCAGCTGAGTATTTCACCTGCGTACGGTTTTGTGCTTCCACAAAAAATCTAGTTGCTAAACACATTACAAGCAAGTCTTGTAATCAAAGTTAATTGCTTGTCTGTTTAAAATTAAAACATCGATGAAACATCGAAGAGGCACAGGGAGGGGGACGAGACCATCGCCATTGTGGTAGAGTATACCAGACCCCAAGCTGTGCGAGCAGTTTGAACGGAAAGTGGATCAGACAGTGACGTGTGACTCGTTCCGATCACATTTGCCGTTCGCATGAGACAATTTAGGGACGCCCACAAAATGCCTCGACACGCCTGCGTTTTCCCATCTCCACCCCCGTCACCGCCCAAAAACGGCCTGTTCTGTCAATCACATTTGACATGTCACTTCCTGTTCGCTATTTGACGAACGACTTAAAAAAGATCGCAATCAGCCGTACGCACATGCGCTGTGTAACACCGGCGCATGCGTGGTTGCACAACATCGGAACGCTACGAGCGTACTGCCGCTAACGAGCGGCTCTGAATGAGGGCCCTTGTCAGCGAAAGGCGTAGGAGGTTGCTTACACAAAATGTGGAGAAGATGATGTTCATAAAAATTAATTATCAACTCTTCCAGAGAGACCAGCCTCCAGAACGTACAGAGGGACCTGTGGTGGTGGATTCCAGCGGGAACGAATTAATACTCTGTGAGGATGAGGATGTACACAACACTGAAGAGGGTGAAGAATCGATGGATGAGGAGGATGAGGATGACATCTTGCCTCCGTAGAGCCAGTTTTGTGCAGGGACAGATTAATTGCCAGCTTGTTTTGTGGGGGGCCCAAATGAACCAATCATTTCAGCCACAGTCGTGTGGCAGACCCTGGTGCTGAAATGATTGGTTTGCATGTCCTGTTTATACAACATAAGGGTGGGTGGGAGGGCCCAAGGACAATTTCATCTTGCACCTCTTTTTTTTTCTTTGCATTAAGTACTGTTTGGGGCCTAGTTTTTCAAACTGCCAACCTGTCTGCCACTGCAGTGTCACTCCTAGATGGGCCACGTGTTTGTGCTGCCCACTCGTGTCGCTTAGCATAGTCATCCAGCTACCTCAGTGCAACCTTTTGGACTAAAAACAATATTGTGAAGTGTGAGGTTTTCAGAATAGACTGGGAATGAGTGGAAATTAATGTTATTGAGGTTAATAATAGCATAGGAGCAGAAAACCCACAAATTCTGTGATTTTAGCTGTTTTTATGCTTTGTTTAAAAAAAATACAGATCCAAAACACAAAACCCAGAACCCAAAACACGGAAGGGTGGTTTTGGCAAAACCAATCCAGATCCAAAACACGAAGAAAGATCCAGATCCAAAAGCAAAACACAAAACACGAAAAGTGGCTGGTGCATACCCCTAGTCATTACGCAATGATGCAGCCGCGGTTTCAGAGCATGGGGGCCGCCCAGCAGGTAGTTCGGCCGAGCATGCCTGCACTCTGTCAAACCGGCCCCTTGTGGCCATTGGCCCTTCTGGCATTTGCCAGAAGTGCCCGATGGCCAGTCCAGCCCTGGAAACAGGTTTCCCTTCTTCGTAAAACACGACTCAAAATCACACGGAGCATTACATACAAGTCCATTATCAGAGCCAGTGCTTGGGTGTTCAGTGCCCCCCTGCAAACTTTAAATTTGTGTCCTCCAATCCCTTTTTTATAAATGGACACAAAAAAGGGGTATGATCTCACAAGGAAGGGGCATGGCCAACAATAGTACCCCCAATCAAATTATGCCACATTTGTAGCACAATCTTATTCACATTACACCACATGTAGTGCCCCTGATTCACATTACATCACATAGTAGCATCTACTATTCACATTACGACACACAGTAGTGTCCCTTATATACAATGCCCACAGTAGTGCCCCTTTTGAATGTTTGAAGAATGACTGCATGTATTATATTGTTGGAGGAGAGCTATTACTAACAACTGGATACTAACCCATAATTTGTTGTCACACTTGTTCTTGTTCTTTTATAGGAACACCTAGGACACTGATTATTTACTAAACAGAGAGTATTAACATTCTATAAGGTAGCTGCCTAATGGAATTCATATTCTGCTGATTATGGGCCTGACTCAGACCCACTCGCGAGCGCATAGCGCTCACAAGCGGGTCGATGGCGGGCCATTGTGCACGCATGGGATGTGCACCGCGCATGCGCGAGCCCCAGAGCGAGTGAGAAATCACTCACTCCGGGGCTCACTACAAGAAGGGGTGGCTGTCGATGTTGAATCGACAGCTCGCCCCGTTTTGTAGGCGGGGAGGGGGGGTGGCTGCACAAACGGAGGCATTCCGAATGAACGCCTGCCGTTTGTGGGCAGCCCTACTGACATCACTAGTGATGTCAGTAGTGAACTTCCTGCTCTATTAGTCAACTCGGTCTTGCGAGACCTGAGACCCTACCACAGGGTCTCCTCGCAAAGCCCGATGGTCGCTATAATCGCAACCATCACAAGGATGCACACACACACTGTGGGTGGTCACCCACAGCTGTGCAAGCGGCCTGGAGGCCGGTCAAAAAAAAAAATAGAGACGCCCTGATTCAGAGCGAGTGCACGCAAATAGCGTGTGCCTCTGAATCAGGCAATATATAAACTGTTTATATCAAGTGACTAAGAAGGATGATAAATAATAAAACAAGTCTATGTCGTGATGAATATTACAAGACGTCCTATGCTGCTATATTTTATGAATTTTATGTACACTGTAAATTCTTTCTATGATCTTTTATGGATAATCATTAATTAATCTGTGGACAGCGCTCCTTATATTGTTTATTTCCTTACACACAGGGCTGCCATCAAAGATTGTGGGGCCCGGGACTGTCAAAATAGGCAGGGCACCTCCCCTTGAGATGGAGGGGCAGTTTGTCAGAGGTGAGCATTGCTGTGAATGTAGCTATAGCAGGGGGGTGGCATTAAATGGTGCATAAACCATTTTTTTTTTAAATATCAAAGTTTGAGCTGTGGGGGTGGGTGTTATAACTAGGGGTGTGCACCGGCCACTTTTCGTGTTTTGTGTTTTGGTTTTGGATCTGGATCTTTCTTCGTGTTTTGGATCTGGATTGGTTTTGCCAAAACCACCCTTCCGTGTTTTGGGTTCTGGGTTTTGTGTTTTGGATCTGTATTTTTTTTTTAAAAAGCATAAAAACAGCTAAAATCACAGAATTTGTGGGTTTCTCTGCTCCTATGCTATTATTAACCTCAATAACCTTAATTTCCACTCATTTCCAGTCTATTCTGAACACCTCACACCTCACAATAGTGTTTTCATGTCCAAAAGGTTGCACCGAGGTAGCTGGATGACTATGCTAAGCGACACGAGTGGGCGGCACAAACACGTGACCCATCTAGGAGTGACACTGCAGTGGCAGACAGGATGGCAGTTAGAAAAACTAGGCCCCAAACTGTACATAATGCAAAGAAAAAAAAGAAGTGCAAGATGGAATTGTCCTTGGTCCCTCCCACCCACCCTTATGTTGTATAAACAGGACATGCACACTTTAACAAATCAATCATTTCAGCGCCAGGGTCTGCCACACAACTGTGGCTGAAATGATTGGTTCGTTTGGGCCCCCACAAAACAAGCTGGCAATTAATGTGTCCCTGCACAAACTGGCTCTACGGAGGCAAGATGTCATCCTCATCCTCCTCATCCACCGATTCCTCACCCTCTTCAGTGTGTACATCCTCATCCTCACAAAGTATTAACTCGTCCCCACTTGAATCCACCACCACAGGTCCCTCTGTACCTTCTGGAGGCTGGTCTCCCTGGAAGAGCTGATAATTCATTTTGATGAACATCATCTTCTCCACATTCTGTGGAAGCAACCTCCTACGCCTTTCGCTGACAAGGTTCCCGGCTGCACTAAACACTCTTTCGGAGTACACACTGGAGGGGGGGCAACTCAGGTAAAATAGAGCCAGCTTGTACAGGGGCCTCCAAATTGCCTCTTTTTCCTGCCAGTACAGGTATGGACTGTCTGACATGCCTACTTGGATGCTGTCACCGATGTAATCCTCCACCATTCTGTCAATGGTGACAGTATCATATGCAGTGACAGTAGACATGTCAGAAATTGTTGCCAGGTCCTTCAGTCCGGACCAGATGTCCAAACTTGGTCCTGCCTGCCCTGCATCACCGCCAGCGGGTTGCTTAGGATACCTAAGTTTTTTCCTGGCAGCCCCAGTTGCGGGAGAAAATGAAGAAGGAGCCGTTGACGTGTCACGTTCCGCTTCAGCTGACAGTGTGTTCACCAGCAGGTCTTTGCACCTCTGCAGGCTTGTGTCGGCCGGAAAGAGAGACACCACATAGGCTTTAAACCTAGGATCAAGCACGGTGGCCAAAATGTAGTGGTCTGATTTCAACAGATTGACCACCCTGGAATCCTGGCAAAGCGAATGAAGGGCTTCATCCACAAGTCCCACATGCCGAGCGGAATCGCTCCGTCTTAGCTCCTCCTTCACTTTCTCCAGCTGCTTCTGCAAAAGCCTGATGAGGGGAATGACCTGACTCAAGCTGGCTGTGTCTGAACTGACTTCACGTGTGGCAAGTTCGAAGGGTTGGAGAACCTTGCACAACACGGAAATCATTCTCCACTGCGCTTGAGTCAGGTGCATACCCCCTCCTTTGCCTATGTCATAGGTGGATGTATAGGCTTGTATGGCCTTTTGCTGCTCCTCCATCCTCTGAAGCATATAGAGGGTTGAGTTCCACCGCGTCACAACCTCTTGCTTCAGGTGATGGCGGGGCAGGTTCAAGAGTGTTTGCTGGCGCTCCAGTCTTCGGCACGCAGTCGCTGAATGGCGAAAGTGGCCAGAAATTTTTCGGGCCACCCAAAGCGTCTCCTGCACGCCCCTGTCGCTTTTCAGAAAATTCTGCACCACCAAGTTTATTGTGTGAGCAAAACATGGGACGTGCTGGAATTTGCCCAGATGTAATGCCCGCACAATATTGGTGGCGTTGTCAGATATCACAAATCCCCAGGAGAGTCTAAGTGGGGTAAGCCACTGGGCGATGATTTCCCTCAGTTTCTCTAAGAGGTTGTCGGCGGTGTGCCTCTTACTGAAACCGGTGATACACAGCGTAGCCTGCCTTGTAACGAGCTGGCGTTTCTGAGATGCTGCTACTGGTGACGCTGCTGCTGTTGCTGTGTAAGGTGATACATCTACCCAGTGGGCTGTCACAGTCATATAGTCCTTAGTCTGCCCTGTTCCACTTGTCCACATGTCCGTGGTTAAGTAGACATTGTGTACAACGGCATTTTTCAGGACACTGAGGACACTTTTTCTGACGTTTCTGTACAGTCTCGGTATCGCCTGCCTAGTGAAGTGGAATCTAGACGGGATTTGGAACCGGGGACACACTACCTCCATCAATTGTCTAAATCCCACTGCACTAATGGCGGATACCGGACGCACGTCTAACACCAACATAGCAGTCAAGGCCTCAGTTATACGTTTTGCTTCAGGATGACTGCTGTCGTACTTCATCCTCCTCGCTAAGGACTGTTGGAGGGTCAATTGTTTAGTAAAAGTAGTGGTGTTCCTACTTCCTCTCTGGGATGATGAACGACTCCCAGCAGCAGCAACAGCAGCAGCGGCAGCAGTAGGCGTAGCAATGCAGGATCCTCCAGAGGAATCCCGGATAGGAGAGTCAGTCATGCCAGTGACATGGCCTGCAGGACTACTTCCGATCCTGACTAAGGAGGAAATTGATGAGGAGGGAGTTGACGGTGTGGTTTGCAGGCGCTTGGATACAACAGGACAACGGGATTTAGGTGTCCCTGGACTGCTTACGGTCTTAGCCAAAGTTTCTGAACTTGACAGTAACTTTTTATGAACGCGCTGCAGGTGCCGTATAAGGGAGGATGTTCCTAGGTGGTTGACGTCCCTACCCCTACTTATTTCACCTTTACATATGGTACATATGGCAAGACAGTTGTTGTCCGGATTTGGATAGAAATATTGCCAGACCAAAGAGGTGGAATGTTTGGTCTTCTGCCCAGGCATGACCGTGATGGGCTTTTTCATCCCACGGACAACAACTGTCTCCCCCGGAGCCTGATTTAAACAAACCACATCACCATCAGAATCCTCCTCGCCAACTTCCTCCTCAGCGCCAGCTACACCAGTATCCTCATCCTGTTGTACTTCAACAGTGACATCTTCAATTTGCATATCAGCAAGTGGACTGTGGGTGCTCCTTTCAGCACTTGCAGGGGGCGTGCAAATGGTGGAAAGAGCCACCTCTTCCCGTCCAGTGCTGGGAAGGTCAGGCATCGCAACCACCACCACACTTGGACTCTCCTTGGGGATTTGTGATATCTTCTTAGAAAGCACAGTTCTTCGCTGTGCTTTTGCCAGCTTAACTCTTTTGATTTTTTTAGTGGGAGGAGGGCTTCCATCGTCATGTGAAGCTGAACCACTAGTCATGAACATACTAGGGATCGACCTTAGCCGTTCCTTGCCACTCCGTGTCGTAAATGGCATATTGGCAAGTTTACGTTTCTCTTCAGCTGATTTAAATGTCTTTTTCAAGGTCATTTTCCTGAACTTTGCCATTTGGGATTGTATGTGCCCTCTACTATGACATTGGGCATCGGCCTTGGCAGACGACGTTGATGGCATGTTATCGTCTATGTCATGACTAGTGGCAGCAGCTTCAGCACTAGGAGGAAGTGGTTCTTGATCTTTCTCTATTTTATTTTTATCGGAGAAAGTTTGGTCCTCCATTTATGTTATATCGATTTGATATATACGTGCGGCTAAACACAGAAAATATTTTTTTTTTTGGTTTGGACTGGAGTGTACTTTGGGGGTTACAGCACCCTTTAACGGTCAAGCCAGCCGGCCCTTTACTTATGACACAGGCGCACTCTTGGCACTACTTTGTTGATGCACGTGCGGCTACTGCGCACACAATTCACAAACACAGAAAATAATTTTTTTTTTGGTTTGGACTGGAGTGTACTTTGGGGGTTACAGCACCCTTTAACGGTCAAGCCAGCCGGCCCTTTACTTATGACACAGGCGCACGCTTGGCACTACTTTGTTGATGCACGTGCGGCTACTGCGCACACAATTCACAAACACAGAAAATTATTTTTTTTTGGTTTGGACTGGAGTGTACTTTCGGGGGTTACAGCACCCTTTAACGGTCAAGCCAGCCGGCCCTTTACTTATGACACAGGCGCACGCTTGGCACTACTTTGTTGATGCACGTGCGGCTACTGCGCACACAATTCACAAACACAGAAAATAAATTTTTTTTTGGTTTGGACTGGAGTGTACTTTCGGGGGTTACAGCACCCTTAACGGTCAAGCCAGCCGGCCCTTTACTTATGACACAGGCGCACGCTTGGCACTACTTTGTTGATGCACGTGCGGCTACTGCGCACACAATTCACAAACACAGAAAATTATTTTTTTTTTGGTTTGGACTGGAGTGTACTCTCGGGGGTTACAGCACCCTTAACGGTCAAGCCAGCCGGCCCTTTACTTATGACACAGGCACACGCTTGGCACTACTTTGTTGATGCACGTGCGGCTACTGCGCACACAATTCACAAACACAGAAAATAATTTTTTTTTGGTTTGGACTGGAGTGTACTTTCGGGGGTTACAGCACCCTTTAACGGTCAAGCCAGCTGGCCCTTTACTTATGACACAGGCGCACGCTTGGCACTACTTTGTTGATGCACGTGCGGCTACTGCGCACACAATTCACAAACACAGAAAATAATTTTTTTTTTGGTTTGGACTGGAGTGTACTTTCAGGGGTTACAGCACCCTTTAACGGTCAAGCCAGCCGGCCCTTTACTTATGACACAGGCGCACGCTTGGCACTACTTTGTTGATGTACGTGCGGCTACTGCGCACACAATTCACAAACACAGAAAATAATTTTTTTTTAGTTTGGACTGGAGTGTACTTTCGGGGGTTACAGCACCCTTTAATGGTCAAGCCAGCCGGCCCTTTACTTATGACACAGGCGCACGCTTGGCACTACTTTGTTGATGCACGTGCGGCTACTGCGCACACAATTCACAAACACAGAAAATAATTTTTCTTTGGTTTGGACTGGAGTGTACTTTGGGGGTTACAGCACCCTTTAACGGTCAAGCCAGCCGGCCCTTTACTTATGACACAGGCGCACGCTTGGCACTACTTTGTTGATGCACGTGCGGCTACTGCGCACACAATTCACAAACACAGAAAATAATTTTTTTTTGGTTTGGACTGGAGTGTACTTTCGGGGGTTACAGCACCCTTTAACGGTCAAGCCAGCTGGCCCTTTACTTATGACACAGGCGCATGCTTGGCACTACTTTGTTGATGCACGTGCGGCTACTGCGCACACAATTCACAAACACAGAAAATAATTTTTTTTTTGGTTTGGACTGGAGTGTACTTTGGGGGTTACAGCACCCTTTAACGGTCAAGCCAGCCGGCCCTTTACTTATGACACAGGCGCACGCTTGGCACTACTTTGTTGATGCACGTGCGGCTACTGCGCACACAATTCACAAACACAGAAAATATTTTTTTTTTTGGTTTGGACTGGAGTGTACTTTGGGGGTTACAGCACCCTTTAACGGTCAAGCCAGCCGGCCCTTTACTTATGACACAGGCGCACTCTTGGCACTACTTTGTTGATGCACGTGCGGCTACTGCGCACACAATTCACAAACACAGAAAATTATTTTTTTTTTGGTTTGGACTGGAGTGTACTTTGGGGGTTACAGCACCCTTTAACGGTCAAGCCAGCCGGCCCTTTACTTATGACACAGGCGCACGCTTGGCACTACTTTGTTGATGCACGTGCGGCTACTGCGCACACAATTCACAAACACAGAAAATTATTTTTTTTTGGTTTGGACTGGAGTGTACTTTCGGGGGTTACAGCACCCTTTAACGGTCAAGCCAGCCGGCCCTTTACTTATGACACAGGCGCACGCTTGGCACTACTTTGTTGATGCACGTGCGGCTACTGCGCACACAATTCACAAACACAGAAAATAAATTTTTTTTTGGTTTGGACTGGAGTGTACTTTCGGGGGTTACAGCACCCTTAACGGTCAAGCCAGCCGGCCCTTTACTTATGACACAGGCGCACGCTTGGCACTACTTTGTTGATGCACGTGCGGCTACTGCGCACACAATTCACAAACACAGAAAATTATTTTTTTTTTGGTTTGGACTGGAGTGTACTCTCGGGGGTTACAGCACCCTTAACGGTCAAGCCAGCCGGCCCTTTACTTATGACACAGGCACACGCTTGGCACTACTTTGTTGATGCACGTGCGGCTACTGCGCACACAATTCACAAACACAGAAAATAATTTTTTTTGGGTTTGGACTGGAGTGTACTTTCGGGGGTTACAGCACCCTTTAACGGTCAAGCCAGCTGGCCCTTTACTTATGACACAGGCGCACGCTTGGCACTACTTTGTTGATGCACGTGCGGCTACTGCGCACACAATTCACAAACACAGAAAATAATTTTTTTTTTGGTTTGGACTGGAGTGTACTTTCAGGGGTTACAGCACCCTTTAACGGTCAAGCCAGCCGGCCCTTTACTTATGACACAGGCGCACGCTTGGCACTACTTTGTTGATGTACGTGCGGCTACTGCGCACACAATTCACAAACACAGAAAATAATTTTTTTTTAGTTTGGACTGGAGTGTACTTTCGGGGGTTACAGCACCCTTTAACGGTCAAGCCAGCCGGCCCTTTACTTATGACACAGGCGCACGCTTGGCACTACTTTGTTGATGCACGTGCGGCTACTGCGCACACAATTCACAAACACAGAAAATAATTTTTTTTTGGTTTGGACTGGAGTGTACTTTGGGGGTTACAGCACCCTTTAACGGTCAAGCCAGCCGGCCCTTTACTTATGACACAGGCGCACGCTTGGCACTACTTTGTTGATGCACGTGCGGCTACTGCGCACACAATTCACAAACACAGAAAATAATTTTTTTTTGGTTTGGACTGGAGTGTACTTTCGGGGGTTACAGCACCCTTTAACGGTCAAGCCAGCCGGCCCTTTACTTATGACACAGGCGCATGCTTGGCACTACTTTGTTGATGCACGTGCGGCTACTGCGCACACAATTCACAAACACAGAAAATAATTTTTTTTTTGGTTTGGACTGGAGTGTACTTTGGGGGTTACAGCACCCTTTAACGGTCAAGCCAGCCGGCCCTTTACTTATGACACAGGCGCACGCTTGGCACTACTTTGTTGATGCACGTGCGGCTACTGCGCACACAATTCACAAACACAGAAAATAATTTTTTTTTTGGTTTGGACTGGAGTGTACTTTCGGGGGTTACAGCACCCTTAACGGTCAAGCCAGCCGGCCCTTTACTTATGACACAGGTGCACGCTTGGCACTACTTTGTTGATGCACGTGCGGCTACTGCGCACACAATTCACAAACACAGAAAATTATATTTTTTTTGGTTTGGACTGGAGTGTACTTTCAGGGGTTACAGCACCCTTAACGGTCAAGCCAGCCGGCCCTTTACTTATGACACAGGCGCACGCTTGGCACTACTTTGTTGATGCACGTGCGGCTACTGCGCACACAATTCACAAACACAGAAAATAATTTTTTTTTTGGTTTGGACTGGAGTGTACTTTCGGGGGTTACAGCACCCTTAACGGTCAAGCCAGCCGGCCCTTTACTTATGACACAGGCGCACGTTTGGCACTACTTTGTTGATGCACGTGCGGCTACTGCGCACACAATTCACAAACACAGAAAATAATTTTTTTTTTGGTTTGGACTGGAGTGTACTTTGGGGGTTACAGCACCCTTTAACGGTCAAGCCAGCCGGCCCTTTACTTATGACACAGGCGCACGCTTGGCACTACTTTGTTGATGCACGTGCGGCTACTGCGCACACAATTCACAAACACAGAAAATAATTTTTTTTTTGGTTTGGACTGGAGTGTACTTTCGGGGGTTACAGCACCCTTAACGGTCAAGCCAGCCGGCCCTTTACTTATGACACAGGCGCACGCTTGGCACTACTTTGTTGATGCACGTGCGGCTACTGCGCACACAATTCACAAACACAGAAAATAATTTTTTTTTTGGTTTGGACTGGAGTGTACTTTCGGGGGTTACAGCACCCTTAACGGTCAAGCCAGCCGGCCCCTTACTTATGACACAGGCGCACGCTTGGCACTACTTTGTTGATGCACGTGCGGCTACTGCGCACACAATTCACAAACACAGAAAATAATTTTTTTTTTAGTTTGGACTGGAGTGTACTTTCGGGGGTTACAGCACCCTTAACGGTCAAGCCAGCCGGCCCTTTACTTATGACACAGGCGCACGCTTGGCACTACTTTGTTGATGTACGTGCGGCTACTGCGCACACAATTCACAAACACAGAAAATATTTTTTTTTTGGTTTGGACTGGAGTGTACTTTCGGGGGTTACAGCACCCTTTAACGGTCAAGCCAGCCGGCCCTTTACTTATGACACAGGCGCACGCTTGGCACTACTTTGTTGATGCACGTGCGGCTACTGCGCACACAATTCACAAACACAGAAAATATTTTTTTTTTGGTTTGGACTGGAGTGTACTTTCGGGGGTTACAGCACCCTTTAACGGTCAAGCCAGCCGGCCCTTTACTTATGACACAGGCGCACGCTTGGCACTACTTTGTTGATGCACGTGCGGCTACTGCGCACACAATTCACAAACACAGAAAATATATTATTTTTTTAGCACTTGGGGGGAGCACCCCTGATGGACAGAGCACCCCCTGGACAACACTACAGCACTCCTTTAGGACTGGGACACTGCACAGGACTTTGGAGTGGACACAGCCCCTATGGAGAACTGACTGCACAACACAGTCCAGCCAGCCCCTATGGACTTTGAAGTAGTGGACACAGCCCCTATTAACAACAGCAGCACAGCACAACACAGCCAGCCCCTATGGACTTTGAAGTAGTGGACAACAGCAGCACTACACTACACTACACTACACAGCCCTAACTCCCACCCTCCCTCTTCACTGTCCACAGCCGAGTGAGAAAATGGCGCCGACGCGGGTACCTTATATAGGATCCAAAACCCGCGAGACTCGGAAGGCGGGATGATGACGTTTTGCCTCGATTTCAGATCCGAGTCAGGCGGGAAAAGTCGAGCCTGACTCGGATCGGACTCGGATCGGGGGGGCTCGGGGGGGTTCGGATTTCAGAAATCCGAACCCGCTCACCCCTAGTTATAACATGTTAATCTATAATATAGAGGTGAGGGTGAGAGAGTGGGGTGAGGGTGGGAGAGCAGGGTGTGGGTGGGAGAGCAGGGTGTGGGTTGGAAAGAAGGGTAAAAGTGGGAGATCAGAGTGAGGGTGGGAGAGCAGGGTGAGGGTGGGAGAGCAGGGTGTGGGTTGGAAAGAAGGGTAAAAGTGGGAGATCAGAGTGAGGGTGGGAGAGCAGGGTGAGGGTGGGAGGGCAGAATGAAGGTGGGAGAGCAGGGTAAAAGTGGGAGAGCAGGGGGAGAGTGAGAGAGCAGTGGGAGGGTGGGAGAGCAGGGTGAGGGTAGGAGAGCAAGGTAAAAGTAAGAGAACAGGGTAAAAATAAGAGAGCAGGGTAAAAATAAGAGAACAAGGGGAGGGTGGGAGAGCAGAGTGAGGGGGTAAGAGAGCATGATAAAAGTGGGAAGCAGGGTAAATGTGGGAAAGCAGGGTGAGGGTGGGAGAGCAGGAGTCTCTGTACCTGGATGGGAAGTGGAATCCCCTGCAGCCTCTCCTGCCTGTCTGAGCATTTCTTCTTCACAGTAGCTGTAGCAGGTAGCTTCTCCCCTCGCCACTGCTGCTCCTCCCTCTCCCCTGGCTGCTTTCCTCCCGGCCCAGCCTCTCCCTGCTGGCTGGCTGTTGCTCACGGTCTCACCCAGACAGAGACAGGGCCCAGGGGCCGGGTGGCAGCAGAACTTTAAATTTAGTGTCGGCTGCAAGTTAATCGGAGCTCGCGGACTGGCAACCAATCAGGACCCGCCACTGTGGACGCTCCTAATTGGCTGCCGGTCTAGGAGCTACGATTGGCTTGCCACCGGCGCCGCTTTCAAAATGCCCCTGGAAATTATCTACTCCACTGCCGGCCAGGCCCCATTTCTGTCCGGGCCCGGGACTCTAGTCCCAGCAGCCCCCCCCTGATGGCGGCCCTGTTTATACACATATTGCCTATAGAACTAGTACCCCTTACACATAATGGCACACAGACACAGAGCAATGTAATTACCTGAAGCCGTACTCCAGCAGCTGTCTGACAACTCCTCATGCTCGGCACTATGGGAGAGACGTCATGTGATCTTTCCCTACACAGACTGCAGCAGCCCTAAGGTGGAGCTCAGGAGTGAGCCCCAGCCTGCGGCTGCAGGGCACACTCTACATGGGAAACAGATGAGAGCAGATTGGGTGGAGGTCTATGCTATTCAACAGGGATATAGCGGGAAATGATGGGAAAAATGTTTGTGTAGGAGAAATTAGAATGGGTAAAGAATGGAAGTAAAGATGGTTGTGTAAGAGAAAGAAGTGATAAAAAAAAGGGAAGAGAAATAAGAGGAAAGGAATTTGATGTTCGCTGTTAATAGTACGCCAGATAATTTTGCCTACATCAGACAAATGAACCCAAAGTCTATGTTGATAACTTTGGGGAGAGAGTGAGCAGAATCCTGAGGCTTTTCTGGAGAAATGCCTGAATGATACTTACAGTAGGGATGCTATTACCAACCCTTTGCGGTGGACCGAGCACATAGTGTCCCCATCTCACCTTTACCCGTACGTTTGGCCCTTACAAAAGATCTCGTCAAGAAATAATCAAATAAAAGTATGCCAGATAATTTTGCCTACATCAGAGAAATTAACCCAGGTCAAAGTCTATGTTGAAAACTTTGAGGAGAGGGTGTCCAGGCATTTTACGTCTTCTCTTGAGATCTGGCCAATAGTCACACATGTTAACCACTCCCTGGAAATTTGTTCAAATTTACTATGGATGAGGAGAGAAGCAACACATATAGCTTAGATACTGATAGTATGAAAAATAAAAATACATTTATATTTTACCAGTGGTACCAGGGCTACATGAATACCATCCACTGTGGAAAATAAGCAATTATGAAAATTGCTGTTTTATTTGGCAAAAAACATTTCTCATCCAATGGCAAATTAATAAATTGTTTGATGACCAATGGGAATGCCTGTAGTATTTGTGTAGCAAAGAAGCTGCCAAGGACGCCAACCTCCTCTCTGCTGGACTTGCACTTTCACCATCTGCAAAATTTCTAGAAGCAATACAAGAGGCCAAAGAGCTGCTAACAATGATTTCTTCAAGCGAGTGGATGATAGTAGAGGTTTTTGGCCAGCATTAATGGCCCTTCTCTATTGGGTGGTCCAGGTGGAACTAGAAGCTGGCTTCAGTGAGTCTGATTCTGAGAGAGCAGAGGGAACAAGACATGCCTTTGATTTCGTAGCCCTAAGTGCTTGGGCCACATGGAGCCAGGCACAGAGGGTTACATCTGGGGGATCGCGTCTAACAAAAATCATTAGAATTGGACTGTTTTTAGCAACAAAATAAAAATATTAAACACATTCAGATGGTCTTCTTCAATAAATCCTACATAAGGAATAGATTAAAACAGAGCATATGTTGTTCTTAGTAAAGATGGGCAATATATGGTGTATGGTAATATATTTGTTGAGTCCATCCTCACAAACAATCCCAGCAGATGGATACCCTTGTAACATAATCCTGCTTTTCCATCTGGTCTTGACCCCACAGTATACCGACACTGGACAAAACATAATATCAAATTCCTTCTGGACATTGCGCCCCTTTGCCACTTCCCTGATATCTCTGACCTGTCTGGACCTCCCTGCATAAGCCTTCCAACAGTACATCCAACATCATCACCTGTTCATCACCAAGGTTAAATCCCGAGACCCATCTCAGCCCACCACCTTTGAAACTCTTCTTTGAGAGATCTTCTTCTATGTATCTAATTTTTAAGTTTCTACTCCCTGCAAGTAAAGCATGGGAAAACTGTTATGCATGAGTGTCAATAGGAGGAGGACAAAAGGGAGATGATTGAGCCAGAATATTGGTCTCAAATTATGGAAAAGGTGGCCAAGAACTTTATATTTTTGTTCCAGTGGTAACTGTGCCTGTCCTAAATCTGCCCATCCTCATCAGAGCTTTACTGGTGAAATTGTGCAGCTGTCCTAAATTCCAGGCAATCTCGTGGCAAGTAAGTTATTTGATATATGCCATAACACAAATCTCCATTCCGGCCAACATTTCCCACTTTCTTCTCCTATGTGCCAAAACATACCCAGAAACTCAAAGGTCATATAGCTACTGTTTCTAAATTCCTTATTTCTTAATAACAATCTTGTGGGAAATCTAACAAAAATCGCAAAAAGTAAGTATCTTCAGGAATCAGAACCTGTGAACGGGGGAACCGCAAGCAGATATTGGAGATATCTACTGCACTCCCCCATTTTCATAAGCAAATGCAGCTTCCATAGGTTTTTATGGGGGCTACTAAATTGTGAAATTTACCAAGCTCCAGAAAGTGCTGATAGTGTCGGTTACATTACTCTTAGTTTTTTAGCAGAGGGATCTGAACCCAAAGTGCTTGTCCCTGTATGTGATTATTAGTACATTTAAGCATCGCTTATTTCTCAGTGCCGTGATAAGAAATTATATTTATTGGGACTAATTCCTGATTAATGGCAAACATGGCCCATAGTCTGAATATTGTTGGTATAAAAATGTTTCAGATTCTGAAAAATGGATTATCATCTTTATGGTACCAGAGCTAAATGAGTACTATTCACTGCCTGATGACATGTGGACAATTTATAATATTAGTAAACTGCCGTTTTGTTGGCAAAAGACAATTCTCATCCAATTGAGAATTAATAAATAAACTGATTGATGCGCAAGAGAAATGCTGACTGAAAGGCAGACTCAGTAGCCGGAACTAGTCTGGAATGTACTTGCTGCAGCAGCTACTATAGTCTGGAATGAGCCAGATCTACAGAAAGGATCTACAGTAGAGAAACCGAAAGATTACATAAGAAAAGAGGTGTTTTAAACCTCTAGGATGGGGGCTGGCATTATGCAAATTACTTGTGGGAGTTAGCCTATGGCAGACAGGGGTGGGTTTGCAACAAGAACTTTATATAATGGGCTAGGAGTGTGGGCCAAATCCTCTTTGTTCCAGATTCTGGTCAGTAACAGAGTTTGTACTTGTACAGTTTATACTGATTACATTGGTACTGTTGGATTGCTTTTCTTTTGCTTAATTTCCTTCATGTTACATATCTCTCCCTATTTATCTCTCTCCCTATTCTTCTGTTATATTTCTTCACATTCTCTTCTTTCCCTCACTTTCCTGGCCTGTCCATTTTTGCTGTATATTATCCCTGTTGCTGGCCACATCCCTCTTACCTTTTACGATGCGTCCCCGCCGCTCTGTGCCCCCTCCTGTCCGATTTCTCCATCCTGAAGATGACCAGGACCCACGCCGGCGTCGTGGAGCAGCCCCTGCTGCGGATGCGGCGGCTGCCGCTCCTGGCGCCGCTTTGGCAATGTCGCGTGGCCCGCGTCAGCGTAGGGTAAAGGCCTCTGCCGCAGCGGATGCTGTTCCCAGCGCTGCTGGTGCCGGGGACCGGCATCGCCGGGTGGCCTCTGCCGCGGATGCGGCGGCTGCTGCTCATGGCGGTGCTCTGGTACTATCGCGGGTCCCGCGTCAGCCTCCGCCACGGGCACAGCGGATGCTGTTCCCAGCGCTGCTGTTTCCGGGGATCGGCATCGGGGGGTGGCCCCTGGCACGGATGCGGCGGGTGTTGCCCCTGATGCTGCTGCGGACGGGGAGCGGAGTTCGCGCCGGCGTCCGGCTCAGCTGAGCCCGGGCCCGGCTGTGGCTCCTACTGATGGTCACGGGCGGGAGCGTGCCGCATCAGCTGTACACGGGCGTGCGCTCCAGTCTCACACTCGGGCCATAACCTCCGGTAAAAGGAGGAGGTCCCGGCGGGGGCACAGAGCTCCATCTAGGGCACACCAGGGCCCTGCATTACCCAGGGCCCTTCCCGTTCCCCGCTCACAGTGGGGCACCCGCCATGTTAGTGAGTGGGGGCGGGGCTTAGTAAAGGGGGCAGCCATCTTGCAGCCTGTTTGTCCCAGGCTCCTAGTGCTGGTAGTATGGCCCAAACCCAGTCAGCCCCTGCAGTTTTGCCTATTGCTGCCCCTCCCCCCCATTGCTGTGCAGCCAGAACCCTCAGCCATTGCATCTGCCTTATATACTCTGGCTGCTGTGTTTGCCCCATTTTTATCAGCTCCGCCTGCAGTCCCTTTGCCTTACCAAACTGTCGCGCCTGCTAACGCTAACTCTGCAAGGGTCCAAGGGGGGTCGTAGATAGAGCAGTTGGTACAAGTATTGAGGGCTATTGCTCCTAGTTTGGCCCTGCAAAGTTTAGGGACTACCGCACCGTCCCTTCCGCTGAGTCAAGGATTGGGTCAGAGCAGTGCGTATGTTGGGTTGCCTGCCGCAGAGGCGGCAGCAGGTGTCCTTTCTTCTTTTTCAGATGACGATGTCAAGGAAGGGGAGCTGGTTGATGTAGACATCGGGGAAGGGCAGTCCAGATTTTCCTCTGATACCTTGACATCGGAGGGTTCCGGTGGGTCTTTCTCAGACTCTAGTTCTTTGACATCTCATTTGCTTCCTCTATCTCTAACGCGGACAGCGTTGGCAGAGCCCGCAAGCGAGCAGCGAAATATGCAAAATTGGAGGCAAGAGGGGTGCTCGAGGCGTAGGCATCGCACCCCTAAGCGTAAGAATATAGAGAAAGGGTTGGAAGGTGCTGCAGGCGTACACTGCGACAACACCGCAGTATTGCGAGGTTTAAGGGCTACTTGCAGCACTAAGATCCGCAAGGGAGACTATGTGGATATTTTTGCTCTTACGGAGAAAGCTAAGAAGGCATTTAAGGCGGCTAGGGCAAAAGGCGGTATAGGTTTGGAGGCTTTCAAATCTTGCAATAATTGGTTGGCCGGTTTTTGCATTTTCTCAGCTTGTTATTTGGAGATGAGCACCTGAACGTCATTAGATATCTGCATTTAATTCACAGCATGCATTTATCCGCCACGGCATGGCTTGGCGCACTTATGATGAAGAATTTCGTTGCAAGCAGGATGGCAGACAGGTGATGGATCTAGGGTGGAAGGACGTGGAGGTGTGGCTGGAGGTCACGCAGCCTTTGTGTCCTTCGTATGAGGGGTACAACGCGAGCAAAACATCTAATTCGGTTCGTCAGGGCCAACAGCAGGCATCTGGGGGGAAATGCTTTGCGTTTAATAATGCCACCTGTACACAGGGACAAAAATGTTGTTTTCGTCACCTCTGCTTGCGATGCGGTGGCAACCACCCAGCTGCCAAGTGTTTCAAAGTGGATTCCCAGCAGCAGCCTGCTCAGCCAGCAAAAGGCACTAGTGCTAAGTAAAGCTCCATCCCCTGTCCATGTCACAGCGATAGTGAAATGGTTGAATTGGTACCCAGTCCTGCAGGACGCAGAATTTTTGTTAAACGGTTTCAGTTTTGGTTTTCATTTACCTATTTGCAGGGATGTTGACACAGGCTCTCCTAGGAATTTGAAGTCTGCGTTTGAGTTGCCTCACATTCTTAGGGAGAAAGTTGATGGTGAAGTTAGCTTAGGGCGCATGGCGGGACCTTTTGCAGAAATTCCCATTAGGGATCTTGTGATTTCCCCGGTGGGCGTGGTTCCCAAGAAGATTCCAGGAAAATACAGGCTCATTCAGCATCTGTCTTATCCCCCAGGCTCGTCAGTAAATGATGCTATACCAGTTGAGGTTTCCTTGGTGGTGTATCAGTCGTTTGACGATGCTTTGGACATGGTTAGGTGTTATGGTCTGGGCGCACTGATGGCTAAGATAGATGTTGAGTCAGCTTTTCGCCTACTTTCTTTACACCCAGAGTCATTCCGATTTATAGGTTTTCGCTTGGACAACAGATATTACATAGACAAGTGCTTGCCTATGGGATGTTCTGTGTCCTGTGCATTTTTTGAGCGATTTAGCACTTTCCTACACTGGTGCATTGAGTTTTCTTGCGGTGGTCATGGGAAAGCCCACTATCTCGATGACTTTCTGTGTGTCGGCCCTGCCAGGTCAGATAGATGTAGTTATTTATTGTTTTCTTTGCAAGCGCTGTTTTTTCATTTTGGAGTTCCCGTTGCTGCGGACAAAACTGAGGGCCCTTCCTTTTGCTTGTCATTTCTAGGTATTGAGATCGATACCTCGGCAGGTGCTTGCCGCCTTCCTCTTGATAAGGTCGACAAGTTGCGCAATGCCATAGCGGAGTGTGCGGTTTCCAGTAAAATTACCCTGCGGCAGGCGCAATCCCTCCTGGGCCTGTTAAACTTCACCTGTAAGGTCATACCAATGGGCAGAGTTTTTTCGTGTAAGCTGGAAAGGGCCACGGCTGGGATCACTAAGCCGAGACATTTGCTACGTTTATCCTCTGAGATTAAGCGGGACCTCTCTGTCTGGGTTTCGCTTTTTCGGGATTTTAATGGTGTTCGGTTGTGGATGTCTCCAGCCGCTGATAATTTGCGGCTGCAGCTGCTCACCGATGCAGCAGGAGCCACGGGGTTCGGCTGTTACCTTGATGGCTCCTGGTTGCGTTGGCCGTTGGCCAGAGGAATGGGTGGCGAAGGGTTTGACTAAGGACTTGCTCCTTCTCAAACTCTTCCCCATAATGGTTTCTTTTGAAATCTGGGGGGAACGGTTACGCAATCGCAGCATCATTATCAGGTGTGACAACCTGGGCATGGTCCATGCGATCAATCGGCAACGCGCTGCTTCCCTGCTGGTTTTGCGCTTGCTAGCGCAGCTGGTGCTCACATGTTTGCGTTGTAACATCATGTTTAAGGCAAGACATGTTCCTGGGGTGGAGAATGAGATAGCCGATGCATTTCAGTGGGCTAATTTCCGATCTTTGGCACCAAGTGCTGACGCTGACTCGGTGCTTTGCCCCACTTATGTTTGGCAGGTGATTGAGCCAGCATGGAGGGCTTTGCAGAACAGTCTCTAGCCCCCTCCGCGTTGCGAGCATACCGTCAGGCATGGAATGAATGGGAAAATTAATCCCGTAGCAGCAGGCAGGCAGGTAAGAGTCAGCATCATTCGATGCTTTCTTTTATTTGGAGTCTCTATTTGGCTGGCATATCAAGGGCTTCTGTTACACGCTCTTTGGCAGGCATTGCATTTTATTGTAAGTTGAAGGGACAGCCTAACTTTACAAAAAGCTTTCTGATCATGAAGGCTTTAAAGGGTTGGGCACGGGTCTCCTGGCCAGTAGTTGACCGTAGGAAACCTGTGGACACTCATTTGCTTCCGGCAGTATTGGGGGCAGTTCACGGAGTTGCTCTTACCTAGTGAAAGGTCTGTGCTGTGTAGGATACGGCGGTCTAAGACCGACCAGGCTGGTAAGGGTAGGTGGATCTCGTTGAGTCCGTCTAAGGACGAACGGATCTGCCCTGTGGCACTAGCTACGCGCTACGCATTATTACGGCCGGATGTCCCTGGTTCATAGCTCATGCATTTGGACAGGACTCCGCTTACCAAATACCAGTTTGATTGTTTTTTTGAAGAGGTGTGTATCAGTTTTAGGCCTCCCGCCTCAGGATTTTGGTACACACTCGTTTCGGATCGGAGCCGCAACTTCAGCAGCAGCTGCGGGTTTCTCGGCATCAGAAATTAAGGCCCTGGGACGTTGGAAATCTGATAGTTATAAAAGTTACATTCGACCTAGGCGTTAAGATCCTTTGTTTAAAGTCATACCACAGTGTGTTCTTGTGACATTTATATTTTATGCTTGCCTGTTTTTTTGTCTTGTCTCATGTACTGTCCTGTCTTGTATTGTCTGTTACCCCTGTCCGTCCTACTCGGGATTAGCTACTCGCCATTGCTGGTAATGGGAGTCTTGAGGGATTTAACAATTTTTACCTGAACTGACGGATTCAATTCGGCTATTTTCAATCATTTAATTAGGTCATAGTCCATCCCTCAGCAGGTTTTTTCCCAATTTCCCCCCCACCCATTCTTCCCCTTTGTGTCTTTTGTTTGTCTTAGCCACTTTAAATAGTAAAGTCGGCGACCAATAGAAAATTTTTCTTTTTGGCAGATACTCACTTATGTTCTATCAGATCCCACTAATACACCATAAAATTTTATTGTTTTAAGACAATTACTAATTTTTTCTTTACTTCTTTCCTCCACCTTTAGGATTGCTCTTTGACATGCAGGACATTTGGGTTATAGGCCATTCATACATTTTCTGGGCTGCTAGGTTTACGAGTTCAGATCAAGCTCCAATTTTTGAACATTCAGCTAGGGTCCATTGGATAGGTTTCAGAGGTATGAGATGGCATTCCTTTTGTCCTAGACTGTTAGAGTATGCAAGGCTCTTTGGTAGGCCATGTATTTTGGTGGCTCATTTAGGAGGCAACGACTTAGGACGGAGGCCCACTGTAGAATTACGAGTTGATATTGTCAACGATTTGGCGAGGGTGCTATCGGCCTGGCCCTCGTGTAAATTAATGTGGTCTTGCATTGTACCTCGACGGGTCTGGCATGGGGATAGGAGTTTTCCTGCTAATGACGAAGCTAGGAAGTAGCTTAACTTTGCTGTAGCCAGATTTGTGATGGCCGTGTCATTTACCATAGGAACATTCAATTTCGTTTTAGTGTTTTATATAGGGCTGACGGAGTCCATTTAACAGTGGAGGGTTTGTCATTGTTTATGGGGGATCTTTGTTTATGGTGGCGGTGCGGCGGTTCTATAAGCAGAACCTTGCTGTGGCGGGAAAGAATGGCAGGTCACCAGTCCGGGTGCAATTATGATTTAAGGGTGCTCCCTTTGTTGACTGGTAGTTGGCTGTACCAACCTAACGGGGGGCAGTATCACCACTTAAACGGGTGGGAAGTCAAGATGGGGGTGAGCGTTACCTTTTGTTGATGATATGATTTACATGGTTATGTGTATGCACTGTGGGCGATCTACGCCTGCTATGCCTTTTGTTGTTTGTGTGTGGGCATAGCAGATTTGGCTGATTTCTGGCCATCCTTTCTTTGCCACCATACAACCTTAAATAAATAATAAATTATGACTGCTCCAATAAATCGCCATCAAGTTATCTGCCAAATCCACGTCTCAGTGTCTTTATTTTATATTAGTATGATAAGTGGTTTGCACACATGACACACCTCATCCGATAGAAGGTTTATGACCAACAAATCAAGTAGCTATAGTATTGCTGTGCAGATGCCAATCATAGGTTCTAAGGGGTAAATTTAAGAATAAGAATTGTGTCTGGCCGAGATTGCATTCCCGTGAGAGTTTCCCCTGATTTTCAAGTACAGAGACTAGGGGGTATATTTACTAAAGTGATAGTTTTTAGAAGTGGAGATGTTGCCCATAGCAACCAATCATATTCTAGCTATAATATTCTAGAAAGTGCTAGTTAAGTGTTAAGTAGAACCTGATTGGTTGCTATGGGCAACATCACCGCTTTTAAAATCTCTCACTTTAGTAAATATACCCCTAAGAATCGTGTCTAGTCCGAGTTGAAACATGGGAGACTTTTGACAGCTAAAACACTCAAATTTACCAAGAATCGTGTTTTGCTAATCTTGTTTTCTTTATGGTATATGTGTTTGTGTTTATCTTCGTGTTCCCTGTGTCTGGTCGCAGCCAAACACACCCGAACATGCAGCCTGCACATATCAGTGAGATACGTGCAGGCTGCATGTGTTTTGTGTTTAAAAAAAGTATAAAACATAGAAAAAAAACAGAGAGGGGTTCCCCTCCAAAAGCATAACCAGCCCTGGGCTCTGTGAGCAGTCCTGGTTCTAAAAATACAAGGGACAATGGGCCTGATTCAGAGCCGGACGCAATTAGCGCTCGCTCGTCCAGAAAATAGGGGTGGGTATTCAAATGAACCGTTCGCTCTTTGCGGTCTGTTTACGCCTCTAGGTCTGAACGAGCGAACAAAACTTGCGGTCGTTTTTTGGAAAAATATGCCCCCTGGCCGCTCGCATCCTACGTCATGTCCGCTATTTATTAGATTAATCGAGTACATCGACCAGGGTATGAACTGCTCGCTATTCTAGTGGTTGGTTTTTGCTACCACAATTTTGCGAGCAGTTCTGGCTATAAAATAACCCAGTGACTTGGTCAATGACGCTGCTGTTTTAATTATGCACACCCATAAAACGCCCGATTTGACCTTTAAGCACGCTTGCGTTCGGATCTCCACTCCCCGTTTTCAAGCACCTTCCCCTGTTACCACCCACATACGCCTCTTTCTGTCACTCAAATTATCAGGCATTCGCTATTTTGCGAGCACATGAATTTCGACCGCACTGACTGGTTCGCGCATGCGTATAACGATCCGTACGCATGCGCAGTTGGGCAAACATCGCTCGGAGCGAATGAGCGGCCGCTTATGAGCGGCTCTGAATCAGGCCCCTGGGATGCCTACTGACTCCGGTCAGTAGGCATCCCAGGTGGAGATCTGTCCTCTTCTCCAGTAGGCAACCATAGGTAAGAAAATAAAAAAAACACAACTTGTACCAGCCGGACATAGCGTTATATGTACATACTATACATATAGTGTTGCTCCCAGAAGTAACAGGACCTACATAGCAGGGCCTACGTGTTTCTTCATTTGAAGCCCTGCCAGCCAATTAGCAGCCGCTACCATGGGAGCAGGCCGCTGATTGGCGGTGAGTGCTCTATATCTTAGCCAATCAGTGGGCTGGCTTATTCGCTAATTCGGGGGCATGGCCAAGATGAGAATGGAGCAGCACACACTTTAGCAAGCTCTCCAGCCCTACTATCCATATGACAATCCCGAACCTCATCTTGACAGCTTTTATTTGCTGTGGAGAGTCTGTTGTATGGATTGTCACAGCTGTGAACCTGCACGCAGCTGCTATGCGAAAATAAGCTAATGCTGTAGCCATTGCAGATAGTTCAATAAAATCGGCCACCTGAGTAGCCCTATGGTCAAGCAGAATGGTCACCTGGACTGAATCATTGTAACCACTTTATCTGCGTACGGGATTGCAGATGCACGCTATGACACGCGGCCCTTCCCCCCCAATTTTTTTGCCACCATTCCCCGTTGAATTGCTCAAACAGTCCCTGATTGTCAATCACTTTGTGAAGGAGACCTGCCTGTGAGTGGCATCATAGAGGTACCTTGGCGCGTGCGCAGTGTAACCACGGCACATGTGTAGTCAACCGATAATCACTAAACTGCGTAAATATCGGAATAGTGTACATCTCTGAATCAGACCCAGCGCCATTATTACAAATCTGGGTGAGGAGAGAGGTCACCAAATTTTGCATCTTATATGCAACAAATATTCTACCAAAACGTTCATTTAAAAGAACACTAATATGAGCTAAGGGCCTGATTCAGAGCCGCTCGTAAGCGGCCGCTCGTTCGTAGTCAGTCGATGTTGTACGACCACGCATGCGTCGGTGTAACAGTGCGCATGTGCATACGTCTGATTGCGGTCATTTTTCAGTCGATCGTAGACACAGCGAACAGGAAGTGACATGTCAAATGTGATTGACAGAATTGTCCGTTTTGGGGTGGTGACGGGGGTGGAGATGGAAAAACGCAGGCGTGTCGAGGCGTTTTTTGGGCGTACATAAATTATCTTATGCGAGCGCCAAATGTGAATGGAACAAGTGATACGTCACTATCTCAGCCAATTTCCATTAAGACTGCTCGCTCAGCTTGTGGTCTGGTATGGTCTACCACAATGACGATGGTCTCTTCGTACTTCCCTGGGCTCATCGATGGCGTAGCGATTTATCAATTGAGGCCACAAAAACAATCATCTTTTAATTGCAAAACTGCTTGTAAGGTGTTTAGCAAATAGGCCTTTTTTAGTAGCTAAAAACCGACCGCAGGTGAACTACTCAGCTGCTAATTTCTGGTTTATACAATCAATTAGCTAACTTTTTTTTTCTAGGGCTTTTAAAATATTTGTAAGTGTTTCTTTTTTAGGGAAACAATATTGTACGCATTTTTCCAATTTTTCTTAATTTTTGGGGGGACAAGAAACCAATCGTCCTTTTGTTTTTGGCTAAGTGTTAATTAAAACTCATAAATTGTTTTTAACCCTTTGTTTTTAAAAAAAATTAAATGTTTCTATTTCCGTTGTATTGTTTCTAAGTTTGTTGGAGGGATTACCTTTTATCCTGTTTTGGAATAAATCAACAATAGAATTTTGCAGATTTTTTTCATAATTTTATTAAATGATTGTGTCCATTTTTTTTTTCTTTTTGCCATAAACATATTTTTAATAAGGCAAAAAATTAAAAAAATGATTTGGGCCACACACACACAAAATAAGTGGCATTTCAAATAAAAAAAAAAATAAAATTCACAAGAAAGGAGAGGGAGGTTGTTGTCATGAAGGAATATGGGGCAAACACAGAGATGGATTGTGGGGTAATTAGCCAGTGCTGTGATCACCTTTTAGGCCTTTTGGCCGGGGGTTGGAGGGAGCCGGAATGGGCCCGGGAGCTCCTTCGGCTGGCCTGGCCAGAGGCAGATGTTGTGGCCTCTGGACTAGGCATAGGGCTAGGCACATTTGGAGGGATGGCTGTTGTGCCAGAGGTGGAGGGTCCTGATATTCTGGCAGGAAGGGAGGCCGGCTCCAACATGTGCTGGCGAACGAGCTGCTCCAGGGCATTTGCAATTCTCATGTTTGCCCCAGTATTTTCCGCCAGGGCATTTGCAATTCTCACGTTGGATGCAGTATTTTCCTCCAGGGCGTCCGCCACCCATAGCAGATTGGCGTCCATCCTCAGCAGAATCTCGGTGTGCTGATCCGTTTTAACATTGAGATCAGTGAGGAGGGCCACTGCCTGTGAGGGGGAATGGCCTGGACTGTCTGCCACAGGGTCCCCAGCCAGATCTACTGCTTCCTCCCTTGCAGAGCCAGAAGAAATTCTGCGGCCAAAGCTCACCTCTGGAGCAGACTCATCCGCCTGTGTCTCTGTGAGAAAAAAGAGAAAAGATTAAAATTCTAATCGAGATATTTTACAAAACACATTTCTGAGTTGTTAAAATTACAACATTTACCTGGGGCAACATGAGGAGCCGCAAAGTCTGGCATGTCGGTATCCATGTTCGACACGCCAAACACCTCCTTATCCTGCACACACCCCTGGGCCAGCTCCTCCAAATCTGTGAGCTCAAGTGACACAGGGGTGGGACCCCCAAATGTTCCCCCTGCATGCCTAGCCCTATCAGCCATTTTTTGTTTAAGACGATATTTGAAGTCGCTCCATCTGTTGGTTAAAAAGTTGCCATTATTACTGCAGTATTTGGACCTGTAATCACTTTTTAGTCAAATGTAGTTTTTACGTACCGGCGTTTGACCTCCCGGGTTGAACGTTCAAACTCACCCACCCCATTGACAGCACTGGCTATGTCATCCCACAGTTTCCATCTCTGGGTTGCACCCATATTCCTCGGTGCCTGTGCCAGGTTGTCGTTGCACATTTGCACCAAAACCTCCATCTCCATCCTTGTGAATTGTGGCTACCTTTTTTTTTTGGCCCTAGTTTGCCTACTAGGCCCAGCAGCCTCTTCCATGGCATCCTCCACACCTTTTTTTAAAATGGTATAACATTTTTTAAAGTTAAATGTTTCAAAATGTAATGTTAAACATAAGCATTTTCACATAATTTTACAAAAAATTACCTGGCGCCTCTTGGCTAGTACTTTGCTGCTCTGTACTCATTGTCTTTTCTCAATGTAGCAGACCGATTTTGTCCTTCAGTGATGTTTTTATACATGCGTCAGCATTATTCAGCCGCATCATTCCTTGTGTGCTCCTATTGTCCGTCCTTAATTTGAGCGGGAAAATAAAGACTATTTATGGCTTGGTGTGACTCCATTCGAGGTGGCATTTTTGGATTGTTGGAGGTTTCTTGGTGTAGTGGTTGGTTCTTTGTTTGTTGGTTCGTGAAGGAGTAGTTGGTATTTTTTTGAAGGAGCGTTTTTTTTTACTTTCTTTGTTTACGTTAGCATTTTTGCGTTTTTTTTTTTTAATTTTGATTTTTGAGTAAGTATTTAAAAAATTCCCATATATATTTATTATTAAATTGTTTGCAAATTTTTTAATTTTCTTTTTGATTTTTGTTTTACAGTTATTTTGGCTGTGACCAAGTGACCTTTTCGAACTTTGGGATATTTGTCTGTTTTTAGTAAGTGTTTTTGGTTTGATTAATTAACAAATTAGATGTGTTGGTCTTAGCATATGTTTCGCTAAGTAATGTGTGCTTGTTCTGTGTAAAATCATATCTTAACTCTAAATGTAGCGTACTATTTTGCGAACTAATGTGTGCTTGTTCTGTGTAAAATCATGTCTTAACTCTAAATGTAGCGTACTATTTTGCAAACTAATGTGTGCTTGTTCTGTGTAAAATCATGTCTTAACTCTAAATGTAGCATACTATTTTGCGAACTAATGTGTGCTTGTTCTGTGTAAAATCATGTCTTAACTCTAAATGTAGCATACTATTTTGCGAACTAATGTGTGCTTGTTCTGTGTAAAATCATGTCTTAACTCTAAATGTAGCGTACTATTTTGCGAACTAATGTGTGCTTGTTCTGTGTAAAATCATGTCTTAACTCTAAATGTAGCGTACTATTTTGCGAACTAATGTGTGCTTGTTCTGTGTAAAATCATGTCTCTTAACTAAATGTAGCGTACTATTTTGCAAAATAATGTGTGCTCCCTTCTCTAAATTTTCGACAACTATATTTGGCTTAATTCCTAGTTTATTAAATTAATCCTTTAAATATTTTCTACTTTTGAATGTAGGTGGAATTTCACATGACACGACCCAGGCCTGTAAGAATCTTTGGTTTTCTTTGAAAAGATAAGTATATTTTTCTTCTCACATTTGTCTAAAACAATAAATACCTGGCTTAACATTTTAGGTTGATGTTGGTCGTATTATATTGGCCATGGTTCCAGAACACGACCAACCTCAACTTCGTCCCAGGCATAGGCCTCGTAGGCGTGCAAGGCCCCAGATATATAGAACACATTTCACCCTTTTTGGAATGCCAGATGATGAGGTGTTAAGGCGCTACCGTCTTCCGCCACAAATCATCATAGACACTCTCTCATTAATAGAGAGTGATCTTGAACGGCAAATTGACAGTCCTACAGCAATACCACCACTTATGCAATTAATGTCGGTGTTACATTTTTGTGCCTCAGGATCCTTTCAAACCACCGTGGAAATAGTGGCAGGAATCTCCCAATACTCTTTTTCAAGGATCCTGAGGGCAGTGATGGATGCACTTTTTAAACACCTCCATCATTTTATTAAAATGCCATTGGATATGGGTTCACTTAATGTGGTGAAGGATACATTTTACCAAATTGCTGGCTTCCCACACATCATAGGGTTGTGGATGGCACTCACATACCACTTCAGCCTCCAGCAAGTCTGGAGGCAATATTTAGGAACCGCAAGCACTTTCATTCGATGAATGTAATGGTGGTATGTGATGCCTCCCTCCAGATCCTGTCCCTGAATGCCAAATTCCCAGGCAGTGCACATGATTCCTTCGTCATCTGGCAATCAGGGATTTGGCACAAATTAAACAACCTACAAGCTGGTGATGCGTGGCTTCTGGGTAAGTTGACACCTTCTGTCAAAACCAATGCAAAGCTTGGTACCCAATGGTCCTGATGTTGTTTTTTATATTTTCACAGGAGACAGTGGTTACCCTTGCACGCCCTGGCTGCTCACTCCTTATTTGGTTCCCACACCAGGGCCACAAAATCAGTATAATTCCGCACTTACAGCCACCAGGCAGGTGGTGGAGCGCTGTATCGGCCTTTTAAAAGGCCGATTCAGATGCCTCCACCGCTCTGGTGGCGACCTCATGTATTTGCCGGCTATGGTTTCGAAAATTGTGGTCCTGTGTTGGATATTTCACAACATCGCCATAAGGAGGATGCATTGCCTGAGGACGCCCCCCCCGAGGTTGGTCGGAGGTCAGTATGTGGGGGGGCCATACGCGATGAAGTTGTTGCAAGATTTTTTAGGTAATTATTTCCACAAATTAATTTAATTGACACAATGTAGACATGTAATATTTTAATGTACACTTTTAAGTTTTTTTTTGTTTGTTTTATTCCCTCAAATGACCATAAAAATCCATGCATACTACCTGATCAACACAAATGACTTTATCTGGAGTTGGACACATTGGATATAACTTTGGGAACAATGATTTCTTCTCCTCATTTGTGGATTGATGTTGGCATGCTACTTCTTCAAATAGTTCCTGATTTTTTTTTATTTTGGGTGGATTTTGGTGTTGTTTTGAATTTTGTGTGTGTTTGCAATGTGTGAATTTATTGTTTCAATTCACTCTGTGTTTATTATTTGTGTGCATTCAATTTTTTTTTACGTTAACCAACTATTTACTTCGTAAATTACAAACAAGTGTAACCTGTTCCAAAAAATGAAAACTCGCTTAATGCCTAATACTGTAATTTCTAAATTTGTAAACTGTTGTACCCTGCTAAGTTGCTAAAACCAAACAACAAAGGTATTATGGTGAATCAGTATGTTTACAATTCTAGGCCTAAGCAGGTAGCTTTAATTTTTACATTACCCCCCAAAAAAAAATAAAAAAAAAATTTGAGGTTATTTCTACAAACCTATTGGTATTGTTATGTGTTTAATGTGCAAGCTTACATACTTACTTGAGCTTTCTACAAACAAATTTACATTACTTAAAAACTCAGGGACAAATAGTAGACTTATGTAAGGTTCAACAATCTAAGATTTACAGACAAGGAATGAGACTTAAATAAATGTAAAGAAACTTTATTTATTTTTTATTTTTTTTGAGCCTAGAAAAAAACTTAGTGGCTCAGGAGCGCCAAAAGGTGGTCCAATGCCACCAGCATGGCAATAACATGTCCCCTGAGATCCTGCAATACGCCAGCAATTGCCTCGTTATGCCTCTGGTCCTCTGTGGGTGAAAAAAAATTGCGGATTAATAAAATTACACCTTCATTTAGATTTTAAAAACCATCAAAAAATTCAGACTATCCCAAAAAAAAACATCAGTGAACAAAACATGTCCAAAATATAAGGAATGCCAAATGAAAAGATTTAAAACAAATAAGGGCCCAAAATGAAGAAATAAAAACGATAAAAAAAATAAAAAAAAATAAGCAAAACTATGACATTTGTTGGTACCGTAAACAAGAAAGACACAAGTGTGAGTGTTTGGACATTTGTCATATGTGTAAGGGGAAAACATCCTTGACATTGTTTCCCAAAGATATATATAAAAAACATTTGAACTACTTTACTATTTGGAACTGCACAGACAAAAGGACAACATCAACCAAAATATAACAATATGAAAAAGAAACATAGTTTAAAATTTAAACAAACCGGGCACACTGCTGACTGGGCCTGGAGCCCCGAATTCCTCCTGATCGGATGTGGGCCAGTGGATCATGGAAGGAGGAGGAGTCATGTGGGATGAAGTGGAGGGTGAGGAAAATAGAGGGGGTGTTTGAGGGGAGGGGGAAGTTGGAGGGATGGTAATGTGAGGAGAGGGAGGGGACTGACGGTCGGCAAGGTCTGGGGTGGAGGGGGAATTTGGGGAAGAGTGGACAGAGGATGTTTGGGTGGGAGTGGGGGATAGGGGAGGAGCCGCACGTCTGCGACGTCAGAGTCTCTGCTCTGCCCCTAAATGATGGTGAAAATCATTTTTAATTACCAATGACCTTTTTTTTTTTTTCCAAAAATTTTCATTAAAAAAACCAGGGCTATACTGTAAACATGCACACGCAGGTATGTCCAAAATAAACCAACAGGGATATACTGTAAACATGCACACGCAGGTATGTCCAAAATAAACCAACAGGGATATACTGTAAACATGCACACGCAGGTATGTCCAAAATAAACCAACAGGGATATACTGTAAACATGCACACGCAGGTATGTCCAAAATAAACCAACAGGCATATACTGTAAACATGCACACGCAGGTATGTCCAAAATAAACCAACAGGGATATACTGTAAACATGCACACGCAGGTATGAGCCAAAATAAACCAACAGGGCTATACTGTAAACATGCACACGCAGGTATGTCCAAAATAAACCAACAGGGCTATACTGTAAACATGCACACACAGGTATGAGCCAAAATAAACCAACAGGGCTATACTGTAAACATGCACACGCAGGTATGTCCAAAATAAACCAACAGGGCTATACAATAAACATGCACACGCAGGTATGAGCAAAATAAACCAACAGGGCTATACTGTAAACATGCACATGCAGGTATGTCCAAAAAAACCCAACAGGGATATACTGTAAACATGCACACGCAGGTATGAGCCAAAAAAAAAAAAGAAAATTAAGGACATACACAGAAAGACTTACTTTGGGCAATCCGGAGATGCAAAAGGGCCAGCAGGTGTGGTGATCTGCGCCGCAGATCCGACCACCTGCATTCCAATTGGCCTATATTTTGGAGATAGCCGAGGGAACGCAGGCGTCGGCGCACCTCCGCGTAGGCCCTACGCTTCAAGAGGTTGGTGATGGGGGGGCGGATGGTCCGTTATTCTGTGGTCCATCACCTCAGTGAGGACCAGTAGCTCACGCCTACAAAAAGCGGTGGCTCTCATGCTGGCAATGATTTTTTTTACACAAAACAGTTTTAATAAAGGTCCTAGAAAAAAATTTGATTGGCTAATGTACTTTGTAACTTAACAGGAACAATTCTATTGGTTATTGTATGAGTCATGTGACCTACACCCTCACAAATATGATGTGAGTTATGATAGGCTTGATGCAGTGACATGCGTAAGCTAATTTAAATATAAAAATGAAAGTATTAAAATCTGCCTAGGAAAAAAACGCAAAACAATAGTAGCATTCAAAACAACTTTTAGTTTAGAAAAACCATCCCTTTGGTCAAACCGTACGTATTCTGCGGAAGAAATGACACACACTAACAAGAATAAAGTTTATTGACATTGAAAAAAAAAACAGGATTGCAAACATGTGAATAACAATTAAGGTAATTAATATAGTGATTGCCAGTAATCGATTCAAGTTTGTTTGCAGAATGAAATAGCAGGCAATCGAAAACTGACAGGGCCACTTCCGGAATTGACTTGTGCGAGCGCTCCCTGCAACCAAAGAGGAGACGGACGCTCGCTATTTTGAACGTTCGCTAGCTAGAGGAGGGGTTGGGAGAATATGGGGCGGAAGGTTAGCTACGAGCGAACATGCGAGTGAGCGCTTGAATTTAATTTTTTTCCGCTCGTACGGTGGACGAGCGAACGGCCACTTGCGTCCGGGTCTGAATCAGGCCCTAAGATAGCTGTTTATTCTCCATTATACTAAGTTATAGAGCACTGTGTGCTGGTCCATTACCTTTGTACAAGTAAGTTGAAACTATGATGACACAATATGCCTATGGCACAGTAGATCCACGGTAGCCTATGGCACAAGAGCCACTGACCATGCCTGCTGCTGTGACAGCTTTTCACTTCTTTATTGACGGCTGGGAGGCAAGCAGAGCATACTGGCCATCCACTTGGATTGAGCCGTTGAACAACCTCTGCCTGCCTCCTGGGGTGTGCGGCCCAAAATGCCTAATAGTATACCGGCCTGGGGGACAGATGGCCCAGCCCACCACTGGGCATAGTCCTCCCAGCTGCCATACTGCCTCGTCACATGTGAACATCATTTACTCCTGGTGACCTCAGCTGTGTCTCTTGACTCTGGTTCTACCTGAATTCTCTCCTGCTAAAGTCAGGTATTTGAACCACCTATACACAGATCAGCCATAACTTTAAAACCACCTGACTAATATTGCGTAGGTCCCCCTTGTGCCAACAAAACAGCTCTGACGAGTCGAGGCATGCACTCCACAAGACCTCTGAAGGTGTCCTATGGTATCTGGCATTAGCAGAAGACACCTTAAGTCCTGTAAGTTGCATACCTCCAAAAATTCAGAAAAGGGGGCATGATTTCACGGCAAAGGGGTGTGGCCTTGCAACATACCCCCTTTTCATCACTCCGGGGGAGAGACCAGCATCCATGGAGATGCTGGGCTGGCCCCAGAGTTCTCCCAAATAGTGCACAGCATCTATTCACATGCTGAGTTTAATTTCCACCAACTTCCCCCCACTGCGGGACACTGCGGACCATGGGTGGGATAGTACCTGAATAGCGGGACTGTCCCGCCAGAAGTGGGACAGTTGGGAGGTATGAAGTTGTAAGGTGGGGCCTCCATGGCTCCTACTTGTTTTTCCAATGAATCCCACAGATGATCAATTGGATTGATATCTGGAGAATTTAAAGGCCAAGACAATACCTTGAACTCTTTGTCATGTTCTTCAAACCATTCTTGAACAATGGCCCTGATTCAGAGTCGGACGCCTCCGTTTGCACAGCCACCCCCCCTCCCTGCCTACAAAACGGGGCAAGCTGTCAATCAATATCGACAGCCGCCCCGTCTTGTAGTGAGCCCAGGAGCGACGGAGCTCACTACAAGACGGGGGACCATCGACCAGCTATGCGCTCGCGAGTGGGTCTGAATCAGACCCAATGTTTGCATTGTGTCAGGGCGCATTATACTACTGATATAGGCCACTGCCATTAGGAAATAGCATTGCCATGAAGGAATGTACTTGGGACCTCATTCAGACTCTCTCGCAAGCGTCTATGCGCTTGCAAGTGGGTCGATGGTGAGGCCCTGCGCACGCACAGCGGCCACAGTGCGCATGCACTAGCTCCGAAGCGAGTGACAAATTCACTCGCTCCGGGGTTCGCTGCAAAAGGGGCAGCTGTCGATGTTGATCGACAGCTCACCCCGTTTTGTAGGCAGGGAGGGGGGGTGGCCAGACAAACGGAGGCGTTCCTGAAGAAACGCCTGCCGTTTGTAGGTGGCTCTACAGACATCAGCAGTGATGTCAGTAGGTAGCTTCCTGCTCTGTTAGAGCAGGAAGCTATCTGGGGCTTGCGGGAGACGAGACCTGACCCCAAGGGTCGCAATGGTCTCGACCATCATGACCATCACATGGTTACTCGCTAAAGCTGTGGGTGGCCAGGAGGCTGGATTTTAAAGAGGAAGCAGCAGCCCTTATTCAGAGCGAGCGCTCGCATTTTGCGAGCTGCTCTGAATGAAGTCCTTGGTGTGCAACAATGTTTGGGTAGGTGGTGTGTGTCAGGACCCAAGGTTTCCCAGCAGAACATTGTTCAGATCATCACACTGCCTCCTTCTTGCCTTTGTCCCAAAGTGATCCTTTTGCCATCTTTTCCCCAGATGCACATGCACCTGGCCATTCACATGATGTAAAAGAAAACATGATGCATCAGACCAGGCTACCTTCTTCCATTGCTCTATGGTCCAGTACTTATGCTCATGTGCCCATTTTAAGCACTTTCAGCAGTGGACAGGATTCAGCATGAGCACTCTCAATGGTCTGCAGCTATGTAGCCCATACACAGCAAGTTGCGATGCACTGTGTGCTCTAACACCTTTCTATTATAGGCAGCATTAACTTTTTCAGCAATTTGTGCTATACCAGCTCGTCTACGGGATAGGACCAGATAGGATATTTCGCTCAAACACATCAATTAGCTTTGAGCGCCCATGACCATGTCATCGGTTCATCAGTTGTCACTCTTTGGACTACTTTTGTTACGTATTAATCACTGCATACCAAGAACACCTCAAAAGACCTGCTGTTTTGGAGATGTTCTGACCCAGTCATCTAGCCATCACAATTTGTCCCTTGTCAAAATTGCTCAGACCCTTACACTTGCTCATATTTCCTGCTACAACATATCAACTTGAAGAAATTAGTGTTCACTTGCTGCCTAATATATTCCACTCCTTGACAGGTGTCATTGTAATAAATAATCAATGTTATTCACTTCACCTGTCAGTGGTTTTAAAGTTATGGCTGATTGGTGTATGTATGTACTCTACATGCCTTGAGTGCTCCGCTTTTGCTGACTCTATTGTTTGGGTGTCTGAGGCTTCCTTGCGCCTGATGCTTTTAAAATGTCCAGTTTTATAACCATCATTTCTGCCCTGACTGTCTTATCATAACAGTCTGTTCACTCATATTGTGCTTATTTCACTTTTTTGAATATATTTCCTGCTCTTCTGGGCCACAAGCTACAATGGGTGAAGTCCCATCAAGGTGCTGCAGTGGGTAAGCTTGATATTTTTGCCCATTTCACATCTACTGCTCTCTTGGGGTAGAATCTCAGAGGATGTCCTCATAAAG
This sequence comes from Taudactylus pleione, assembly GCA_031769625.1. NCBI lineage: Eukaryota > Metazoa > Chordata > Amphibia > Anura > Myobatrachidae > Taudactylus > Taudactylus pleione. The sequence continues at coordinate 4,655,348 of JAUIMM010000965.1, read as the reverse complement.
CACATCGTCTGCTGCTGAGAAGAGCATGGCTGCACAATCTAAGATTACACTGCAGCAGGTGCTGGATGCTGTGGACACATAAACAAATGTGTTACTTATACATTGGGATAGGTGCAGGATGACCTGTCCGTCATAAGGCATGATTTGCAAAAGGTGAGAGAGCGACTGGCGAAGACAATTGTCACAAAACCGGGACTTAGTCACTCTTACAATGTCCAAAAGTGCTTTACCAAGGTGGATCATACTGTCCCAGTGCTCTTTTAATCCATTGTCTGAGGTTCTTGGGTGCAGCCATGTTGTCTCTGATCAGGTGAGCTCCAGTATCCAGTCTCTACCTGTCTCCTGCACTCATATGACCACCTCATCCTATCCCTAACTCCAATTTAAGACTGCACATGACACTAGCACCTTGTCGGAACAATGTGGTTCAATACTCTTCAGTGTGTGGTTCTTTACCTTCAAGTGATCTCACTCACTAGTAAGTGCTACCTCCGGTCCACTGAATGAACCTGTGCTATGGATTCCTGCAAGCTGCTGCCTCTGAGTTTGATCCATCCACTCTGCAGCACAACTCTGTATGCTACTTCCAGTCTGCATCTACCAGCCTATGTTCAAGCACCATTCCTAGTCTGGCTTAGCTACTGTTACTCTCACCAGCCTCAAGTAGGTTCAAACCTGCGGTTCAACTCCGGCTGGCTGCTGCTATCTCTGGTCCCAGTCTGGTTCAAGCCTGCGGTTCCACTCCAGCTGGCTGCTACTCTCACCAGTTCCACTCCGGTCCAAGCCTGTGGTTCCACTTCAGCTGGGTACTACTCTCACTGGTTCCACTCCAGTCCAAACCTGAGGTTCCACTCCGGCTTGTATACTACTCTTACCAGTTCCTCTCCAGTCCAAGCCTGTGGTTGCACTCCAGCTGTCTGCCATTCTCAATAGTTTCACTCTGGTCCAAGCCTCCAGTTCAACTCCAGCTACTCTGCTGTTACCTCCGGCCCTATTCCGGTCCAAGTCTATAGTTACACTCTAGCTACTCTGATGTTACCTTTGGTCCCATTCCAGTTCAAGTCTCCAGTTCCTTTCTCTGGCTACATAGGGGGAGGGGCCCTAGATTGCACACCCTAAGCACAATGTGAGGTGCTACTTGCTGAGACTTGTAGTGCTGCAAGCAAAAAAAAGAGATGCAAGTGCACACTCTAACTATGCTGAACCTAATAATAATACTGCTAAATTGAATCCAAGAGGTTCTTAGCATAATAATGGGCATAATTATGGGCCTGCCCACCGCGTCCAGGTGACCTCTATCAGGCAAGTCCCTAACACTCCTATGGAACAAATACAGGGCACGGCACACCCCAGGCCAACCCAGCAGAACCACCCCATGGCATCACACTAGTGTGAGATTTAAAGTGAGGGTTAAAGAATAATAAAGAAGAAGGCCTATGTGTTATGTCCTACATAAGTAGGAGGTTATAATAAAAAGTGTATAAAGTGCTACATATACAAAAAACAAACTAAAGAAGTGAAAAAGTGTACATTAAGATGCCATGAAGCAGTCCAGCCACACCAGCCCAGAGAGACCCGCACCCCAATACCAGTCCCAAAACTGACACACAGCATATGTATAATAGGTCTTACCCACAGTGTGCCTCATAAGATGTGTAGTCTTGGAGTGCAAGAACTCCTTGCTAATTAAAAACACCCAGGAACAGGTGGGGGGGGGGTGCTAATCAAGGTGGGAGGAGTCTCATCCTTCCAGTGTAAATACATACAGTACAGAATACATAGAAGGAGGTGCTCTAGATTACACACCCTAAGCACAATGTGAGGTGCTACTTGCTGAGACTTGTAGTGCTACAAGCAAAAAAAGTGATGCAAGTGCATACTCTAACTATGCTGAACCTAATGATAATACTGCTAAATTGCATCCAAGAGGTTCTTAGCATAATAATGGCCATAATTATGGGCCTGCCCACCGGGTCTGGGTGACCTCTATCAGGCAGGTACCTGACACTCCTATGGAACAAATACAGGGCACAGGACCCCCCAGTCCAACCCAGCAGAACTGCCCCATGGCATCACACTAGTGTTACCTCCGATCCCTTTCCGGTTCAAGTCTCTGGTTCCTTTCCGGTTTGACATCTTCAACCTCCGGTTCTTATCCGGTTTATCTACCATCCAAGTCTGTGAGTTATTCTATGATTCCAGTCTGCTTGTATTCTGAAGTCTCCTGGGCATTACAAAGACTTTCTTAGTGCTTCCAGTGCCAAGCCTTTTGCCAAAGTGACCTCATCTACTACCAAATCCCCTGAGTACATCTCTCCTGCTCACTGCAGGTTCAATTGGACATTATCTTCACTGTACTTCAGTTTACTTCTTTACTGCATTATTTTGCTTATGTTCAGCATTGCAGCTCCTGATCTACTTTGGGACTCACTACTCACCATACAATCGGTACCTCTATTGACGGTGGTTGTAGCTCTGTGGGTCCTCTCCTAGAGTGTTGGGGTTCGTGCTAAGTTTCTGTTACAGAGTTCATACCGGTTGTTGGACTTAGACTCCTCCTTGAGGATTTAGGCCCTCATTCAGAGGTGGTCGCAAGAAGCGATTGCTCTCTCTGAATGAGGGCAGCCGCTTCATTTTTGAAGTGCGGCCTCCTGGTCGTTAATTAAGCTCTGGGTTACCACCCACAGCTTAACGACCGACCAGGTTGATGGTCGCGATGGTGATCACCATCGCGACCATCGGGGCTTACGACAAGTCCCTAAGGTTGGGTCTTGGCACTCGTAAGCCCCAGGGAGCTTACTGCTCTGTTTGAGCAGGAAACTTCCCACTGACATCACTGATGATGTCAGTGCGGCCACCCACAAAATGGTAGGCGTTCGTTAAGAAATGCCTCTGTTTTGTAAACCACCCCCCGATCCGCCTACCAAACGGGGCAAGCTGTTGATCAACATCGACAGCCGCCCCTTTGGTAACGAGCTCCGGAGTGAGAGAGTTTCTCTCTCGCTCCGGGGCTTGCGCACGCGCAGTGCGGCCGCTGCGGGTGTGCAGGACTAACCATCGAGTCGGTTACGAGCGCATCGGCGCTTGCGACCGACTCTGAATGAGGTCCTTAGACTTCAGTGAGCCAACTCTGATAATGGGTCTGCAGCATCTGTAAGCAGATTCCAGACAGGCTACCGATTACCTGATTTACTTGCTGCTCTGTTCCCTGCATTCTCACTCAATTGGTTCCAGGGGCAGATTAGGAGCCTTGCAGGTGTCAATGACTTCTCTGAAGGCACCAGGCATTTACCACATAGGTCTTACCCATGAGTAGACCATTGTTCCTACAACCACTTTTCTGCTACAACCAGTACACTGGTCCTGACTCGGATCTAAAAATCCTAAAAATGACAGCAGAGACTCATAAACTTACTCTAGGAGATGCTTAATTCCCAATGAAGGTCCAGATTAGAGAGTTGGAGACCCCAATGGCTGCTGGGCAAAGGAAATTATCCGTCATGGAAGGCCATCTATGCCACAGTAACGTGCTGTTAATTGGTTTTCCAGAAAGGGAGGAGGGCTCAAATACTGAGGCTTTTCTGGAGAAATGTCTGAATGATACTTACGGTAAGGATGCCTTTACCAAACACTTTGCGGTGAGCTGAGCACATAGAGTCCCCATCTCACGTTTACCCCTTAAAGTTCCCCCGTATTATCTTTGCTAAATTGCTTGATTATCAAGATAGAGTCACTATCCTGTGTTTGGCTCGTACAAAAGATCCCCTCAAGAAACAACCAAAAGGTCTCTGTTTTCCGATTTTGCTATGGTCATCTAGAGGAGTTATACACAATGTATTTCAACTAAGAGGTGTCTGGGGGATTTACAGTTATAGGGCCCATACACCTACACGATCAGCCTCCGATCCGTTTTACATCCGATTACCCTGCAGGTCCATCGGCACGTTTTTTTTTGTTTCTTTGCACAGGATCAGTCGTATGATCGATCCTTTGCCTCACGCGCTCATTAGCGAATAGGGACAAACAGTCATTGAAATGACTGTATTGCCACATGATGGATCGCATGAAAAAAAAAATGCCACGTTTTGAACATGATACGATGGAACATATGTGCTGCACATATGATCATAAGATACAATTGAAGGACCCATGCGAGCGCAGGGTACAGGCATATACCTTGCTCAACCTAGCTGGTGGACAAAGCACATTTGTCTATATTGAAAGGAAGGATCAAGAGGATCCATTCCAAACACGATAATAAAAAAGTTGTTGATATATATTTACCAGTGAAAAATTTTATAATGATTAACACTCCTCTGCAGATCCCCTCTGAAAGTATCCAGTCATATGTTTTTTTTATGACTTGCTAGCAATAGTCATTACCTGTGTTTGGATGGGGATCACTGAAGCGCAGTTTATAGTGTCATACTGGCTGTTTACTTAAATTTAGAGCAATGTATGTCCACTGATCAATTTGCATTTCAATCAACTGACCAATTGGCTCAGATGAGGCCAGTGTCTTAATTAGCCATACTATTTTTTTTTTTTTTTTGAGAAATGTTTTTATTGAATAATTTTTCATATTCCATTTAAAATAATAACATTACCATAATTGACACAGAAAATAAAATAACATAATCACAGAAAAAACTCTGTGAGCTACAATAACATTAGAATGAGTAAACATATATCACAAGATATATCACAAAAAAGGAATATATTGTATATACATACAGAGATATATATGTAAAAATTTAATACAAAAAAGAAAAAGAGTAGGTTATATAGAATAGTGAAAAGTGGGAAAAAGAGAAGGGAGGGGGGAGGGGGAGAATACCAGTCAGTTATAGAGCAAATTCACTGAAACAAATTATGTCCAAAAAAAAAATTATTAAATCGTTGTCAGGGGTGGTTCAGCTGAAAAATGAGCAGTCCACGGGGACCATATTTTAATAAAATGATCTGGAGTGTCATGTAGGACAGCTGTAACTCGTTCCATTGTATATGTAAGCCATATGGCGTTAATAGTTGCTAAAACAGAGGGGGTGGTGGAAGACTTCCAGAGGGAGGCAATCGTACATTTAGCTGCATTCAATATATGTTTGATTAATTTCAGTTCGGCTCATGTGGTGTTCGGAATAGGCCAAGAGAGGAGGGTGTATAAAGGAGTATTTGGGACTATGAACTACATCCTTAATCAATTTATGTATTTCCAACCAATACTTTTGAATACTAGGACAGGACCACCAGACATGCAGCATGGATCCCACCCGGCCACAAAGCCTCCAACACAAATTAGAAGAAGAGGGGTATATAGAATGAAGTCGAGTGAGGACCAGGTACCACCTATAGTAGACTTTGTAGGAGTTTTCCTGTATGCGGACTGAAATAGAGCTCTTTGCGTTCTCATTCCTTATATCTGACCATTCCTCAGGGGTTAATGTCTCTCCCACCTCTCTCTCCCAGGCCTCCTCATGGGCTTCTTTTAGGGGTTGGTTATGTTGAATTAATGATTGATAAATTGTGGAAATAAGACCCTTAGATGAGTGAGGATGTAAACAGTGATTCAAGTGTAGTTTTATCAGGTGTTGTAGAGGTTTGCATCTGGGAGTGAAAAAAATGGCGTAATTGAAGGAACTGGAAAAAAACGTTATTGGGTAGGGAGAATTGAGTTTGCAATTCAGCAAATTCCGGGAGAGCCTGTAAGGGAGCTAGATCAAATAAAAATAAAATATCAGATTTAGGCCCTCATTCAGACCCACTCGCAAGCGGGCGCATGTACGTTAGGCATACGTACAAAAATATTTAAATTCAATGGCTCGCTCGTATTTTCGTTCGCATCTAAAATTCCTCCCTAAACTCTGACGACCCCTCCTCTAACTAACGAGCGTCCGAAATAGCGAGCGTACATCCCCAAAATGGCTTGAAAGGAACGCACGCACAAGTATAAACAGGAAGTGGCCTTGTCAGATGTCGATTACCTGCTCCTTTATTCTGCCTACTTCCATCAATCGTATCATGCCAATCAATGTATCAATTAGCTTAATTGTTTGTTTGTTTTCAACACAATGCAAGAAACTTTACTCTTGTCCGTGTTTGTGTTTACCCGCAGAATACGTACGGATGAAACATTCGCTTTTATTGTTCAAAAAACATGTGAACCACAATTAATCAATTGTTCTATTGCTGTGGGTCCCCGCATATTTCCCTGGGTTCATTTCTTTATTTAAATTTGCTTACGCATGTCACTGCATCAAGCCTATCATAACTCTCAAGAGATTTGTGGCCCTGTCGAACACATGACTCATACAGTAACCAATAAAATTGCTCCTGTTAATTTCCAAAATACATTAGCCAATCAGAAAATTTTTACACACTTTATCAAAAATGATTTTTAAGAAAAACACCATTGCCATCATGAGAGCCTCCGCATTCACCAGGCGCGAGCTGCTGGTGCTTACGGAGGTCATGGATCGCCGGATCACCAGCCAACCTCAACCCATGACCAACCGGCAGAAGCGCTCCGCGTATGCGGAGGCACGGTCCCGCCTGCGGTCCTTCGGCTCACGCCGCAACATCGGGCAGCTGGAGCGCAGGTGGTCCGACCTGCAACGGCGAACGCCCCGCTTGCTGGCATGCTTTCGCATGCAGATCCTGGAAAGTAAGTGTTATGTATTGTGGTTTTAATGTTTGTGTTTGTGGGGCAAACTGCGTGTGCATGTTTTCCTGTCTGTCCTATTTCTTATTTGTACTCATATCTGCGTGTGCATGTTTTCCTGTCTATCCTATTTATTATTTGTACTCATATCTGCGTGTGCATGTTTTCCTGTCTGTCCTATTTATTATTTGTACTCATATCTGCGTGTGCATGTTTTCCTGTCTGTCCTATTTATTATTTGTACTCATATCTGCGTGTGCATGTTTTCCTGTCTGTCCTATTTCTTATTTGTACTCATATCTGCGTGTGCATGTTTTCCTGTCTGTCCTATTTCTTATTTGTACTCATATCTGCGTGTGCATGTTTTCCTGTCTGTCCTATTTATTATTTGTACTCATATCTGCATGTGCATGTTTTCCCTCTATTTCTGATTTATTCATTCTACTCCTATTTGGCTTCTTTTTTGGTTTTTTTTTTTTTTTTTAGTTTTGGTCCCCGGATTTGTCCATAAACTAACCGCAATTTCTTTGACATATTTTAGGGGGACAGCCAAGACTCCGCCGTCACCGTCCGTCCAGACGGCGTTCCCGCCCACTATCCCCAACCCCCAGCCAACACTCCACCCCAAATCTTTCCCCTATTCCCCACTCCTCCCCATCCTTCCCAGACCCTCTCCCGGAAATATCGGGCCTCCTTCCCCTCCGTCCCACTTCCCCCTCTCCTCCACCCACCCCTCTTCCAATTACCCCCTCCCCGGAGTCCATCATAACTCCTCCCCATTCTTTGGGGAATGACGGATCCTCCGAGGAGGATCATGGAGGCATTTCCGGAGCTCCCGTTTTGGCTCCCGGTATGTTTTTATTTTGGTTTTTTTTAAAGCACAAACTGTTTGTATGTAATCATGTGTCGTGCCTTTCTTCGTGTTTTTGTGGCTTGACTTTTGGTGATTTTGCAGTTTGCCTTTACCTCTTCCTGGTGATTTCAACATACACATATCACACCTGTGGGAATTTGTACATAGGCCTTGTATTTTTGGCAGCACCCCCTTTTTTTTTTTTTTTTTAGGTTTAGGAGTGATTTCGTTGTGTTTTTGTTTTTTTAATGTGGATTCCCTATTGTTGTATTAACCCACACACTTTTCTCACCCACAGAGGAACAGAGGCGTCGGCAAGAGGTGGCGGATTGTGTTGGCCAGATGCGCCAACATGTAATTGGCATTCTGGTGGGCTGTCTGGCCTCCTTCGCCAGTAGTTTTTTTTTTTTTGTTAACGTTTCAAAATAAATTTATTCAGACAAATATACGTTCTGGCTCATTTTTTACATCCAAAACCAAGATAGTTTAGCATGACATAAGTAGACTGTTCCTGCAAGGATTTCCCTTTTTTAAAAGTTAGATTGTGTTTTGTCTTTGTATGTCAAACAGACACAAGAAACACAGAACAGTAACAATGTCATTTCCCTTTTTGGGTGTAGTGTCAATTACATATTTCTACATTTTACAGGTTCCTAGTTGGTGCGCAAGCTGCTTAGGCCAATCTTACAAATCCCAAGGTTGGCCCAGGCTTCCTTTTGGTGTGGGTTGGGAAGCTGAAAACATATATCAGTTTAGCTCAACTGGCATCAGTACTGGATTACCCCTTAGTCAAATGTAACTTGTGTTAACCTGGTTACACTTGCTGTTAACGTCCCAAAAAAGGAAGACCATTTCACTCTCCAAACATTTATTCACAACATAACAGAGAAAACAAAGTGGTCACTCCCAAAAAAAGAACACAGTGATAAATTCAAATACAACACATACCAAGAAATAATTAAATAAAAACAAAAAATCAAGAACTGGTTGACGAAGGACCATGCCAACATGATTCCACAAACATGGCGTTGCAATATGGGTTCGAGAATATATGCCCAAAAGGACCAGATCCAGGTTTGGTAAGGGTAGCAGGAAGTAGTGAGCGTTGGAGTGCCAAAGATTATGTGAACAAACAGAAGATGGTGAGAAAAAAAACACAAAATTAGATGTTCGCAAACAAACACAAACACATTAGGTATAAACACTGTAGTTTTGTTACAACTTACCTAAAAAATCTGGCCACCACATCATCGCGTATGGCCCCCCCACATACTGACCTCCGACCAACCTCGGGGGGGCCATCCTCAGGTAAGGCATCCTCTGGCTGCATTGGGACACCACTCCTTATGGCAATGTTGTGAAATATCCCACACAGGACCACAATTTTAGACACCATATCCGGCACATACATGAGCTCGCCACCAGAGCGGTGGAGGCATCTGAATCGGCCTTTTAAAAGGCCGATACAGCGCTCCACCACTTGCCTGGTGGCTGTAAGTGCGGAATTATATGCACTTTGTGGCCCTGGTGTGGGAGCCAAATAAGGAGTGAGCAGCCAGGACATGCAAGGGTATCCACTGTCTCCTGTGAAAAAAAATAGACAACATCAGGAACACTGTGTATCAAGCTTAACATTGTTATGTACTAAAGGTCTCCACTTACCCAGAAGCCACGCATCACCAGCTTGTAGGTTGGTTAATTTCTGCCATATCCCTGATTGCCGGATGACGAAGGAGTCATGAGCACTTCCTGGTAATTTAGCATTCAGGGACAGGATCTGGAGGGAGGCATCACATACCACCATTACATTCAGGGAGTGATAGTGTTTACGGTTTCTAAATATTGCCTCCAGCCGTGCTGGAGGCTGAAGTGGTATGTGAGTACCATCCACAACCCCTATGATGTGTGGGAAGCCAGCTATTTGGTAAAAATTGGCCTTGGCCACACTAAGGGCACCCATATCCAAAGGCATTTTAATAAAATGATGGAGGTGCTTGAAAAGTGCCTCCATCACTGCCCTCAGGATCCGGGAAAAGGAGGATTGGGAGATGCCCGCCACTATTCCCACCGTTGTTTGAAATGATCCTGAGGCACAGAAATGTAACACCGCCATAAATTGCGTCAGTGGTGGTATTGCTGTTGGACTGTCAATTTGCCGCTCAAGATCACTTTCTATTAATGAGAGAGTGTCTATGATGATTTTGGGAGGTAGACGGTAGCGTCTTAAAACCTCATCATCGGGCATTCCAAAAAGGGTGACACATGTTCGAAATATCTGGGGCCTTGCATGCCTACGATGCCTACGCCTGGGACGAGTTTGAGGTTGGTCGTCTTCCGGGAGCAGGGCCAGAACAATTCGCCCCAGATCTACCTGAAATTCAAAGTTTACAATGTAAGGCTTTTGAGCGGCCGCAAACTAAGGACGCATGTATAAATACGTCACGAAATCACATTTAATTTCTGGTTGATTTCATTCTGGAAGCAGAGACATGGCTTCAGACCAGGGAAACAATGGCCAAAAATCCGGCGGTAAGGCCTTCATGCATTTTGTCTCAATGATTCTTTTAAAACATAATATTGTGCAAGTTGTGAAGTGGCTAAATCTGCATATTTACCCAAATAGGTGAGGAGGAAGACATGGAAGAGACTGCTGGCCCCAGTCAACCCGCCAAAGCTGCCAAAAAAAAAAGGCAGCCACATTTCACAAGCAAGGAGATGGAGGTTTTGATCCAGAAGTGCGTTGACATCCTGCCCCAGGCAGCCAGGAATATGAGCCAAAGCCAGAAGTGGAGAATGTGGGAGGAGGTCGCCGTTGCTGTCAATAGGGTGGGTGATTATGTCCGTCTAGCCCGGGATGTCAAACGGCGGTAAGTAAACACTTTCCCATCCTATAAACAAACCCCATTGTAAAAAAAAGGATAATGGTTCCAATTTCATTCCACAGATGGGCAGACTTCAAATATCGTCTCAAGCAAAAACTTGCCGACAGGGCTAGGCATGCAAGGGGGACAGGTGGGGGTCCCACCCCTGTGTCATTGGAGTTGACAGACTTAGAAGAGCTGGCACAGGGGTGTGTGCAGGCTGTGGAGGTGTTTGGCGTGTCCAACATGGATACGGACATGCCAGACTTTGCGGCTCCTCATGTTGGCTAAGGTAAGTCTTGTGATGTCACCAACTCTGAAATGCGATTGTGCCAATATGTAGATTCTAATGTGAGTCTTTTTGCATTTTTCCTAACAGAGACAGAGGCGGATGAGTCTGCTCCAGAGGGGAGCCTTGGCCGCAGAATTTCTGCTGGCTCTGCAGGGGAGGAACCAGTACATCCGGCTGAGGACCCTGCAGAAGCCAGTCCAGGGCGTGCCCCCTCGCAGGCAGTGGGCCTCCTCACAGAACTCAATTTTAAATCGGATTTCCATACGGAGATTCTGCAGAGGATGGACGCCAGTCTGATACGGGTGGCTGAGGCCCTGGAGCAAAATGCTGCGGCCAACGTGACCATTGCTCAGGCCCTGGCGGAAAATACCAGGGCCAACATCCGCATCACCGATGCCCTGGAGCAGCTCGTTCGCCAGCACATGGTGGAGCCGACCTCCCTTCCTGCCGGAACATCCGGATCCTCCACCTCTGGCACAACATCAGCCAATCCTCCAAATGTGCCTAGCCCTGTGCCTAGTCCAGAGGCCACAACATCTACCTCTGGACAGGCCAGCCCGATGGCATCCCGGACCCGGTCTGGCGCCCACCCTCACCCAGCCAAACGGGCGAGAAAACGGTGACAGCAATGGCGACTTTTCCCACACTCCTTCTGTGCTTGGCTCATATTCCTTTCTGGTCAAAACTTCCCTCTCCTTTCTTGTGAAATTTTTAAAAATTTGGTATTTACGTTTATGTGACCAGTTATGGCTTTTTTTTTTTTAGTAACAAATATCTTTGCCACAAAAAAAAGGCAACAAAATATTAGGCCAATTTGTTTGTGTTTAAACAATAAATTTAAAACAAAAAACTGACATTGTATTGTGACATTATTGTACAAATGGGTTACATTTAATCCTGGCCCTAAAGGCAAAAACTGACCCTCTTAAAAAAAAAAAAAGGCCTCTTTAAGGAACGTTTTAAAAATCACATAGCGATGCAAATTCCACAGTAAACCAAAAAAAAGGGGAGCTAATTAAAACATGATGACATTATTGTTACAATAGGCCATAACCAACAAATTGTGGCCAAAATAAAACACCAAAAATGTACGCTAATTGATTGTGTAATCATGACATTAGCAGCTCTGATTTCCACCTGCGTACGCTTTTGTGCTATCCCAATAAACTGCTTTCCAAACACATACCAAGCCGGTTTTCAATCCAACACTAATTACTTTACTGACCAGCCGCGATTAATCGCAGCACCATCCTTGAGTCCCGGGACGGAGGAGAAGGCCATCGCCAATGTGGTCGAGTAATCCTGACCCTAAGCTGTGCGAGCATTTTGAAGGGAAAGCGGATGTTCCAGTGACGTATGAGACGGTCCGAACACATTTGACGTTCGCATCTGCTAATGTATGTACGCCCCAAAAACGCCTCGCCACGCCTGCGTTTTTTCATCTCCACCCCCGTCAACACCCAAAAACGCCCTGTTCTGTCAATCACATTTGACATGTCACTTCCTGTACGCTATTTTAGCAACGAGAGAAAAAAAACTCGCAATCTGTCGTACGCACATGCGCAGTGTAACACCGACGCATGCGCGGTTAGTCAACATCGGAACGCAACGAGCGTACTGTTGTTAACGTGCGGCTCTGAATGAGGGCCTTAGTCCATTGGCGAAAAGATTTATGTTGCATACCTGGGACAAATTCAGGATTGTTCCATAGAGGAACCAGTAGGGGGTGAAATGAGCGAATATTATAGAGACGGGAGCATTGGTTCCAAATCGAAATCGTAAAGCGAACAGTGGAAAGTATGGTTAGCTTAGATGATCGTGAAAGGGCAGGGCACTAAAGGAAAGAATAGGGGGAATAAACAGATAATGCTCCGGCTTCGATGGATGTCCAAACTCTCTGGTCAGGCAGGGCGTGCCAGAGCACACACGGGACTAATTGGGTTGCCCGATAATATTTAATTAGATCAGGAATACCCAGCCCTCCATCACTACGAGGTTTTTGTAATAAGCGCATTTTTACTCTGGGTCGTCTCCCAGCCCTTATATAATGTGAGATCTCTACTTGAATATTTTTCAGTATTGTGATTGGGATATGTATCGGGAGAGTCTGCCACATATATAGCAGTCGAGGTAGTATGTTAATTTTGATTGAGGCCATATGGCCTATCAAAGATATTAAAGACCTATTCCACGTATGAAGGTCGGACGTAATGGAGGCAAATAGTCTAGGAAAATTGGCTGCATATAAAGAGGAATACATCTTAGTTAAATAAACCCCTAAATATTTTATCTTATCAATTTGCCAGCGGACGGGGAATGTGCATTGTAGAATGCGAAGGTCAGCAGGGGGGATCTGTAAATATAAAATCTCCATCTTATCTGTATTAATTTTATAGTTAGAAAATATGCTATACTTATCTATCTCCAAAAAAAGATTTGGGAGGGAGGAATGGGGGTCAGTTAGAGTTAGAATCACATCATCAGCGTATAAAGCGATCTTGTGGTCAGTATTGCCAACTCGAATACCAGAGATATTCGAACTCAATCTAATCTTTGAGGCTAGGGGTTCCATCACCAACACAAATATAAGAGGGGATAAGGGGCATCCCTGACGGGTGCCGTTGTAGATGGAAAAAGGGTCAGAGGATAGACCATTAACTAAAACGGAAGTTGATGGATTGTGATATAATGAAAAATCCATTATAGAACACACCCGAGAACCCCATCTTAAGCAAAGTTTGCTGAATAAAGGGCCAAGCTACCCGGTCGAAGGCTTTCTCAGCATTGAGAGCCACCACCAGGGTCAGGTCTGATCTGCCCTGAGCAACTTGTATTAAATCGATCAGGCATCTCGTATTGTCCAAGGCCTGTCTATTGGAGATAAAGCCCACTTGGTCCGAGTGAACCAGGGGTAAAATTGGGGCTAACCGATTAGCTAGGATCTTAGCCAGTAACTTCAAATCTACATTCAGAAGTGAGATTGGTCTATAGTTTTTCAACTCCAGGGGGTCCCGATCAGGCTTAGGAATGACAACTATATTGGCCCTTGTGGTGGCCGCATCAAGCGATTTACCCTCCAACAGAGAATTAAAGAGTAGCTTAAGCATAGGAAGTAGGGGTGTAGTGAATTTTCTATAATAGAGAGCGGAAAATCCATCAGGACCAGGGGCAGCTGACCTACGTAGATGCCTTATGGCTGCTATAATTTCCTCTTCAGTGATAGGGGCATTAAAGGAGGTAATATGTGATTCAGAGTTTAGGTAATTGACAGGACTCCAAATATTGGAGTATTCTATCAAGAGTGTGGGGGGTATTTATGTCTACAGGTGGGAGGTTATATAAAGATGAATAGTATTCCCGAAATAGATTAGCCATAGCCTGGGGATCGTGAATTAGAGAGCCATTTGAATCTCTTAAGGAGATAATCCTGTTACGAGTGTGCTTGGCTCTTAGTTGGCGGGCCAATAGTGTGTCTGCCTTGTTAGATTTCTCATAAAATCTCTGGCGTGTCCACAATAGGGCATTCGCCGCTTTTTTAGAGAGAATCTGAGAGAGCTGACCCTTTACTGATAAAATTTTTAGATACGTGCGTTTTTTGGGAAAACGTTGATGGAGCTGCGTGAGGGAGGATAATAAAGATGCCAGTTCATTTATGCACGTGAGTTCCGCCTTTCTCTGAGCAGAGGATAGGCTGATGAAAAGACCTCACAGTGTGGACTTATGAGCTTCCCAAAGTATTGAGGGGGAGATATCCGGAGTGGAATTAGTGGCGTAAAAATCTTTTAAAGCAGATGTAATTTGTGCTATATGAGCCTGTTTCATTAACAAAGACTCGTTTAAGCGCCAACAACAGGTCGAGGGTGTCGGGCTTGTAACCAAAAGCTCCATCTCGATAGCTAAATGATCTGACCATGGGATAGGTAAGGTCTGTGCTCCCAAGAGCCTTTGAGTGGATGCCCGGTCAACTAAAAAGTAATCGATTCGTGTATGAATATCATGTGGCGGGGAATAATGTGTATAACCTCTAGCTGAAGGATAAAGAGTTCTCCATGCGTCATAAAGATCATGGAGTGACATATGAGAATGAAGTCATTTGGTGAGTTTAGCCATACTATTTCTTAACATCCAGTCTTAGGGCAGCTTGCTGAGGGTAGCAGCTTGATGTGGTGATGCATTAAGTGGTTAAAATCAAGTGTGCTTTCTGAACAGTTAAAAAAACAGTTGAAAAACATTGAACAACATCTATTACCAGGTAATTACAAAACCATTACTTTTGTGTTTTTTATATTAGGAGAAAAAATGCTTCACAAACTTCTATTTCTTATCTCACTACATGGAATCATCTCTAAGGCTACTACATCCTTTACTCTCCCTGAAGCTCATCCTTCTGTACATATTGCTACCTCATTAAACTTCTCTCCTCTTACAAACACACATGAGCTTTTAAATTATCTATACACATTGACAATGACATCCACATCCTGTCACCATAAAAATCTATCATACAAATCCCACCAATATATTTATATCTCTCTCCTTCTGCTTCTATTAGCTGGTGACATATCACCAAATCCAGGCCCAACACACATGCCAGACCCACAACAAGCTATAAATTCAGCTAACCTCATAAACATTGCATGCCTCCCTTCACCCTCCAAGTCACTAAAATGTGCCTTATTGAATGCACGCTCTGTCCGCAACAAACTAACATCCATCCATGACCTCTTTATTTCAACTAACCTCAACCTTCTGGCAATAACTGAAACATGGCTCACACAATGAGACACTGTCTCTCCTGCTGCACTTTCATATGGTAACCTACACTTCTCACATACCTCCAGGCCTGGTAACTGTAAAGGAGGTGGGGTAGGAATATTACTCTCCCAATCTGTTACATACACAGTTCTCCCACAGGTACCTTCACTCACATTTACATCATTTGAAGTACACTGTATCAGGACTTTCACCCCTTTCTCTGTGCCAGTTGCTGTTATCTATCGCCCACCTGGGCCACCTCAACAATTTCTGGAACATTTTTCTGCCTGGCTCCCTCACTTCCTATCAACAGACATCTCCACCATCGTTATGGGTGATTTCAATATCCCCATTGACAGTCCACAATCTCCTCATGCCTCCAGACTACTCTCTTTAACATCCTCTCTTGGCCTCTCCCAATGGACTGACTCCGGTACTCATCAGGAGGGCCACTGCCTTGATCTTGTATTCACTCGACTATGCTCAGTTTCTGATTTCACTAATGCTCCTTTCCCTCTCTCAGATCACAACTTTATCACCTGCACACTCTCCTCCATTACATCAACGTCCTTGAAATTAACCAAACCTAAAACCCACAGAAATATTGATGCTATTAACTTTCAACAACTATCTACCTCTCTACAACAACAACTCTCACCTATTTCTACATTCACTTCTCCTGAGACTGCAGCATCACACCTAAACCAGATTCTAGAAAAAGTTCTCGATGAAGTAGCTCCAGCTACCCATCACACACCACGTAGTTAGACGGCAGCCTTGGCATTCTAACCTAACAAGGCATCTACAAAAACTCTCATGTAAAGTTGAACATCAGTGGCGAAAGTCTCATACTCCAACTGACTTCCTCACATATAAGACTATCTACAACTCTTATCGTGCTGCTCTGGACACTGCCAAACAAATATATTTCCAATATCTTATCTCTGCTCAAGCCTCTAACCCCAAGTGACTTTTAATACATTTAAACTGCTTCTTACCCCTCCTTCACCCAAACCACCTGCTACTATCTATGCGCAAGATTTTGCTTCCTATTTTAGGGACAAGATTGATGAGATCCGAAATGAAATGGTATGCTCTTCTTCAGCTAGTGACTTGATCAATTCCCTACCTGAATCCTCTGGCACATTCTCTTCATTTGATCTCACAAACGAAGATGAAGTATCTTCCCTCTTCTCTTCCTCCTACTGTATTACCTCTACTCTAGATCCTTTACGCTCACAAATCAGTAAGCTCTGTCTCCTGTGCTTATCCCAACCCTAACTAAAATCTGTAATCTCTCTCTCTCTACTGGCAACTTTCCATCACTGTTCAAGCATGCAGTGATTACTCCTATTCTGGAAAAACAAAACTCTGACCCCAACACTCTCTCAAATTACTGTCCTATCTCCCAGCTCCCATGCCCCTCCAAGCTACTTGAGAGACTTGTCTACAGCCGCCTCACACACTTTCTTAACTCACATAACTTATTGGACCCACTTCAGTCCGGCTTCCGTTCCCAACACTCCACAGAGACAGCACTGACTAAGGTAGTAAATGATCTGGTCACTGCCAAGGCTAAAGGCCACTACTCACTCCTAATTCTTCTTGAGCTCTCTGCTGCTTTTGACACTGTTGACCACTCTCTTCTCATACAAACACTACAATCCCTAGGTCTTAAGGGCACAGCTCTTTCTTGGTTCTCTTCCTACCTATCTGATCGCTCTTTTACTGTTTGTTTTTCTGATTCTGCCTCCTCTTCACTACCTCTATCAGTTGGAGTACCGCAAGGCTCTGTCTTAGTGCCTCTGTTATTCTCAATCTATACCTCCTCTCTTGGCAAACTAATCAGCTCTTTTGGATTTCAGTACCATCTGTATGCAGATGATACTCAAATCTACCTATCTTCCCCAGATTTATCACCATATGTACTGGTCCGTGTCACTGAATGTCTTTCTGCAATTTCATCTTGGATGTCATCTCGCCACCTGAAACTTAATATTTCTAAAAACAGAATTAATTATATTTCCACCAGCTAATAACAGTTACCAAACTGATCTCTCTATCACTGTTGACAACTCAACAATCCACCCTGCCCCACAAGCTCGCTGCCTTGGTGTCATCCTTGACTCTGAACTGTCCTTTGTTCCCCACATTCAATCTGTCTCAAAATCATGTTACATACATCTAAAAAACATATCCAAAATTCGACCATATCTCACACAAGACACTGCAAAAACTCTAATCCATGCACTTATTATTTCCCGTATTGACTATTGCAATAGCCTCCTTACTAGTCTTCCCAAAAACAGGCTATCTCCATTACAATCAATTATGAATGCAGCTGCAAGGCTTATCTTCCTTGCCAAACGTTCATCATCTGCTGCCCCGCTCTGTCAGTCCCTCCACTGGTTGCCGGTTTTCTACCGTATTCAATACAAAATACTCTTACTTACACATAAGGCTATTAACCAAACCACACCAACATACATCTCTTCACTCATTTCTAAATATCTCCCTACCCGACCTCTCCGCTCAGCACAAGATCTGCGTCTCTCATCCCCACGCATTACTTGCTCCCATTCACAGTTACAGGACTTTCTTCAGGCTGCACCCACTCTGTGGAATGCCTTACCATGCACAATATGACTTTCCTCTAGTCTCCAATCCTTCAAGCGATCCCTGAAAACTCACCTCTTCAGGCAAGCTTATCAGATCCCAGAACCACCCACATAACCTTCATAGCCTCCATATGCAATTACATCCCCTTTCACAGTCCACACACAACCTCACACATCGTCTTTCTCTCACATCCTCATGACATTTGGCCGACATTCCGGTGTAAATGGGTCATGCAACTGTGCATTCTGGCTGTACCAAAATGCAATATATAGCACCTATCCTATGCCTATTTCCCTATAGATTGTAAACTTGCGAGCAGGGCCTTCCTACCTATATATCTGTCTGTTATTACCCAGTTTTGTTCTATTAATGTTTACAATTGTAAAGCGCAACGGAATATGCTGCGCTATATAAGAAACTGTTAATAAATAATAAATAAATAATAAATATGTTGCCAGACTGAAACTACTAGCAAATGTGTTTATGGTGCATTAGTAAGTGAGCTAATCAGGGACAGGATTGTGTATGGGACTTATAATGATGTTACTCGTGCACATTTATTATGTGAGAAGGAATAAAACTGCACACTGTTATACACATATGCATGCTGCATATAAAAGTTCAATGGAGTTTAAAATAAAGTCTGATATATGCAACCTCCAGCAACATGTGCAGCAACAAACACGTTTTGTGAATTGCGGCAGTCGTAATTCTATGAACACCACAAATGTTCGGCATAAATAAAAGCTGCAATGCTTGTGGCAAAGAAAAGCATTTTGCATGTTGGTGCAGGTCAAAGCCTAAAGCTGATGACAGACAACCTTACAGTACATGTTCCAGCAGCCCACCGCACACGAGTTTACACTGTAGATGCTTCACCAGAAAACACGCAGGACACTGGTCTCCACTGCGAGAGTATTGACATCAGGGCCAAAAAGCGTGAAATATTTACCACCATTATAGATAAAAACAAATAATGTTATCAAAATTAAAAATTTAAACTTGCGCCAAGTGTAACATTGTGTCGCATGAACTCCCCCAGTGAACAAACACCAATCACCTATTGTCTGTTCTCACACTATGGGGTAAATTTACTAAAGTGATAGTTTTTAGAAATGAGTTTTAGAAGAGATGTTGCCCATTGCAAGCTTTGTAATGTGAGACAACTTCACTTCCTCACAGACAAATTCAGCTGCATTGCAAGTTCCATCCTGGTTGCATAAAGACACTGTTTCACATACTGAAATATTCCTCTTCACATGTCGGTCAATATTACTTTTCTTTAAGGCTCTGCTTTTCACTGCACATTTGTGTGACCTGATCATATTCACATCACTCTGATTACCTGGCAACACCATAGTCTCATCCTTGAGAGCCATCAATATCTCTGTAGGTTTCTGTATATCTTGTACCTTTTCCTCAAGGGACAAACGATACTCCACTGTTTTTGTCAGCTCCACAGCACCAACTATAGACACATTCCATTATCTGTAACTGGAACCCTTCGGTAAGACTTCATTCCTTCAGACATAACTGGAAGCTGAATGTCACTGTAAGATATCTCATCCACTTTTTCATTACAGTCTTTTAAGGAGTTTCCCATCTTTGATACTTTGGTCCCATCTTGCACTCTGGTACATTTAATAAGGACAGCTCTACTATCCCACTTCTGCTGACAGACACCATTCTTCTGGAACATCTAACTTTGTTCAAACATTTCACTATTTGTCTGCTGTTCACTACACAAGTTACTTTGCATGAGGAGCATATCACTCTTTATGCCAGCCTTTTCAGGTACAACCTGTAGTAACTGCTGCTTAAGTTTTTGTATTTCTGACACACTAGGTTCAGTGAAGACATCAGACACCAGTTTGGGTCCAGAATCCATTTTTCTCATGACACTTTCCAACTTGACTGCAGAAGATTGCTCTCCATATATTTAACTTCAGTAAGTCTTAACTTTTGTCTGGCTATTGCAGACTCTGCTGTTTAATTTACACTGAAGCTTCAGATCTCTGGTATTCATTTCAATTTGGAGGTTTTGCACTTGGTTCTGTGTACTTAGCAGACATGTTGCAAGGTTCTCACTCTGTCCTTGCAATTTCTCAGTTTTTCATCTAAAGATTCACTTTGCGACCCTGATCTATCTAGCATTCTTCAGCTCTTGGAGAATTGGCCCTATTTGATGGTAACTCTTTATGGTCCAGGAGGGTTTTTTTCTCCCTTGGACATTAGTATAATGATGGGGTTCTTAAATCCTTTGACACTGTTAAATCTGAATTTGGAGTCCTTAACTCTATGTTTTTCCATTATTTACAGCTTTGCCATGCCCTTTCCACCCAGTTTTCTTCTAGTCCTCCACAATTTGTTCCTGAGCCTAATAAAACTATGTTGCAAGCGTCTGGCGGAACTAGACTGATCTCTAGAATTATTTCTATCTTCTTACTATTAAATCAAATGATGCCCTCTCACTTAGACTTAAGTGGGTGGAGGATTTGAGCCCTCTGGAGGATGAGGAGTGGTCTTTGATGCTGAGTAGCCCTCTGTCTGCCAACTCTGTAGTGCAACATCACGAGATTCAGTTTTTCATTTTACATAGGGTTTATCTTGCCCTTTCACTTCTGAGTAGATTTGGGACTGGAACTTCTGACAGATGTCCTAAATGTTCTACCCCACATTGCTCATTTTGTAACCTACTCTGGGAATGCTCTGCTGTCCAAGCATTTTGGTTCCGAGTCACCAATTGTATTATCAGAATGGGAGGTGGTATTCCTCTTTTTGTTTCCAAAATGATGTATTTTTGGCCTGGGTATCTCGGATAGGGTTCATTGCACAATGGGTCAAGATATAGTTATAACATTGACTCTGGTCAAAGTTTGCAGTGTCCATACTTGCATAGCATCTAGGGGTCCTACTTTTGCTGAGTGGTGTGGGCTGATGAATTAAGTTGTGGGACATGAACGATTTTTATATACTAAGTGCAACTGTATTCTTAAATATAACTCAATTTGGGGCCCATGGACTGCTTCTTCTTATTATGTTGCTGGAGGGGTTGAAACCTCGGATGCTGACAGGCAGGCACCCAGCGGGACGGCATACTATATTGTGATATTCTGAGTTTTATTTTGACATTTTCTAAGGTGATAGATGGCTGAATATATTTTTTTATTATGGAGATATTTTAATTTCTGTTATTGGGTATGTATTTTTGACATTTTTCTGAACGCAGACCCTTTGGAGTCGTGAGTCTTATTTATTTTCAGTCCTGTGAGTGCTGCTGTTGTTCTATTTATATATATATATATATATATTGTGTCTTATTGTTTTTATCTTTTGTTATCAGAAAAAAATATATAAATTTAATTTAAAAAAAAAAAAGATACACTTTGCTCGCTACTTTATGCAGACTTTCCTCCAGAAATACATTTCTTTCTGTCAGACATTCTGAATGCTGGATATGGATTGAAAGATCTACAGTAAAAAGGTAGACAATGTCTAGATAGACACCAAATGTTAGACAGTCAATAGGTCGACAGGTACAAAAGGTCAACAGGGATAAAAGGTCGATGCACTAAAGGTCGACATGTAAGAAGGTCGACAGGGTCAAAAGGTCGACATGAAAAGATAGACGAAAAATGGTCGACACATGTTTTTCTTTGTTTTCTAATCCTAATCTTCACCCTAACCCTTCCCTTGGTGCCTAACCCTAACCCTTCTGGTGCCTAACCCTAACCGTCGGGGTAGGTGCCTGACCCTAACTGTCCCTTCTAGTGCCTAAGTCTAACCCTCCAGTAAGTGTCTAACCCTAACCCTCACTCCTGGTGCCTAACTCTAACCATCAGGGTAAGTGCCTATCCCTAACCGTTGGGGTAAGTGCCTAACCCTAACTGTTGGGGTAAGTGCCTAACCCTAACCCCCTGGTAAGTGCTTAATCCTAAAACTAACCCTAAACCTAACCCTAAAAAACCCCCAAAAACATGTCGACCATTTTTTGTCTACCTTTTTAATGTCGACCTTTTGACCGTCAACCATTTGTACCTGTTGACCTTCTTACATGTCGACCTTTAGTGTGTCAACCTTTTGTCCCTGTTGACCTTTTTTTCCCTGTCGACCTATTGACTGTCTAACATCTGTTGTCTATCTAGACATTGTTTACCTTTTTACTGTAGATCTTTAGACCGGATCCCAGAGAGGATGGGCAAACACAATAGCACTGATGGATAAGGTGGGTAGATAGATATCTTATAACTCTTGCATAATGTATAGAAATGAACTTCAAAGTGGCTAAAATAAATAATTTTATTAGAGTAGACAATTCTGACAACCTTTCAATTACCTTTGAACCCAAGAGGAAAACACAATTGTAAGGCATATGAATAAAAATGTAAAATTCAAGAAATAGTATACATTTTTTTAATTACCCTGAATAGGGATAACATAATTTTTTAATGTGTAAAGAGACAGAGGCATACCAGGTGTATGAGCTTCTGGATCTCTTGGTAACCATTTTTTTTAGGAGTCCGGGTAGTCCTAAGGGGTCAAACACAATGCGCAATATCCTTAGACTTCTGGTTTGGTCTGGGAGAAGGTACACACACCTGCTGCAGACGCATTTTGACCTCCTGTGGTCTTGGTCAAAGCATGCTGGTGTGTGTAATTGAATCAGTTTGAATACCCTTGGCTAGGTATACTTCCCGTGGGAGACATGAAATGAGCCAGTAAGTGGTGATTCGCTTTGAAGTGGTGAATCTTGTTAAAAGCATCAGGGAATACAAAGTATCATGAGGTATAATAGCCTATATAATAAATATAGTCAACAAAAAAAACTAAAAACAGTGTAATAAAATCTTCCGCAGAGAGCGTAAATTAACTTCTGCCAGTACCACCGGTTTCCGCCGAGGCCACGGAGCTTATGCTGGGAGCTGGGCGGGAAGTTTCTGCTGTGCATATGACATCTGGTGGCCTCCAGAAGTAATGTTAACACTGGAGAAACTTTCCAAAGTGGTGAGACACCCACCGTAAGTGACACGGGTAAACAGAAGATAAATCCCGCCGTCCCTTCCGCTTCCTGTTGTTATTGTGGAAAGCAGACTGTAGCCAGAAATGATGTCCTGCTGGCTGGAAATATAGCAGATGGGCGGAACTGAGATTATACACACTCTTTGGGATCATGTAGATTAAATGTTACGAATAGCGTCTGCCGTCTTGCTTGAGGGAAAAGCTTGACATCATTGTAGGGGCGGTTTTATGAATCATGACTTCAGCATTTTGAGGCAGCGGAGGAGAAGGACAGGGCTGTCAGAAGGTAAGTAATTATGGACTAATTCAGCTTTAGTCATTATGGGGGTAGCCAATGGCTTCTCAAGCGGGCCCTGACAATTTTTCCTTAAAATACAGATTTTAGGAAATATTAGACTTGCTCCCAAACTGCGCAAAAAAAATCATAACTTGCACCATGGGAAAGAAAAAACCTCTTGCCCAATTGAATATCTAAAACTTTGTGCCTGTGTAAAAAAAAACGCTGCGTGAAGTTTTTGAAAATCTTGTGGGCAACTGAAAATGCCCCTAACAGTTAAAGCTCTTAAATGAATTCGGAATTCTGATACCATTTTAAAGCAATGGGTCTGATTTAAATGAATCTTTATTTATTTCTGTACCATTATTTACATTTGTTCTGTCTATGTTGCCACACACATAACAAAAATCTCTAAATGTACTTGAGAATATGGCTCACTGTCCCAAGACATATCTAAGGAAAGAGCTGCTCATTCACATTCTTTGTTCCATATTTCCCTGTGGATGGACTCAGCTGTTCATTGGAGAAGTCATTTGATTATAGAAAGCATGCACTCAAATTAATGACATTAGTCATCACCACATGGTCTGTTGCGCTGTCCCATGTTGAAATCCTCTTTAATCTCTGAGGTAACAGAGGACCTTTAGGAACAGAGCTATGTAATACGTAATCCAAGGGATCGACATCGGAAGCCAGTGATTGGCAACCACTGATGTTCACGGCTCTATGGAAATGATTTTTCCATTTGATGCCGATTTTGCAATAGTTGCCAACAATCACATGCTTTCTGATGTGATTACTTCACTGAAGCTGAAGACACCCGGAAGCGATGAATGCCGCACAGTACTTTTGTACAGGTGCTAATTCCGGCCTCACATGCGTATGCGGATCAAATAACCATAGATGGTTACCTTGCAATGGCTATATGTCTTCACAAGGCATATTGTGATGGCGGCATTATTCCAAGGCCATCTGGCTATGATCATCCCTATATAATACCTCATTATTATATATAGCTCCATTTTACTACAAAAACAGAGCTCTAGTGCTGGGTACACACTGGCAGATGTATTGGGCGATCTATTGATCAGCCAATATATTGTATATTGGGTGCCCGTCGGCCAGTGTGTACCAGCGACATGCCTGTGAACGACATGGTTCACAGACATATCGCATCAGCTCTGCTGCACAGCTGATGCCCAATATATCTGCAGATATATTGGGGCATCGTGCTATGTGTACGGGTGGACTGCCGACCACCCGTACACTTGCTACAGAGGCCACGGGGAGAGTGGTGCGACACGCCCCTCAGCCAGCGGGCCCTGCGGCCAGATGATGGTTGTTTGGTTGCCAGCTTAGGACTCTATGGTCTATTTACTAAGCAGTGTTAGGAGACAGAGTGAAATGAGATAAGGTACCAGGCAATTAGCTCCTAACTGCCATCTCACAGGCTGTGTTTGAAAAATGACAGTTGGGAAGTGATTGGTTGGTACCTTATCTCCTTTCACTTTGTCTCCTAACACTGCTTAGTAAATAGACTCCTATATGTTATTACACAACTTACATAGAGATTGGTTGACCATTTAGGAACCTAATGGAGAAATAAGATCTGCAAATTGCATAATAATTTACATTGCACAATTTATGCACGTTTGTAAATTACTCATAATGTCTGCTAAGAATAATTTGCCAACAGCTGTTATTCTGATACTTATGTATCAAAAGTTCACCTGCATTACAGTGTGGTGCTTTTTAAATGAAGGATGATGATAATAATAATGAAAATGAGATGTATAATACCAATAAGGTGAAGAAATTGCCCATAGCAACCAATCAGCTTCTAACCTTAATTTAATAGACTGTGCTAGATAATTGATAGCTAGAAGCAGATTGGATGCCACAGAAAACGACTCCACTTTATCTCTCTCGAAAAGTTGCTACATCTCCCCTTATGTGGGAAAGTTTTTTTGCGGAGCCTTGAAACGGCCACACATCACTGGAGATTTTACCCTCCGGGCCACAAGATTTTCTATCCAGTGGATTGTAGGATGAAAATCCCCAAATCACTGCTGATTTGTTATCATTTCAGCAATTTAAGGGAAACCACTATTTGCTGTGTTTTTTTTAATAAATAAGGCCCTAAACCTAAAACTAACCCTAAACCTAACCCTAAAAAAAAAACATTGCTATTCAGCATTGGGTCTGGTCCTCTGGGGATTATT
The DNA here is from genome assembly GCA_031769625.1 of Taudactylus pleione. Lineage (NCBI taxonomy): Eukaryota > Metazoa > Chordata > Amphibia > Anura > Myobatrachidae > Taudactylus > Taudactylus pleione. The sequence goes on along the minus strand of JAUIMM010000965.1, from coordinate 4,629,792 downwards.
CATCACAATTCAACTGGCTTGTACATCCAGTGGTGCCCAGACCAAACCTAAGTAACACTAGGCCCCTTCTCATACCCCTGGCAGGTGACTAAGAGAATCGCATAGACACGTAAAGATTTTCTGTCCAACCATCCAACTAGTTGATTGGTTGGAATGAAAATCTGGTAACGTATGGGAGTAACTGATGATCAGCAATTTGCTCCTAAATGCCAGAAAACAAATGAAAATGGTCATCAGACAAGTTTGTTAAATGTTTGATCTAAACAATTTGTTCAAACAACAATTTTTGTCCATTTTCCGGCATTTGGGAGCAAATTGCTGATTGACATTTGCTTTCATACCTTACCAGATTTTCATTCCAACCAATCAACCAGTTGGCAGATTGGGGACAGATAATCTTTACGTGTGTACCCAGCTTTAGTGTATGCTATTAAAATGTCTCCCAAATAGGAAATAAATAATGCATTCGGTTCTCATTACTATATATATAATGTGTGTTTGTAAAGGGGGAAACTGGTTGCTATTTCCAGCCTGTCCACTTTTTTTGCTGCTGTCATGAACCTCAATATCTCCAGGAAGCCTGTCTACTTAATAGGTGGGCAACCAGTCAGGAGCTGTGTCTCATCAGGAAAAAAATTATCCTAATTGGCTCACATCTATTACATAGACGTGTTTACTGCACATTGATTTACAAATTACTTCTGTCCAGAATAAGGATAATGCATTTATTATATCTGAGTAACATTTATGGCATTTGTGAAATAGATTAAATAGAAATAGATTACATAGAAAGGTCTTTCACATCTGAAAAGCTTCATTTAATTTTGTTATATTTTGAAACTAGATCACCTGCACAAGAATAAGTCTCACTGGGGAATTCGGACTGCAACACCTAAACTTCATGTGGTCCAGGCCAAACTGCGTATGGTTTTGCACAACCAACTTTATACAACTGAATGAGGAACATCCCATTGTAGCCACTGCAGTTTCTACAAGCACAGACTAATCTTCATTGGACCCTGTCCTCTAGCGGGAGTCTCGAACAAATTAAATATGCTACAAGTGCGCCTGTCAATCCTTAATATATATAATAAAATCAACTGCTGATAAATATGATGTCATCACTCTGTGGTACCCCGGTTCTGGGAGTACCACTTCTGAGCCACAAGGTTGAAAATCCCTGTTCATAAGAAATGTATATATTTATTGTATATGTATTTATGGTGTTATTATCAGACTGTACTGTTGATGGTATTTATGTCCAGGAATGGCATGTGTATGCCATATTGTGTATTAGAGACTGTGCCCTAAATTCCCCCCTGGGATTGTGGACTTACCCCCTGCCTTGAACTACTAAGAATAGTGGGACATGAGGGGAGGACTTCCCCAATGGACTTGAGAGGGGAGCCCTGGTTACCTTTAGTGCTAACTGACAGCCCCTAGTAACTGTCCTGTACCACGTGACCCGGAGGGAGCTTATAAATAGAGGACTGCCTAAGTGACAGTTGCTGAGTCCTGAGGTAATGCCAGACAGCACAGGGTCTGCGCACTAACCTGGGAGCCCACCGGAGACCGTGAGCGGGAGCCGCGGCAAGGAGAGAGCTGGTCTGCTGTTCCGGACACTTCCCCTTGTGTGCTGCAGGGGTCCGGAGGCTGCTGGGAAGAAAGGCGGGCCCGAGTGAGTCAGAGGCAGGCTGTGGGAGACAGCAGGTGTCGGAGGCTGGTCCGGAGGCAGGAGGCAGGTGTCTGAAGCGGTGATCTCCTGAGGATACCTCCCATCGTGACTAAAGCTGCCAGAAGAGGTCTGTAGTGAAATACAAAGAAATCACCTCACACTATAGCAATACTGCCTTAGTACCAGCACACAAGTGGACACTTAGTTAAAACAGAGACTGAAACTGTGCCTGTTAATTCTAATAAAGCAGACCCTAACCAGCATTAAGGCAGGCAATGGAAGCACCAGGTGCTGAGCAAGGGCAGTGACAGCAACCCTCCTTCTTTAACTTATCAGCTGTTAGAGTCATCACTCAGCATAAAACCTTGCCAGGACTATTTGCCTTTCACAGGAATTTATAGGTGGAGCCCGGAGGAGTTCATTAGCCCTAAGAGCAGAGACTCATTATTAGGAGCAATTACCAATTCAAGAGGGAGGGCTTAAGTACAGTCACAAGTATAAGCCTATCATCTTGCACTATAATCCATCAGCAGGGTCAGTCGTTATATACTTCCGCAGTGACAGCTTGAGACAATCTCATTGCAAGTTGTTTGTTACTGCACAAAATTATAATATCGGGATTGCAGCAAGTGTTAGCTGAGCTGCCTCAGAGACTATCTTCCCACCAGCACTAGCAACACCTATTGAACACTAGAAAAGGACTCCTATATCTAGCCAGCAACATCAGTGCCCTTCAGCAGGAGTACAATTAATAACAGTGTAATAAGTGTTGAACAGTTTTGACTTTTGCCTGGATAGCTCAGGACCTCCCTTAATAAGGAACTGGAAAAGTGAGGAAAGGAAGTTACAGGATTTGGTCAGTCTGCTTAAGTGGCTGCCACTTACACCTGTCAGTAAAGGCATGCCCCAGCAAGTCATCTAAAGTGCACCATCGTACAGGTATAGCTGGCCAGCCATTCATAGACTGTATTGGGTTAAATAGACTTATAGCAAGAGCAGCTGCATAGGAAATGTTCATGGTTAAAGGATAGGTATAGCAGTTGTGAGCATAAAGGTGTATATTTGTGCTTTAACCCTTCCTTCATAGCGGAACAGCGTTGACGTCAGGTGGTTCCAGCACAATAAAATACCCACCTGGATACGTGTAATTCTTTGTGTGACAATTGCTATGAAATGTGTTACATGTAATGAACAACTATTGATGTCTTGTATTTGTTTTAGTTAACATTGATGCTAGAAGTTTCAGTGTGAATAAATATAAACTTTCTTCACACCAACTACTCAGTGTGTTAAGTGCTAAACAAATAATCTTCTGAGGTAAACTGGAAAGAGTAGTGAACGAATAAGTGTAGAAGGTAAGACTACCTTACGCTCCACTCTCACTATATACTCACATACTCTTAGTGTGGGTATTACAACTCTGGCACGCAATGATAGTTGTAGTAATGATAGTTGGCAAGGTATACCCTCTGTCCCTGTCCACCAGTATCAGTGTTGCACAGGAGAGAAAGAGTGATAGAGAGAGAAGTGGGGAAGGGAGAAGGAGAGAGGTGGGGAGAAGGAGAGGTGGGGGGAAAAAGTGTTTGGGTAGGTAAGAGGGAAAAGGGGAGGGGGAGAGAAAGAGGAGATTGGAGACAGAGAAAAAAAATAAATAAAAGCCAGCTAGTGTCTGGCATTGCCGCTAGCAAACTATAAAGTAATTGATCCTAAATAAATAATTATGATTGCCTCTGATTGCAAATAAATAACATGGCTGTCACTGCATGCTTGCACATGTACAACTGCTTAAACAATATTTAAAAAAAAAATACTCATCAACCAGTGGAACCAGGACAGCCCAGTCCTACTCATGATTGGGCCACTACTATCTACGTGCTGAGCAGCATTGGGCTTTGGGAAAATGTAAGTTTCTTTCTTTTTTTTTTTTTCTAGTTCTGATATTGGAGTTATCTCATATGTCTGAATCACATCTATTCTTTTTACTGAAAAGCAGCAGTTTGGCAAACCGCTGCTTAATACATTGGACAATTTGTATACTTCCCCTGTATAAAAATCAGCACTGCTGTTTAAACTTTGCAGCTTAAAATCTCGTGCTTTGATATGCGGTTTGCCCTTTAATAAATCGCTCACAAACCACATATCAAAGCACTGGAAAACATGGTGTTTGAACTGTAGGTTAGTAAATCTCCTGCACAATGTTCTACAGCAAATCTAAATTTGTAATGATGCAGATTCCATTTTCTTCCAATCACTATGAAGCAGTATACTTCATTGGAGTCCGTGTGCACTGTATACTTGGCATAGAGATCAGTAGCAATTTGTTGTTTACATGCATCTCACTGTGGACCTCATTCAGAGCCGGTCGCACAGAGCGTGCGGTCGGTCTGAATGAGGGGAGGACCTCTTGAATTTTCAAGACGTCCTCCTTTGCGGTGGTAAGGCTGTGGGTTAACACCCACAGCCTTACAACTGCCTAAGGTGATGGTCGCGATGGTCAAGACCATCGCGACCATCGGGGCTTACGACGAGACCCTAGGGTAGGGTCTCCCTTGTCGTAAGCCCCGGAGAGCTTTCGGCTCTGTCTGAGCCGGAAGCTCTCCACTGACATCACTAGTGATGTCAGTGGGGCCGCCCCCAAATGGTAGGCGTTCCCATGGGAATGCCCCCGTTTGGGCTGCCACACCCCCGGCCCGCCTTCCAAACGGGACGAGCTGTCAATCAACATCGACAGCTCGCCCCCTTTGGATCGAGACCCGCTACGACCGGCATTGTCGGTCGTAGCGGGTCTCACGCATGCGCACGACAGCGCCGGTGCCGTCGTGCGCATGCTCTGTGGGGGGCCATCAACCCGGTCCGAGCGCATCGGCGCTAACGACCAGGTCTGAATGACCCCCTGTGTTTTGCTTAGAATGCAAGGCACTTGTCTGGATGATTATTTAAGCTGCATACACACACAAAGATTTAGTAAATGAACGATTTTAGTAAACGATTTTAGTTAATTTTTTCAAGGGAAAAATGAGCGAAAATCGTTTACTAAAATCGTTCATTTACTAAATGAATGATTTTTTTGAACTACAAACGATTTTTGCATATTCCCTTACAGAGAATCGTTGAGTTGGTCAGTCTGACTGAACTACAAACTACAAACGTGAACAAGCATGAACGATAATCGTTCATCGTTTTAACTCAGAAAGTGAACGATTTTTTCAACGACTGAACAATAAACAATATATTTATCGATAATCATTCAAAAAATCGTTGTGTGTGTATGCACTTTATGATTTAACACTCAAAATAGATACAAAGTGAATATTTTATTAAGTAATACTCTTTACTGCAATATGATTGCATATTACAAAGACCCAGTGTTATTCAGGCAACATATGACACCAAGAAACAAGAGAACGTTTTTCTTCCTCACCCACTGTACTGGCAGCCAGCTCTTACCTTAGGGCCAAGACACATGACTTGTTGCCGTATTTCTTTAGTTACAGACAAAAGCTACCAGCATTTCTTTCATTCACTCAGCTCAGGTTGTTAAAAAATCAAACTTAAAGTTAATGTAAAGTGGAAATATGTATAAATACAGTATCCCACACCTATACCAATTATACCAACATTAAACAATGGGTTAATTATCCCGCACACCCCTTCCCTCTCCTAATTAAAGTAGAAGTTCCTGACAAACTTTGTAAAAGGAAGCATCTCCTATATGAAATAATCCTATTACCTGAGTTTAATATTACGGTGGGTAATGATACAGCGGCTCAGGTTACCAGGAACTGATAATTATGGTAACAACGTATATTATATTATTATGATTTTACTGACAATCCAACAAAGATTAAAAACATTGCTCTGTAAAGCTAGGTATGATAGTAACAAGTAGAACCATTTTGACCGACCAAATCGAGCCCGGAAACAGCTAATATACAGCATACGCACTACTCAATAATTGTTTAATTTTATCTATCCCTTCAATTCCAAATCATCTCATTAAGATTAGTGTCTCCGTAGGTACAGGGGTGCCTAGAGGGGGAGAGCAGGTACTAATCACCTGGGCCCAGGCTTGATGGAGGGGCCCGGGTCCACCACCACCCCACCTCCCTCCCTGTCAGCAACCCAGCACATGCTGCTCTGTGCTGGGCTGCTGCGGGAGACCAGGGAGATTGAGCAGCCGCAGTCTCCTCTCCTTTGCCTGTGGGGAGGAGCGATCACGCTGAACGTGCCCCCCCCCCTAGATTTGCACCAGGCTGAGGGACTTACAGTGCCACCCCTCTCCAGCGCATTTACAAAAAAAATTTCTAAGGGATCATGGACACGCCTCCCGCGATTAAGCCATGCCTCCATGTCAGTAATGGGGCCTGGCCCAGCTTTTAACAACCCTGTCTCTGTAGACACTATCAGATAATTCTGCTTTCAGGCTGAAAAATGAAAATTAATTATAATAACGGGCTGGACCGACTGACAGGAAGAGAAAGTAGAATTACATTATGGTATCGCTATTGTATTTTGTAAACACTAGTTACATACTCAGCTACTGCACTACACTATTTGGATCTACCCTGGTTATTATACCTGTGAGAATGGATCGTGAACAAGCTGTGGCTTCCTATGTGATTGCTACCAGGAGCGGATTTGGCATTAAAGTCATCGGGAATTTTCTCGGGAAGCTGGCCGGAGTGTGGGACCGAATGCAGCATCTGACCCCGACCCCAGTCACTGACTCACCAATCTTGGATGACAAGCACTGGCACAGTGAAAAGAGTGGAGGAGTGTGCCAGTGGAGATGTTACCCATTGCAACCAAACAGCTTCTATCTATCATTTTATAGACTGTACTTAATAAATGCAACCTCAAAGCTGATTGGTTGCCATGGGTGACTTCTCCACTGGCACACTCCTCCACTATTTTCACTGCTATATACATCAACCCCTATATGTCATGAATGGCCATGGAGGCAGAATTATTATTATTTATTACCAGTTATTTATATAGCACACACATATTCCGCAGTGCTTTACAGGGAATATGTGGCCATTTATATAATTCCCTGCCCCAGCGGAGCTTACAATCTATAGGGTCTATTCATGAAGCAGAGAAGAGCCCTGTTTAGTTGAAATCAAGGCTCTTCTCTGTTTCATGCAATTCATGGAGCAAAGTACCATTAGAGAGGGGTGTTACTTCTCCAGCGGTGTACCCGCTCCATGCCTGCACCTCATCACCATACTTTTGTATGGTGAGTGCGATTCATGAAGGAACTACAGATTCGCAATCTGAGGATGGCGCAATCTGTACTGCAAGCCAAACAGAGCAGGGAAGCTGCATACTTCCCTGTTGTCTGCCCGGCACCCGGTGCTGACTACGCCCCCTTTTCCCAGCGTTCATTGCAGTAGGTCTGACGTGACCTGCTGCTCTCGGACGCAGGCGCATGCACAGTAAGAATACAGGCATGTCTGTATTCTCACTGCGTCCAGGGATCGCTGAGGGGCCGGATATTGATGTGATGCAATATATAGTGATGTTTATCATGAGCCACTTCATGTTCTTTATGAATAGAACCCCTATACAGTATTCCCTACCACATGTACACACATACACACTAGGATTTATCAGTTAATAGAAAAACGTCAGGGCATTCTGGGTAGTGTAGTTCCACAACATTTGGCGATCCATATGTTGAATACCCCTGCCCTAGTCTTCTGACAAAGACTTCCTGGCCCCGGATGGGCAGTTCTACCAGTCTTTCTAAGTAAGCCTAAGCTTACTCAGTTGGCCAATGGCCGCGACCGCCGATCTTGCGTCTTCAGACGGAGACATCGGATCTGAGATGCTTGCTGGAAGCACCTTTTTTTAATATAATTGCAATTTAATTTTTTTTATGTATTGCAACAATTTTATTTTAAGACAGCATTGTTAATAATACAAATTTAATGTTGAACACTTTTTTGGCTTTTGGGAACTTAACAATTTGGTGACCCATCTTCTTTGACAATAGTTTAGTCAATATTAATTGCTATTGGTTAAACAGAAAATTAAAGATACCATAAAGAGATAACATATATTTTGGTAAGAATATCTTACTTTATAGCATCAACATACAGTACTTGTGACTGTGAGAATAACTGACAATGCTCAGTAGTGTTGACAAACTATTTTACACTAAACATACCATGTAAAGTGTTGCAGAGGTAAAGGCTACAGTAGCCTTCTCATAAATGAGCCATGCTCTAAATAAGGGACGACAAAGGGAGTAATTCATAGTTGGCTGCAAATATAGATATATTGGGGGTCAAGAAAATAAATCCATATATTCACCTATATTCAGAGTGTATAAATTTATGTGGCCGACTGCCCCTATAATATCACTGTTGGAAAGTAGCCATCATCACATATGTGCGGACTTGCACCAGCTTATAATTGGCGCAAAAAATTCAGCTGAAAACAGACAACTCTCCATAGCCGCAACTTCAGCTACAGGCCCACGACTCACCCTCACTTAATTTAGCCTACATGTGAGCGTGAGCCATAAGTGAAATATGAATGAGATGATTCCAAAACGAAATCATTTGTACATATGTATGACTGTCTTAAACGCTTGTGGGGTTGCTTAAATCAGTTAGTTTGTTATGTTTTATTTTTGTTCTTTGCAATTCTGTTAATAAGTACAATTTTTTTGGTCAAAACACTTACATGTGCAGTAGTTCTCTGTAATCAGCTGATGGTCCAGGGATCCCTGCTTCCTATACCTGGCAGAATCACAGGTCTATTTCAATGTAAATCCAGATTGTGCAGTAGGAAGTATCAAATCACTTGTAGGTGCATAGTGAAGCACACCGCCAGATTTAGCAAGACACCTGAACCTGCTTTTCAATTCTCCAAAACTACATCATATCCCTAGTAATTATATTTGTCTATTTCTATACTGGAGTGTGTGGATTCAGCAGAAGTGTGATTAGCCAGGAGCTACAACCATATTCTTATTCACCTGAAATGACACAGATTATATCTTACCTTTAGTTAACATATTACCGTTAGCACAAGTGAAGTATATGAAATAAAGTGCATGTATAGAGTTTGTTTTACATACCCAGTAGTCACCCCCAGCATTATTTCCCATCTCTCAACTTTGCAAAGAGGGATATAGAAGTAATGGCACGAGGTAGGATATCCTGCCATACAGTACTGCTCATAAGAAGCATATCTGCATCACAGACAAGCTGCACATAATGATGCCAGAGGTTTATATGGTTGAGGTGAGACATGAGATGGAAAGGGAGAGGAGAGGAGAGGAGAGGAGAGGAGAGAGAGAGAGAGAGAGAGAGAGAGAGAGAGAGAGAGAGGCTTTAACAACACATTCTGTGTGGGGCCTCCATAGACCCTAGTGCTTCATGAATACTCTACTCACTCGATGTGAGCACAGCCGAGGAAGATCACAACACTCAACAAAGATACTCATTGGAAAGTGTGATAACTCCTCTGGAGCCATATTTGTGAATGTGAGTTACAACAACCCTCCACACAGAACTGATCTAATTTCGGTGCCACCCACCCTAGCTCTAAAACTACAATGCATAATCAAAATGCAAACAACAGACAATAAACACCAATACAATGTAAAGTGAATAGAGTACAATGCCTTTAATGGCCATAGGTCATAGAGGCAGTCCTATGGAGAAAAGCATTATGTCATAGTTAGGGTTTTCAGATCTGATGAGTCATAGTGGAATTGTGGTGACTGTATCAGGAGTCTACTCATGTGGTCAATGCCTGGCGCCACCTGGAAGGCTCCCTGTCTTCACCTGTAACCAATTGAGTGGAATTCAACCCCTTACCCTGAATACAGGAATAAGGGGCTGGAACCAATGTTTTGAGAATGCAGGGGACAGAGCAGCATGTAATACAGATAATTGGTAGCCCACCAGGAATATGCTAGCAGATGCTGTAAACGGACTACCAGAGCTGGGTCACTGGAGCCTACCTATATCCAGTACCCAGTCTCCAGCAACCAGAGTGAACACTGAAACAAAGACTCACACAAATCCTAGCATTCAAAGAGAGGACCCCCAGGGCAGTGGCATAACTAGGGTATATAGAGCCCAGGGCAAATTTCAAAATGGAGCCCTCCCACCCCTATGCACGCGTGCCGAAGACGCAGGCGGTGAAATATGGGCATGGTCACGAGGGGCATGGTCACAATGGGGCATGTCAACATGACACACACCCCTCTCTCATCACTCTAATCATTCCTTTCCATTCCATATGCACCTTAATACAGTGCCCCCAGTAGTGGTCCACCTTATGCAGGCCCCCAGTAGTGCTCCTAATACAGTACCCCCAGTATGCAATGTCCCCAGTAGTGATCCCTCTTATGCAGGCCCTCAGTAGTTCCCCTTATACAGTACCCCCAGTAGAGGTCCCCTTGTGCAGCCCCCCATTAGTTCCCCTTATACAGTGCCCCCAGAAGTGGTCCCCCATATGCAGGCCCCCAGTAGTGCCACTTATATAGTGCCCCCAGTAGTGGTCTCATTTATGCATGCAAGTAGTGATACCCCTTATGCAGTGCCCAATGTAGTGGTCCTCTCTGTGCAGTGCCCCCAGTAGTGCCCCTTATACAGTGCCCCAGTAGTGGTCCCCCATATGCAGGCCTCCAGTAGTGACCCCCCTATCCAGTGCCCCTTATACAGTGCCCCCAGTAGTTTTCCCCCTTATGCAGGCCCACAGTAGTGATCCCCCCTATCCAGTGCCCCTTATACAGTAGTGGTCCTCCCTATTCAGTGCCCCCAATAGTCCCCCCCCTCACAGTGCCCTCAGTAGTAGCCCCCTCCACAGTAGTTCCCCCAGTAGTGGGTCCCTCCTGATGCAGTACCCCAGTTGTAGTCCCCAGTAGTGCCCCCAGTAGTGGTCCCCCCCCAATGCAGTGCCCCCAGTAGTAGTCCCCAGTAGAGGTGCCCTCTCCCCACAATGCAGCACCCCAGTATTAGCCCCATCCCCAGTAGTGCCCCCAGTAGTGGTCTCCCCCAATGCAGTGCCCCAAATAGACAACATGCGAGTTAATAAATAAATACCACTTACCTTAATCCTTGCTCCAGCTCCAAATCCTGCTCCAGCCCCCGTCCGCACCACCGTAGTCCTCCCGGGCTGGCGCACTCTGCATTATGGTCATGATATCTCTCCCATTACCCACTGCAGGAGCCGGAAGATGGAGCTCATGAGTGAGCTCCAGCCTGGATCTTGCAGTGGGCGCAGCAGCCAATGAGAGTCTGTCTGACTCTCATTGGCTAACACACACAGAGCCGCCGAGCGGCAGCAATGTGTGTGCAGCAGCAGCCAATGAGAGTCTGTCTGACTCTCATTGTCTGCTGGCTGGTTTACACACAGATCACCGCCGCGGCAATGTGTTTGTAAATACACTAGCTGGAGCCTGCCTCCCACCCTCCGCCTGGCGCTATTGGGTAAGTGCTCAGGGGGAGGGAAGGGGCTCAGCTTTGTGTGCAGCATAGGACCAACGCTGGGTGCAGGGAAGCCTAGCGCCAGTCCTCACTGCAGTCAGCGCTACACTGGCTATCTGGGGCAGGCCAGTACCGTTGTCGGCGGCACCCCCTGAGCCACCAGTCCCACGGTGCCCAGGGCACGTGCGGCACTCACCCTGCCCTAGTTATGCCACTGCCACAGGGCAAGAACCACCATCAATAGTGGTACTGATGGTACAGTGAGTAAAAAGTCCAAAAACTAGGTTAGGAGCAGCGCTGCTGAGAATAAGCGATACAATTGTTGAGCAGCAAAGTAATCTGAAGTGAAATACAGGTAAAGTCCACTTGAACTCACAAAAAGCCAGAGAGTTGTACTCAGAGGACTTGTTTGAAGTCAGGATCACTGTAGGCTGAAGATTTGGCACTAGAAACACTAAGATAGTCTATGATACACCCAGGAGATAGACTACTGCACAGGCTGGAACCAAAATGTAACACACAGGCTGGGGTCGGACTGGAACCAGAGGTAACAGTAGTAGATGCAGAGGCTTGAACCGGACTGGGACCAGAGGTAACAGCAAAAGCATTGGAGTAGAACTGGAGGCTTGAACTGGACTGGGACCAGAGGTAACAGCAAAAGAAGAGGAGTGGATTTGGAGGCTTGAACCGGGCTGGGAACAGTGATAGCAGCAACAGAACTGGAATGGGACCGGGTGAGAGCAGCAGCTTGAACACAGGTTGCTAAAGGTGCATACTGGAGTCTGGTCCCAGCACAAGACTGCAGAGTAGATGAGGCAGCAGCAGCTTGCAGAAATCCAGCAGATAACAGCACAGGTTCAGCCAGCGGAGGTAGCACATACACACATGTGGTTGAGCACGCAGAAAAGTATTGAACCACATTGTTCTGACAATGTGCTAGTGGCAGATGCAGCCTTAAATAGGGTGCTCTTGTAAGGGATAGAAGGAGGCAATCATGTGAGCGCAGCAGACAGGTAGAGACTGGATACTAGTGCTCATCTGATCAGAGTCAACATGGCTGCGTCCATGGCCCTCAGGAATGCAGTGACAGTGCTCTGGGACAGATTGACCCATCTTGATAAAGTCCCGATTTTGTGACACATTATTTAAAGAGAGAGCTGGGTATACCAAAATGGTAGGAATATCAGTTAAATAGTGCCAGGGGAATTTAATTCTAACCAGACACTAGCCAGTCTCCCTAATGACTAAAGATTCTCCCTTAAGGGACTGAGGGAACTGGGCAAGGTCTTCAGTTGTTTACTCTACCAATTACAAAATATGTTTGATTTTTTAAACTGGATACAAATTGTATTGCTTTGCCAGATCCACTAATTTCATTGTCCTAATTAATATTTGGACAGTTAAAATCACCATTGAGGTTGCCGCCCTTTCAAAGTGCAATAAAATTGTATTTCAACTACAGCTATCTATATCAGCTTTCAATGAGTACTTTAACTGTGTTTCTCCATTTATATCTACACTGCATAATTTCCACAGATTTCCTCCTGTTTGGCAGGTCTTAAACACATTTCTCAAGTACACAAAAATACATAATTTCCTACCTTTCCAAAACATACTATATTATTTCAATGCATTACCCAGTCATGGCTTTCATCCAGCCAACAAGCTTCAATTGTACCTACTACACCGTAGTTTTTTTCCAACATCATTGTTTCTAGTTGGCCTGTTTTTGGAAAACACAATGATAGTATGCTACAGTTCCTTTTTAGAATTTAAGTTGTAAGCATATAAGCAATGTATACATGTCAGTGCTGTTCATTTTAGTCTATCTATTTTTAGGTTTTACAGTTAAATATATAGCTTTAGAAACTATAGTTTTCAAAAATGTGGGCAATGTGCAGCATTAATTATATTGTTTAGTGTATTTTTTAAATAAAAAAGGTCAACACTTAACACATATTTGACCCCCATTTTGGAGTTTCAGAATTTCGGGGTAACTACCACTATTTTTAAAACCAAAGCTTACTGTAAGCAAAACAGACAAATTTTCTGGACGGGTGGCTGCCATAAGTAAGCACCCTGTATGATTCCTCAGACCTTAGGCATTATACTTGTTTGCGGAAATGTAAAGCCAACATACCAGGGTTTATTATTAGAAATATATAGGTGGGGCACAAATTGCAAAGCTTCACAGAAACCACCCAATTCTTTAGGATAATATAAACAAACTAAAAAATACAAATTTTTGTAAAAATAAATTTTAATAACCAGTGAATTTTATTTTAAAATACCAACATAGATTTATTACATGTATGGTACAACACCCAGGAACCATTGGTCATTCAGTTGCTTTACCAGCAAACCGGTTAGTTATGGGTAATATGATCCACAATGCATAGAATATATTATGGACCTCCATACAGGAGGTGAATTTGTGGATAAGGCTGCTAGCTCTACTGTGTACTTCCAGGGACAGCAGCAGGTACATGGCTAATGACAGGCTACACAAAAACAGCTCTAGGCTGCCAGCTGGAAAAAACATAATAAAAATAGGTGTTACAGCAAAGCTCTTCAACATTCTCACCACCATGTGTAGGGAAATTGCACAAGCCAGCAAAGGCTGCGCTGAGATGGCTGCCCATGCAGGGATGAGGAGTTACAATACACATTAAGGAGAGCATGTTAAAGTCATGTTGTGGCCCACTTTTGTAATTAGTGTAGTCATACTTATCGTAAGTGCTGGTTTTGCCTGCTGCTGACCAAAATCCATAATTCTATTTGGGTTGAAAAAGGGCAAGACTTGACAGATGGGTCTAACTGGTCCGTCTTGGAAAAGTACCTAAGGATAAGAGAAGTCCAAAGACAATGTTAGTGACCAGTACAATTTGAACCCAAATGCAGACGCTATCCCCACTTCCAAGACACACTCACCAAGATACCTTCTTATCCTGACAGGTTCCTTGAACAAGGGAGCGGCAGATGGATCATTGTCAGAGACATTTGTCTGGTACATTGCAGGGTCCAGGGGAATTAAATTTAAAATCAGACTAGCTGCACTACAAAAAGAAGGATTACACTTATTCCCATGTGATGTCCTGCAGGTGTTGAGGAACTGCACAGCCTAGCATGACCGTCCTCAAGTGAAGCTGTCCATGCTGGGAAGCAGGGTTACACAACAGCTGCAAAGCATCCTGTGGATAAAAATGTAAAGAAATATATATATATCAATATAACAAACATTAGAGGGTGCAATACTTACCTTTGCAGAAGGTTCTGGCTGGCACATCGCCCTGCTGCTGTTCGAAACACTTCCTTCCATTTGGGATGTCATGGCGCCGACATGACAGACAGGTATGCAGTCGGGAAGCCGGCGGACGTAATCCCGACAGCCGGCTTCCCGACTGCTTTGTCCCGGCGAGGGTTAAATGACAGGCGTCAAAATCTAGACGCCTGTCATTTTACCGACAGCGGGAGACCGGCGCCCGGCATCCCGATCGAAGGGATGCTGGGCGCCGCTGCGGACAGCCGCGGGAGAGGAGGGTTAGGTTTAGGGCTCCCGGGGGGGACTTAGGGTTAGGCACCCCCCCCGGGAGGTTAGGGTTAGGCTAGGGGGAGGGAGGGTTAGGGTTAGGCACCCCTGGGGGGTCTTAGGGTTAGGCACCCCCCGGGGGACTTAGGTTTAGGCGGCGGGGAAGGGGGGGTTAGGTTTAGGCACTTAGAGGGGGGATTAGGGTTAGGCACTGGAGGGAAGGTTAGGGTTAGGCACCCCTACGAGGGGTTAGGGGGGAGGCTAGGTTAGTTAATACTTACCTTGGGACAATTGGGATTTTCAGCCATGTTGGCCAGCCGCCGCCGGGATTTGAACCGCCAGACTTGCGTCCGGTGGTAATTCATACCGATTCCTCTCTGTCCAATCGCTTGAAGACCATATTTCACTCATCCTGAAGAAGGGTAAAAGACCCATCCTTATGTGCAAGCTATAGGTCTATATTCTTGGGTAATGTGAATTATTTATGAAGCTCATAGCCAACCTGCCTCAAACCTCTTCTCCCAGAGATTATCCACTTTGAACAAGTGGGCTTTCTTCCAGGCAGGGAGGATAAAGTTAATACTACCAAGGTTGTTGATTTAATACATCATGCGCTCCCGTACTCCGGTTGGGCTTGGACGACACTTTCCTTCATAAGATTCTCTCTTTATCGGGCTCCCACAGCACAAGTTCGGGTAAATGGAATCTTATCTGACAAGATTCATATAAACAATGGAACATGTCAAGGATGCCCCTTCTCGCCAATGGTGTTTGCATGGAGGCCTTGGCGAAGGCAATCAGAGCTAATACAAATATCTTTAGATTGTGGGTTGGCCCGGTAGACTACCATCTTGCCCTCTTTGTGGAAGATCGATTGGCTGTGGTTACAAACCCTGTTACGTCTCTTCCAAACTTGTTACAAGAATTCAAGATGTTCAGACATCTGTTCAATTTTAAAATGATTAATGCCAAGTCCACTGCCCTGAATGTCACTGCTTCTGGGTATACAGTCTGCTCTCACTTCCTCTTTTCTTTTCAAATGGCATTCTTCATATAGTAAATATTTAGGGATTTCTACATTCCGATGCTGAGACGCTTTAGCCAATTATTTTTGTCACGCTTCAGACACTTAAAACCACCTTTTTGCCTCTCCGGTGCCTGTCCAGGCTAGCGCTGAGGTCCGCTCGCACTGTGCATCACTTCTGCATAGCACAGGTCCGCTCATGCTGCACATCGCTCCCGGCTGGTGCTGAGGTCTCCTCCTGCCCCAGTTGCATAGTGTGCTGTCACTGAGCATAGAGATGGCTCTCCGCAGTCACTTGCTCACAGCGTGCCTCCCAGCATGATGGTATACAAACTGCAGACCAGAGTTCCCTCCAGAACAACAGTATGGGCGCAGCCATTTTGTCATCTGACTCTCCTCCACCACACAGAGTGCTGCTCCCAGACCAACTGATCACAGCATCCAATCCCTGGGGATCCCCCCCTATAAATTCAATTTCCTGACTGGCCTCTGTGCCAGTACAATGTCACTTTTTGCTGGAGTAACAGCTCAGTACTGAGCTCCCAGATACTCTGTACAACATAAGGACGCCCACATTACCTTACACACATCTGTAATCCTTAGCAAGACTGCAAAACCATCAGTAACATCAAGTACCATTGCAGCCTCATGCACACTTGCGCAAGTTCTGACCTTACTCAGGAATTGCTAACTTCATCGCACGCTATGAGTACTCAGGCTGCATACAGCATTGCAGTGGCTAATTTATGCATGACCATGCAACGGCGTTAAAATACCATTGCATACCAGCGTTTTGCCGACCACCCTCTGTCACCACCCACAAACGCCACTTCCTGTCAATTACTCTGCGATGGGTCTGTGTAGTCACTGTGATCGCTGTCCCAATTGCAGTGACCGCATATGCATGCGCAGAATGCAACAATCAGCCGATTGTGTGCATTATCGCAGTTGCGATCGGTAATGAATCAGACCTGCAGTCCACACTTCAAATCGACCTGAAGCGCTGTTCACTAGAAAGTCCAGCACCGTTAATCTAACCCTATTGTTCAGCAGGATTACCAGCAAGTATAATAAATGGCTAGTCTGTATCCACAAGCACTGGAACAGGTTTTTGCAACAATCTTCCTCTGACTGCTTATTTTGTACACTTTCTGTGGAACACTTGATTACTATTTTTCATCTGCCATGTGGAAGTACTTATACTGCTAAATATCAAGTTTTAAACAGTGATATGTGAGATTAATCTTCTCAGTAGATATCGGCTGCTGAAGCAAAAATCCAGCAACTGGTGCAGAGCCAGCCCTAGCCAATTTGGTGCCCTAGGCAAAATTTTGACTGGTGCCCCCTAGCAGATAATCCCACCATTTTATATATATATATATATATATATACACACGTACACATTTCCAAGACTGCCGGCAATTGGTCGTCATAGATAATCTGGCCTCGGTGCCAGTGTGAAAATAAATACAATTCCAAAGTGTGTCCTGGTGAAAGGGCGGAGTCCCTGAAACGTTGACAATTATGTACTAATACACTTTAAACTTTTGCATCTTTAAATAAGAGCTCAGGAGTGCCGTGTCTTTTTTGGAGTTGTGTATATTTTATATATGTATATATATATATATATATATTTATATTTATATATACATTATATTATATATACACTGTATATATATTAATAATTTTTCACGCACACACACATATATATATATATATATATATATATATGGAATGAGATTGAAATGATGCCGGCGGCTGTGACGGACAGATCCCGACAGAGGTATGCATGTTCCCTATTCTTAACCCTGCCCCCCTAACCCTAACCCTCCCTTGGGGGTGCCTGACCCTAACCTCCCCCCTAGTGCCTAACCCTAACCTCCCCCTAGGGATGCCTAAACCTAACACTCCCTCCCCGCACCCTAAACCTCGACCCCTAGTGCCTAACCCCCCTTCCCGTAGCCTAACCCTACCCTTCACCAGGGGGGAACCCTAACCCTAGTACCCCTTATACACATTATGCCACACAATATTAGTGCCCCTTGTAACACATTATACCATGCAGTAGTAGCACTCTTTTTAATACATTATGCCACACAGTAATGCCCCTTATACGTATTATGCCACACACAGTAATGCCCTTTACAAGTGATGCCACACAGTAATACCCTCTACAAATTTTGCAGTACATATTATGCCACCCAATATTAATGCCTCTTACACATTATGCCACATAGTAATGCCCATTATAACATTATGCCCCACAGTAAAGCCCCCTGCAGCCTCTTACCAACAATTGTGTCCCTTTAGCAGCCTCAGTCACATGATAAGAGATGACATGATGAGAGGAGATTCATCTCCTGCGCAGTCATGTCAAATCTGATGCTGTCCGTGAACCAATCAGGAGCTGCCGCATCACTAACAAATCCCCCCACTACTCCAAGCATCACTGAAACCATCACTGAAACCCCCTCACTACTCCCAGCATCACTAATCAACCCCCTTCACTACTTCAAGCATCACTAACATACCTCCCTCCATTACTCTCTTTGCACCACTAACAACCCCCATTCACTACTCCCTGGACCACCATCAACCCTCACCCCCCAATCCCTGCATCACTTACAAAATCCCCCCAAAAAATATTCCTACCTTTCAGTAAACAGCCTCCATCGCTCTGTTTCTTTGAGCAGGAGGCAGGAGCAGATGAGGAGTGGACAGTAAAACAAACAAGGGTGGGACGTGCAAAGCCCCCAGCTTACTCTTTGCGCCTGCCGTCGGAGCGTGAAGTGACATGACAAAGTCACCTTCACGCTCCTAACATATCCGGCCATCTGCTGTGCTGCCTGATCGGAGAGCTCTGATGGAGGCAGCGCGCTGGGAGAGAGGGAGGGTAGCAGCGCCGGAGTTGACAGCGCGGTAGATGGGGGCAGCGGCTGGCAGGGGGGGAGGCAGAGTCCTGGAATGCCCCTAGGGCATTCCAGTCGACCCTAGGCATTTGATTATAATGCCTATGTCTAGGGCCGGCTCTGTATTGGTGTATTTATCCACTAGCTGCTGGAGCAAGGATTAAGCTATTGGTGCATATATTTACACTAAGGAACTTTTCTGAACCAAACAACCATTCTTTTTTTGCTGTTGTGGACATTTTATCTATTCCTATTTACCTCACATATATTTATAGATATATTCTTTGTAGATTTCTATGCATTTACAGATGTGATGTTTTTTTATATACATTTTCAAATTGTCTGAGCTTAAATATATGTTTAATAAATGGTATTGATTTATATTACAGAGATGCCCACTCTGCCACGTCATGTCCAGGAAGTGTATGCAACCATCGGTACCATCTGAAGCGATCGCAGCAGTTGTGGCAGACCATACCCTACCGCAAGCACTGCGAGTGCTTCAGTGTAATATGCAGCCAGGTGACGTGTACTATGATGCTGCGTCTTAATTATGCATGTCTCTGAAACGGCATTGAAATACTCAGGCATGCCTACGTTCGCACCACCACTCCCCCGTTTTCATGGACCATCCCCTGTCACCACCCACAAACGGCTTGTCCTCACACTCTGATTAGCGAGCTGTCTATGCGCAGTGAGCGATCACTTCCCGACGTGCACTGTGATGCATAAGCATACGCAGATTGCAAAAATCATCTGGCTACATGCGAACGCAGCCTAGCGAGCGGGTCTAAATCGGGCCCTCAATTACATCAAGTTCTTCAAATCATCGACATCGGTCTCAAACCGATCCAGCTCTCAATCCAGCATCATCGGTCCCAATCCGGTTCTGCTCATTCATTCAGTATTATATATCCAGTTCCATTCCAACCTGCTGTTCAATGAAGGCTTTCTGTTCCTGTTCTCACCTTTGGGCCCATCATCCACTGCTGTACCTCTACCTCCTCACATCTATACATGAGGAGGTCCTGCCTCAACCCACCTAAGTTCATCCATGCCTCTCAAATCTCCTCTTCAGTCTCCCACGTCTGTTCCAACCAAAAACCAACCCTCAGGCGTGACAATTTTCCTTTAATCATATTCCTATGTTAGGTATGGGCCAGAGATAACTAGATCAGTGGTCCCCACGATGATTTTTGTGGCTCGGCCGTATGAATATTGTGAAGATGAATATTCTACCAAATAACAGCCCGGCGCTAATAAACTACAATTGAATAATAGACCACAGCTGCAAACACCTATAGGTCTGTGTAAACCCAATAAAAGATCACCTGCTGATGATCCCAAACAAAGATAATACACTGATGGTGTTGTGCTAATTGGATTTGTAATTACAAATAAATACTTAACGTGGCAGAAATGAATTCAAGACACCAAATAAATCTATCATGAATTTAATAAATACACAATAAGCATATCAGTAATGCTATACAAATGACTTATAACAATCACCTTAATATTGTAAAAGTCTGTACAGACTATCATATATTACCATGGAACCTCTTGATTCCTAACAGAAACCTGCATAACTGACAGGTTTACTAAAGAAAACATAAAAATATAAAAAAATTGTATATTGCATGTAAACTGTGACCAATCTTAATCGGACAGTTCTCACCCGATCAAAGTCCACATATGAGAGTCCTAATATCCCCTTTGATTTTACCTTCTGGTTTTGGCAAGGGGTAGCGCTGGAATGTTTTCCAAAGGTGTAAACAATACAATGTTATTTAGGAAACATGGACTCCATGCTAATTCGAAGCACACATATAATCCACCTGTATATCCTGAAGAGGTGTAGCGGTTATTGGTATCTCCTACCACCTGGCCAATGGACAAGGTTATCCTCTGACAGGGAAATTCTGAGGCTGTAATATGGTCAACACATGACCGCCTGGTTATCTCTCACCGTCTTTAATCCAGCCAGCGGGCACCATCACCGCAATGTGTAGCGCTTATGGCTCTCCTTAGAAATAAACGGGTATCCAAAGTCAGCAAAACGACTGTGTCACTTGATGAAAATCCTCTAACTAGTTTCGCTTCCACTACATGAAGCTTTATCAAAGAGCATGAATGAGGTCAAATATATTCTCCCCCCTCCCCTTATATACAGCTTCCTTTTACCTGATAGGATACAATGTTGTTTAATTAGTCTCCACATGATGCCTATGTTCTGATTGTCATTCTTAACACATGTAAAACCATTTTGAAACACAGAAAATAAAATCAACTCTTCACTTGGTGTCTTGAAAACTCAAATGTACATGAATAAATACTCACAATGTATCTTTAAATCATTGAAGCAGCATATCAATTAAAAAGAAAAATATATAAGAGATCTTACCATATAATATAATAAAATTAACCATTGTTAAAAATTAATTAAACCAACATTCCTATTTTTAATTTTTATCTTGTTCACCTATGGGATTCGAACTTATACCCTCCTCTGTTGTTGGTTCCCAAACCTTTCTCATGCTCCACACCACTGGAGCTCTCAATCAAACTGCAATCATTGTAAATACAAGACTTGTGGATCGCTACATTGACTGTCACGACAAAGACAAATAAATTATACCAATAACCCTTCTAACCAACTATAATTTGCATGTATATGTACATACCTAATCTCATAGTCCATACAACCATACCCAATGGACCACAAAAATCTAATAAAAACCATATACTAAAATCTACAGGATGTAAATAATATGTACCTCAGTCCCTATTTGTAATGAACCTAAGTGATTCGAACTTGCATCGATCTTTATAGCTACTTCTCAAACCATTTCTCATGCTCTGTACCACTGGAGCTCTCAAGCTGACCATACTACTTTGATTAATACAAGAATGTAGATAAATAGTGACTTTATCTATTCCTAGAGGGGTGGGACAGACTATACCTATCTCACTCCAACCAGCTGTAACTAAGTGGAGGTGGCTAATCACAAATACTACACCACTCTAGATACCCAGAACACCCCTCTACTGAACCTCTAAAGTATATAGGTCGGAGAATCTAAGAGTTGGTAATCGATTTGAAATCGATATTATCATTGAGACCCGCTGGAAACAATGTCTGTAATTTGAACATCCACAAGGCTTCCTTGTTACAAAGAGTTCTATACCGATCCCCACCTCTATTTGTACACTTGATATGCTGGACCCCCGTTATAGTTAACCCAGTAGGATTACCATTGTGGGCAACACTGAATGCTGAGAAACACTGTGATTGCCATACTTTTTTATAATGTTAAGTCTGTGTTCTCTGAATCTGGTTTTTAATGATCTTGTAGTCCTTCCTATGTATTGCAGGCCACAAGGGCACTGCAATATGTAGATGCAATACATAGTATTACAATTGATAAATTCTTGTATGACAAATTCTTCTTTAGTTACAGAGGATATTATTCCAGTAGTCTTGTTTATAAAACCACACGTTAAACACCTATTACCTCCACAACTAAAACACCCTGTAGGTGCACTTGGGACCCAATTAGAATTAGATCCAATGGTATTGATTTGTTCTTGCCTTAGGGAACTAGGGGACAATATGCTTTTCAAGTTCATATTCTTCCTAAAAATTACTTTTAATCCAAGATCAGCCGTTTGATTAAGAATGGGATCCTGTCTGAGAATGTCAATATTTCTTATTAAAGTCTTCTTAATATTACTAGATTAATTATTAAATTTAGAAATATAATATAACTTTTCATCGCTACTATATTGAGAGTTAAAGGCATCTTTAAAATATTTATTTTTATTTTTAGGGATCAAGAGATTATTTCTATCCATATTTAAAGTTTTAATGTATGCAGATTCAAGAAGGGCTTTTTGGGTATCCCCTACTCAGGAAATCCTCAAACAATTGATCAGCTTGTTTCTGAAAACTGTCCATATTGGAGCAGTTATGACGAAGACGATTAAACTGACTCTGTGGTACATTTTGGAGCCAAGGTTTATAATGGCCACTAGAAAAATGTAAAAAGTTATTAGTATCGACTTCCTTATGATAATTCGTTGTAACTAGAGCAGAGCCCTCAGAGGAGATGGTGAGGTCCAAAAAATTAACCATACAGTGATGAAAACATTGTATTGATTATTATTAAGAAATTAAACAAATTCAAGTGCCATATGTGAATCCCCCTCCCAAATAATAAATAAATCGTCTATATAACGGCCATAGAACACCAGGTTCGCTCCATATGGACCACCCCATATATATAACTTTTCGAATGCACCCATATACAAATTGGCAAAACTGGGAGCGAACCTGGTGCCCATGGCCGTTCCCAATCACCTGTAAATAAAAACAATCCTCAAAAGTAAAATAATTGTGCTTAAGGATAAAAGTAATGGAATCCAATAAAAAAAATTTCAAACTCGACTTCATATCAAAGTCTTCGGCTCACCTGCATACCCTTATCATGCGGTATATGGGTGTATAGGGCTTGTACGTCCAATGATAAAAATGCATAAATTGGTTTCCATACTATATCCTTAATAGTGTTCAATAAATGCATTGTATCTCTTATATGTGATTTCAATAAGACTACATGTTTCTGTAAAAAATAATCAATAAACTGTGATAAATTAGATGTGAGGGATCCTATACCTGAAATAATTGGTCTCCACGGAGGTGTTGTGAGTGATTTGTGAATTTTGGGAATATGATAAAAAATAGGAGTGATAGGAAAATCAACCGTGAGAAAGTGAAATTCATCCTTGGATATCACCTCACCCATGAAGGCTCCCTCAATAAGGGTCTTATAATCCAACTGGAACATTTTAGTAGGGTCAGTTTGAATATTCCTATAGAAAGATTTATCGCCAAGTTGTTGGGCTTCCTGCAGCTAATAGTTCCTGTCTAAAATCACTACCCCCCCTTTATCTGCACTTCTGATCACTATAGATAAATCCTGTTCTAATTCTCTGAGAGCTCTTTTCTCTCCTTGAATAAGGTTAGACCAAGATGTTTTCTCTGCACAGGTTTTATGAAAATCATCGATAGTAAAAATACAAAATGGTACTAAATTTATGGTTAACAGGAAAGAAAGTAGATTTTCTTTTGAAACCACTTCCGGTTTCTTTAACCTCAGAAAATTCATTTATATCAAATATTTTCTTATCCTCTAAAGTATTATTTTCTTTCCATAAATCTTCCAACATGGAAAGAGTATCATAATAGAATAATGGGTATATCTTCCTTATCTTTTAATTTCTTAGCAGCAAAATATCTTTTCCTGCATAATGTGCGGACAAATAAATTCAATTCAACAAACAAATCAAACATATTAGGATTTTGACTGGGAGAAAAATTAAGACCCTTTTTAAGAGATTTATCTGGGGCTCAGTTAAATATTTTTCCGTTAAATTAAAAATACCCCTATTATCTATTGGTGTCTTGGTTTTCTTACATTGTTTCTTCCCTCCCCTTGTTCCTCTGTATCCCAAAATGTTTTGGATGTAACCGAGTTTAAGGGGGCATATGGGTTTGGATGTGCAAATCTCCCATTGGTTGTTTCTAAAAAAAACCACTATCATCTGATGTATTTTGTTGATCCAATGAAGGGGACAAGGTGTCTTTAATGCCCTTTTCTTGTTCATGACCCTGTTTTTGAGGAAATCTTCTAGGTTCTTGTCTAGAAAATTTGAATGATGTATTTCTACCCCTAAAAGGTAGACGCCTGTACCCCAAATTGCTAGAGGTTCTCCTGTTTTGATAGTATCTCTGGGTAGAGTTTGTTGGACCCCCATTCCCTTCATAGTTGAAATGTCTATTGCTGTTAGGTCCTATTTTTTTCCTATAAGTCCGCACTTGGTCATCTTTATAGTCCTTGTCGTCTCTTGCTAATTTTCTGTTTTTAGTGTTGATGAGTTCTCTTTCAAATCCCTCTACTCTCTTATTTGTGATCTGATCCCGTTCATTAAATGTTGCAGCATCTTTATACTTGGAAAGTGTGTCCTTCATTTCCTCAATTTTAATTACAGTCTCCTTTACCTTTTTATATCTGTAGTCTATTAACAGCCTGATTAATTGAAACGAGCAATTGTCTAATACTTTATTTCAATTATCAATTAATGTAGGATCTTCTTGTATGGACAATGCTTTTAATATCCTCAAACCCCATGGTATCTGCTTATTTTTTTAATATTTATTCAGGGACACACTGTCCCACCAATGACGCATCTCATCCTTTAAAAGTTGCTCCAATTTAAAAAAAACCTTTTAATTTTGTATCAACTTGTTCACCAACAATATTATGATCTGTCAATTCATTATTTTGCATATATAATTCTCTCCTAGACAATCTGTCTGTAAAACAGGTAAATTCTGCCATGTTAAGTCTTAGTTAAAAACAACAGCCTACTGAAAAAAATCACTAAACCAATATGTCCCACCAAATAACAGCCTGGTGCTAATAAATTACAATTGAATAATAGACCACAGCTGCAGGGACTGAGGTACATATTATTTACATCCTATAGATTTTAGTATATGGTTTTTATTAGATTTTTGTGGTCCATTGGGTATAGTTGTATGGATTATGAGATTAGGTATGTACATATACATGCAAATTATAGTTAGTTAGAAGGGTTATTGGCATAATTTATTTATCTTTGTCGTGGCAGTCAATGTAGCTATCCACAAGTCTTGTATTTACAATGATTGCACTTTGATTGAGAGCTCCAGTGGTGTGGAGCATGAGAAACAGTTTGGGAACCAACAACATAGGAGGGTATAAGTTCAAGATAAAAATTAAAAATAGGAATGTCGGTTTAACAATGGTTAATTTTTATTATATTATATGGTAAGATCTCTTATATTTTTTTCTTTTTAATTGATATGTTGCTTCAAAGATTTAAAGATAATCAGAACATTGGCATCATGTGGAGACTAATTAAACAACACTGTATCCTATCAGGTAAAAGGAAGCTGTATATAGGGGGAGAATATATTTTACCCCATTCATGCTCTTTGATAAAGCTTCATGTAGTGGAAGCAAAACTAGTTAGAGGATTTTCGTCAAGTGACACAGTCGTTTTGCTGACTTTGGATACCCGTTTATTTCCACGGAGAGCCACAAGCGCTACACATTGCGGTGACGGTGCCCGCTGGCTGGATTCAAGACGGTGAGAGATAACCAGGCGGTCATGTGTTGACCATATTACAGCCTCAGGATTTCCCCATCAGAGGATAACCTTGTCCATTGGCCAGGCGGTAGGAGATACCAATAATTGCTACACCTCTTCAGGATATACAGGTGGATTAGATGTGCGCTTCGAATTAGCATGGAGTCCGTGTTTCCTAAATAACATTGTATTGTTTACACCTTTGGAAAACATTCCAGCGCTACCCCTTGCCAAAAGCCGGAGGTAAAATCAAAGGGGTTATTAGGACTCTCATATGTGGACTTTGATCGGGTCAGATTAAGATTGGTCAGTTTACATGCAATATACAATTTTTTTATATTTTTATGTTTTCTTTAGTAAACCTGTCAGTTATGCAGGTTTCTATTAGGAATCAAGAGGTTCCATGGTAATATATGATAGTCCGTACAGACTTTTACAATATTAAGGTGATTGTTATATGTCATTTGTATACCATTACTGATATGCTTATTGTGTATTTATTAAATTCATGGTAGATTTATTTGGTGTCTTGAATTCATTTCAGCTACCTTGAGTATTTATTTGTAATTATAAATCCAATTAGCGCAACACCATCAGTGTATTATCTATAAGATGAATATAATCCCACATATTTTTTGTACTTGTTACAGATGACCCCAGTAAGACTGCCTTCTCATATTTGTCAGAAATTTACAATCTTTTGCTTAATTTTGTGTGTGTGTGGGGGGGGGGGGTCAGGAAAACCTAGAATTAAGCATGCATTTTGAACCGAGTTATAGATTGGACCAGAAGTTTGAAAATGAAGTAGGGTGGGTGGGATTGGAGAGTTTATCTTCCTTCTTGCTTCTACATGCGCTTCCTTGGTGCTCCAAAATTGGGCACAAAACTCATCCGACTGTTAGCCCCACACTGGATTTGGAGGAAGTTTCAATATAGAAGTGGTGTTTCCTCAGTGATATCTCCTCTCACTCCTATTCTTCAAAACCCCATTTTCCCTCCTGGTACCTCTAATAAGACTATAACTACCTGGTCCATGGCTAGGATATGTAGACAATAGATCTCTGGTGACACGTTTAAGTCTTTCCCTGAGCTTTTCGCTGACAACTCACTCACTAAAATAGATTACTGTGTTTATCTGCAGATCCCTCATTTTGTATCATCTCATGGGTTACTTCCTACTTTTGCTAGAGAAGTGACAGCTTTTCCATCTATGTGATCCCATAAAACTGCACCTAATAACACAATTTCTGGTATATACTGTATAAAAATTTACTATCACAATTGGATGATCCTAAAAATAGCCAAAACACAAGAAGATGCTGAAGTCATTCTACATTTTGTAGAAGAGGTGTATGGCCTAACTGCACAAGGGTAAAGGCCACAACAGCATTATCCTGAACCATAATCCAAGATGCACCTGCTTCTGAAATTACTGCAGCTATACATGAGTTTTGCACAGCCCAGAAAAAAAATTGATGGATGCAAAAACTGCCCATGGGCCTGATTCAGACCCACTCGCAAGCGGCTGTCCGCTCGCAAGTGGGTCGATGGTGTGCACTGCGCATGCGCACGACGGAGGGAGCTCCGTCGTGCGCATGCGCCAGACGCGACGAGCAAAGGACTTTCCTTCGCTCGTTGTGTCTGATCAAAGGGGGCGTGTTGTCGATGTTAATTGACAGCACGCCCCCTTTGGTGGGTGTGCCGGGGGCATGCCTCCCTGACGGGGGCGTTCCTAAGGGAACGCCTCCCGTCAGAAGCCGGCCCACTGACATCACTAGTGATGTCAGTGGGAGTGATTTTGGCTCTGATAGAGCCAAAATCACTCCGGGCCTTGCGGTTGAGAAACTCAACCGCAGGCTCCGGCTCGCAGTGGCGATGGTCGCGATGGTCAAGACCATCGCGGCCATCAACCTGCACGCTCGTATAGGCTGTGGGTGGTGACCCACAGCTATACGAGCGTCCAGGAGGACGCTCCATAATTATGGAGGACGGCCCTCATTCAGAGCGTGCGCTCTGCTTAGAGCGTCCGGCTCTGAATGAGGGCCCATGTGCGCAATAGTCACATGGAATCAAAGTGCCAATGGTCCAGACCACTTGGATTCAAGTTTAGTCTACGTGACAAGGGCTATTACTAAGGTGATGGTGTAGTCAGAAAACTAACCTTTAATGTTACCTCATAAACTGGGCTCTAATAGGCCAATGGTATACAATTTGAGAGATCTCATCTGCCATAAACACCTCATAATATTGGCAGGTTTTCCTGTGGTTTAGGCATACCCAACTTTCCTCTAACTGGATTTGGGACATATCACCCGAAATGGGGACGGAGTCTTGGTAATATGGAGCTGAGCCTCAGGAAAGGGGTAGAGCCATATGGGAACCCTCATTTACATCAATGTGGGGGGTGCCCAGCACTCTTCAAGATGTTGGCCTGCCCCAGGCTCTAAACTGTTAATAGATCTAGTGTGCGGCCCAAGGATGAGACAGCAGACAGTCCCAAAAAAACAGGACTGTCCCGCTAAATGCGGTACAGTTGGGAGGCATGGTTTAGGCCAATGTAGAATGATTTCAGAATCTTTCAGTATGAGGGTTTTTCATCTTTCCTGTGGTTTATGTAATAACTGTAATGATTTGCTTAAAATGTAAAAAAGGAATTATGGTGAATGAGAAAATGTTGCTTATGCAGTAATTTTCCTGTGTTTTGATCAGTAATAAACTTGAGGTTTGCAATCCCCCTCCAAAAATAAAAAAAAATACAGAAAAGATGCAATTTTATAATCACTGTTTGATAGTTGCGTAACTAGGGTATTTGGAGCCCGGGGCAAGATGAAGAATGGAGGCCCCCCCACAAACTATGTGCGCGCGCTGAAAAAGTGAGTGTGGCCACTGAAAAATGTGTGCGTGGCCACTGAAAATGTGTGCGTGGCCACTGAAAAATGGGGGGCCTGTCCACACTACCATTTCTCGTCACTCACTCCTTTCAATTCCATATGCACTTTAATGCCCCCAGTAGTAGTGCCCCTTATGAAATGCCCCTAGTTGTAGTGCCCCTCACGCAATGCTTACTGTAGCAGTGCCCCTCATTCAATGTCCACAGTAGCAGTGCCCCTTATGCAATGCCCCCAGTAGCAGTGCCCCTTATGCAATGCTCTCTGTAGCAGTGCCTTCAGTAGTAGTGCCCCTTATGCAGTGCCTCCAGTAGTGCCCCTTATACAGTGCCCGCATTAGTGCCCCTTATACAGAGCCCCCCTACTAGTGCCCCTTATACAGTGCCCTCAGTAGTGCCCTTATATAGTGCCTCCAGTAGTGCCCGTTATGCAGTGCCAGTAGTAGTGCCCCGTACACATAAAACACACAGACATAATTATACTTACCCTAATCCAAGCTCCTGCAGCCGCCACCATCCGCTCCTCCAGTCCAGCTCAGCACTATGGGAGAGACGTCATGACCTCTCTCCCTTCACCCACTATGGGTGCCGGAAGGCGGAGCTCATGAGTGAGCTCCAGCCCAGCTCTGGCCCTGGGTGCAGCAGCCATTAAGAGTCTGTCTGACTGTTATAGGCTGCAGTGCTAAAACAAACACACCACCAACGGCGGCGATGTGTTCGTTTTAGTGTGTAGTGGCACGAACTGCACTGCCCTGGACGGCGGTCGGTAGCTCCCCCCCCCCCCCCCTCGCCGCCAGGTCAGGCAACACCCAGGTCCCGTGTCCTGCTCAACCTCCCTGGATACACCACTGCTGTTTCATAAATCTTATTTTGTTATTGGTGATATTTGCCGCTTAAAATAGGTAAGAATTGCCCATCTGTCAAGAAACTTTGTCATGGCAACTTTTTAATATAGAAAGCTTTCAGTTACTGGAACATGGTTGAGCTCAGTAACATTGAGTGGTACTTGTTTCATATGCTACTTTTTTCAATACATATACTACAGTATGTGGCTGAGGCCAAGTGTTTGTTATTATTACACATTGGTGTTGCTTGGAAATATAAGCCCATATATTTGGTGCCAGTACTGCTGATGGAATGGAATGCTTTAGCTGTTACCAATTGTCTTGTGGTGGCCAGACATGCACTCTCCCTGTGTGTAGTACTGCTTCACACGTCACTGTAAAGTCATCATTGCAACAGCTATTAACAGTTCTATGGGACTACAGCAGGAAAGAATATTAAAAGGGAAAGATATTTGCATTTATTTTAATATATTTTGCATTCATGTTTGTGTTTGATTTTATATTGAATTTAATTAAACTTGAACTTTTTTTTATTACCTGCAGTAACTGGCATCTTTCTTATACTGAAAGTACATTTTGCTACAGAAAACTACATGGCTTATTTGTTTGTTTGTGGAACAACTCTGAGCAGTGGGTTGGGGGGACAGTGGTAGTGGAGGAGGCCCCTGGTGACAGGCTGGTGCAAGCTTCAGCCTAATGCCTCCCCCCCTCATCCACACTACCAGGTCCACCACTTTGGTGGTAGGGGTCCTAAGTGCACATGACTGTGCACAGACGTTTTTGCGCATGCGCATTTTCTGAGCACACACAGTATAAATTCACACAACATATGCTAATTAGGTGTACATTCAACACCGCATTAGCACCATAGTTCATACTGAATATTAGATTGATCCATCCAATATTCAATGCAACTTCTGTAATAATACTATTCCACATCATGTGTGAGCAGTGGCCTAGGGGTGACACCAAAGTGCCGACTCCTCCTCACTGACAGGAACCGGGTGCTGCACTATAGCATTACATACAGCACTCAGAGCCTGACACGGTGAGGGAGCCGGCACTGCACACAGACTGGTCCCAGAGGCAGTCCGCATCTCTGGGACCCCCCAGAGTGACCAAAATGGGAGTTACGGTCGCAAGGCCAAAGCCCCTACCTTCGAGACCAAGCCCCCTACCTGTAAGGCCACTCCCCTTTTTTGCCAGCGCACCGAGTGTCGCCATTGGGAGGGACTCCACTATGTGTGAGCTGCCCAAGAAAGTGTCTGACTGTGGTTTGGGCTATTTATAAATAGGCATGTTATACAAGAATAGAAGAACAGGGGAAAATTACTAATGCAGCAAGCTGTCTATATAATCAGCTTTCAGCGTCTGCTGTCAGTACTAAGTAGCAAAAGGATGTTTCTTTCACAGACTTCACTAATTTTTGTGCTGGCGACCTCAGTCACAGTGGCGAAATGACAATGGAGTCATTTGCTGCCAGGGGCCAGCCCTGAAGGGGGTACCTGGCTCCACTGTCACCAGGAGCTGCATGGAGAAGGAGCGCCACTGATCGGCACTCCACCTCCAGTGGCATAACTACGTAGGGTGCAGGGGGTGCAGTCGCACCCCCTTCACCCTCCATTTGCTGGGTGCCCACTGAGTGTGTTACCAGCGGGCGCCTGGCTCCTTCTCTCCCCCGGTGGTAGCCGTAGGATGGAGCTCACTCCTGAGCTCCGGCTTCTGGGTCCCTCAGTGCACTATGGAAGTGACGTCATGACGTCACTCCCATACTTCTGAGGAGCAGACGCCGGGGACGGACGACAGCAGGCACTGGAGCGGAGTTTAAAGTAAGTATTTATTCATTTTTTGTATGTGTGTGTGTGCGCGCGGGGGGGGGGCACTACAGGGGGCTTACTACTGGGGGCATTACAGGGGGTTTACTACTGGAGGCATTACAGGGCCCTTACTACAGGGGGAATTACAGGGGCCTTACTACTGGGGGCATCATATGGGGGCACTAAAGGGGGAATTACAGGGGCCTTACTACTGGGGGCATCATATGGGGGCACTAAAGGGGGCATTACAGGGGCCTTACTACTGGGGGCATCATATGGGGGCACTACAGTGGCATTACTACTGGGGGCATCATATGGGTGCACTACAGAGACCATACTATTGGGGGCACTACAGGGGACTTACTATTGGGGGCACTACAGGGGCCTTACTACTGGGGGCACTGGATAGGGGGACCACTACTGGAGATACTGCATAGGGGGACCACTACTGGAGGCACTGCATAGGGGGACTATTACTGGGGGGCACTAAATAGGCGGGCAGTGCATAGGGGCACCTTTACTGAGGGCACTGCATAGGGGGACCACTACTGGGGGCATTGTATAAAAGGAACTGCATAGGGGGGTGGCGGCAGCTGGGGCTGGCATAGGTGCTGGGGGGTGGTACATTTTAATTTGGGGGGGTGCACCAACATTTATCTTGCCTCCAGGCACCTGGGATGAAGTTACGCCACTGCTCAGTCACCTCAATGGCATCCTCAGGAGCCGGCGCCTTTAGGCAGCTCTATAAAGCTGCCTAATGGTAGTGCCAGCCCTGCCTGGTGAGAGATAAAAACAAAATCCTATTTTAATGCCGCATGTTACGGTGATAACTGCCTACCATGTGCACCAGTGCAACACTTCCCTAACCCCTGGCATATCAGTACATGTGTTTCTCTTTCCAAATAGAAGATAATCCTTTACAGTAAAATATCAGCAAGCACCATAAAACATCTACATGTCACACATGTCACATAATATAAAGTTTTAGGATAGACACAGTTAACTAAGTAAGACTCTGTCAGGTGTTTTTCACAAAAAGACGCTTGTAGAAGTTGGAATGCAAAAAGTCTGTGAAAGATAAGAGAAAGTCTAGGACTGCATTAATAGATAAAGTATAAGTGTATGTACTCCAGTACTGAGTTACTGAGTTGTTAGTTGGAAAGTGATAAACACATCCTTATGACTGGATGTCACTAGCTATTCTACTGTATGCTATATTGCACACAGCTATAAATCAGCAGTACAGTATGTCAGCATGACTCTGCAGGATGAATACTTTCTCTGACTAGGCAGATGTGTTGGCACCAGCTCAATAGTAGCTTTTGCACTTTCCCTGCATGAGGATTTTCACACCATTCACCGATGCCAATGCAAACAGATTCTAGTGAAATCCTTGTATAGAAATACAGATAACGGTTTCAAGTGTCCATACATTATCAAAAAGTCACTGGACTAAAAAAAAGTCATTAAGTTTTACTTCTGCAACCAGACTTACTAATAAAATAAATAATATATTCTATGTGCCTAAACCCAAAATATGAGATGTGACCCATACAATCAACATTTTGCTTCTTATCTTCATTTGGCCCAACTATTAGAGTGGATATACTGTACAGAAAAAGCTGTAATTGCTGTGTGCAGTGGTTGCTTTGTCCTTCATACATGACTTCCAATGAACAGAGCAGGCGTAGTAATAATCAATTTATTCTGCTGTTAATTCTAAACTTAAGGGAAGACCGTAAATGGTGAAATTTGCAGGCTGGGTTATTTCCAGCAATATCTATATTATTGCCAGCAGTAACCCCTGGGTTACAGGGTGAAGAAATAAAATGCTCTAATGACTCCCATTATGATGACCAAAAGGGATTTTTGCCCTATTATTTAGAGCCCCAGTTCCATTTCATATTAGAAATGCATTTATGTAACAAATTTTTGCATAAGCAGTAAACAACATTTCTTTGCTGACACCCATGGAGAAATCCTAGTATATTTGTAGGAGAACTGGTTGGAGGGCAGCATAGCGCTGTCTAATGTGGTAGTCATGCCACTTGCATGGTAGCCTTGCCCACTCACACGCATTCTTTGCCCTGTTTTCTGCCTTTTTGATCCTGACTACTGACAATTTAATTTCCCTATCATCCATTAATAAATGAGTTACATTGGCTCCTTCTTTTTATATTGTTGGTAATAGTTTGTGTCGTGTTAGGCCGGGTACACATCAGGCAATATATTGGATGATATTTTGTTCCAACGCTGATCGTCCATATCACTCAGTGTGTACCCTCGATTGTGCATTCACATGCGTCGTCAGCGACATCATCCCATCTGATGGGAATAGTCCTAATGCTTTCAGCATGGGGCTGGTTATACCTGGCAGGGTACTCAGCCTCAAGGCTGGTGTTCATTACAGCAATGGGTCCCCATGCTGCAGTATGTCTGCTATAGTGTAGGGATGGGAATTGAATGACGAAATATCTGAAGCAATGTTTTGCCATATATTTGTGATTTTGCAATGTTTAATCACCATTAATGGTTAGCAACTTTCCCAGGGGCCCCTACACTGTTTGTCCCTGTGGTCAGCCAAGGCTGTGTGAGTTACACTTTCAATGTTTTTATTTTTTAAAACCTACATGAAAATATCCATTCACCATTATCAAAATGATAATGAAAACTGGTGTATCAAAACATATGCTTAATGGTTTATTATCATACTTTACCCAAGCTAACACATTTAGGTGGTAATGTAGCCTGGGGGCATCTGCAAGATCCCGGCGTGTCTGCCCAATGTTTTAAAGTAGCAGTCAATAAAAAGGCAACACCAATCTGATTTGTCTTTTATCTTATTGCTACAGTAAAACATCAGGCAGACTTGCTGGGATCTGGCTGATGCCTGCAAGTTGCAGGGTTATTACATTTTCCCCTTACTATTATATACTGAGCTATAGGGATGGATCCATACAGTGCTTGCATATACGCAAGTTATATATTTATCTGGAGTTCTTTGGTCTTCACTTTCCCTTCTGAGGTGGGTGTCCTTTTGACCCAAGGGAAACATAGAAACAAGCTGGGTCGCCGAGAGCGGTGTGGAGCCATATACGCGCACGCAGGGGGGGGTTCTGAGTACCCAGAATCCCCCCTGCCCGCTGATCAGGAAGTGTAGTACTGACCGCAGTGAGGGTCACATTCAGACCCGCTCGCGAGCGCTGTACGCTTGCAAGCGGGTAAATGTTTCCCAAATGCGTATGCGCACGACGGAGGCGCCTCCATCGTGCGCATGCGCGAGACCCGAATAACGACGGGGTAGCAGTTGTTATGGGTCTCGCACCAAAGGGAGCGTGCTGTCGATGGTGATTGACAGCACACCCCCTTTGGTGGGCGTGCAGGGGGCGTGGCTGCCCAGACAGAGGCGTTCCCATGGGAACGCCTACCGTCTGGGTCCGGCCCCACTGACATCACTAGTGATGTCAGTGGGAGTGATTTTGGCTCTGATAGAGTCTTGACCATCGCGACCATCATCATGGACGCTCGCATAAGCTGTGGGTGGCCTCGCTAAAAAAAAAACATGCCCTGATTCAGAGCGGGCGCTCGTTTAGAGAGTCCGGCTCTGAATCAGGCCCTGAGTGCGGTCCGCATTACACAGTAACAGGCACACCGCCGCCAACGCCGGGTAGTACACTCGTACTACCCGGTGGCGGTGTGTTTGGTTTAGCAGCCAATTAGCGTCAGACAGACTTTCATTGGTTGCTGTGCCAACTGCCAGAGCCGGCCTGGAGCTCACTCATGAGATTCACCTTGTGGGTGATGGAAGAGACGTCATGACTTCTCTCCCATATTGCAGAGCGGGTCGGGAGGATGGAGGAGCAGACAGCGGCAGGCGCGGGGATTTAGGTAAGTGTTTTTGGTGTCTTTGTCCTATTATGTAAGGGGCACTGCATATGGGGGCCACTACTGGGGGCACTGTATAAGGGGCACTAATGGGGACACTGCATAGGGAGGATTACTACTGTGGGCACTGCATAGAGGGGACCACTACTGGGGGCACTGTATAAGTGGCACTGCATAGGGGAGATCACTACTGGGGGCACTGTATAAGGGGTACTACTGGGGGAACACATAGGGGGACCACTACTGAGGCACTACATAGGGGGACACCTACTGGGGGCACTGCATAGGGGGACCACTACTGGGGGCACTGCATAGGGGGGGCACTACTGGGTGCACAGTATAAGAGTCACTACTGAGGGCACTGTATATGGGGCACTACATAAGGGGCACTACTGGGTGCACCGCATAGGTAGACCACTACTGGGGGCACTGTATAAGGGGCACTTCAGAGGGGGGTCTTCAATAAATCATGCTGGCTGTATTTATTTGCCTGCTGCATTCATGTTTTTAGTGCTAGAGGTGTGTGTGTGCCTATCTATCTATCTATCTATCTATCTATCTATCTATCTATCTATCTATCTATCTATCGTATCTATCTATCTATCTATCTATCTATCTATCTATCTATCTATCTATATGTAGTGCAGGGGAGGCCTAACTACACCACCCATGAAGCATTGATCACATCCCCCTCTTTACATAGATGCATAGCCCTTGACAGGGTTGTAGATGTGCCCCCTCTGGTGGACATGCCCTCCAGTATCGGGACGTCCGATGTCTTTGCAGCCATCGAAAACTTGATTCACCTATAACTAAGTGCAGGTCACACCAATGTCACAAACCTGTATAACTACAATATAGAGGAGTTACTGAGGTCTCATTATGTGACTGGCAATGGATTTAGCAATGGTATTTGTACAAGATGGCTGTAAATCCGGCTTTTCTGAGACTTGTGCAATATGTGTCTGCTGAGTTGGACGCATCCACAGAAACAGAAGCATCTGAATTGCGTCCCGAGCTGATAGAGTCTAATGCGAAATAGGAAATTAAATTTAAAAAAATTTAATTTAAAAAATCTTGTAATTCGCTATATGCGTCCATGAAAAGAAATGCGCCTGTCTCAGTACAACAGCTGGTATGATTTCTGGTTCTGCCCACATGTGTCAGCGATGTCTCCAAACACTTATTTCCCATACTCACTCATCACATACCACCTCATGATAAAAACACAGACACTCCTAAACTGGGGATGAGGGGGGCATAGAGGGGGAGGAGCCAGTCACACTGATTTAATTCTTAAAGTGCCGGCTCCTCTCTTGACCCGATCTATACCCCACATTACTAGCTCCATTGTCCCCTATGGCTGATAAACAAATAGAGGCTATCCCAAAAAGTACAATAGTAAAGATGAGTAGAAGACAGGTGATGCTAGAGATTATCTATATATTATAATCAAGTTCTGATAAAAATTGCATCATCACCTTGGTACGCACGCCTGTTGCACATGGCGCACTCCTGCATCTGAGTCTAATTAAAACTTGAAAACCTCTAAGCGCCCCACAACCCTAACCCTGCTCCCCCCTTAAACAAATCCAAAATAGTTTAAACTAATAAATAACACGCTATCCAAATAACTTCCCTTATGTTTGAAGAGATCTCTTAATCAGTGAGACTTGATAAATGGGTTCTTCAAAGATTCTTCTCTGGTACATACAATAAAAAACAATCTCAGTGTAATTTTATCTTGATACATTAGAGGTGGATAATCTACTTCCGGTTCCCGTCTACGGACCGGAAGTGATGTAGATAGCGATCCGTCACTTCCCTTCCCTTTGTCTATCTCCTCCCTTGAACACATAACAACTTCTACTCAGATGGCGCAAATAACGTGAAATAGTCCTTACATCAAAGAAAAAAGTTCCTTAATATCTGGATATGGTTCTTTCAAGGACATTGATCTTTCTCCATATACACTCCTTCTTAAATGAATTCCTCAATGATTGGTATAGAAGAGAAGAATACAAAACTTTTTTCTTTGATGTAAGGACTATTTCACGTTATTTGCGCCATCTGAGTAGAAGTTGTTATATATTCATTTGATTATTTTGAGGATTTGTGAAGAGTTCTCTATTCTCCTCAGGGGCTGCACTAAACGTTTTTTGTGCTGTCATTATTATTGTTTATTGCTATATTATCTCCTCCCTTAACAGGAAAAGTCAATCATTATTCCCCGTGACACAGACCGGCTATTGGCTCAGGAAGCACAAACAGTGGAGCACATGAAGGGAAGTGACGGAACGCGATTTACGTCACTTCTGGTCCGCGGACGGGAACCGGAAATGGATTATCGACCCCTGATGTTATGTCCGGATAAGAAGGGCGGATATCCTGGTTGCAGAACGTGAATTTTCAAGGGAAAAGCCGGTGATACAAATATAACATGGGGAAAAGTGGACTTTTAGTCTATGGCTTTAGAGACACTGTAAAATAGGGAATGAACTAGCAGATAGGAGGTCTATGTCTGGAATTAGGATATACATTTTATTAATTGCTTATGATATAAATCTCAGTTAGGATGGTATCTCCACATATCTTGAAAAAAAAACCCACTGTGTCGAAACGCGTCAGTGAGGAGGAGCTTTGGAAGTATTCTGGTGGACTTGCTTCTACGGGCTGGAACAGAAGGGTTCCCGGTGACACCTAGACTTTTATGTCTTAGCCTTTATGTCTACTGTTTGAAGTAGACTAAATTTCTGGTAGGAGTCCATTCATATTCATGTCTAAAGAAATTTTTGTGGATGCTTTCTGTTGTTAAATGTATTGGAAATAAAAGCAATATTACACTATTAGAGACTTTTTTCCCCTGTATTTCTTGGGGGAGTCTCTTTTATCTTTTTCTTCCAGTAACGTGGACAGTTGTCAAAAGTGTGTTTTCTCCCTCTCCCTGTATTGCTACATTTGTCTACCTAATCAGTAGACACTATGTCAGGTAGGAGTCCCACCTTATTTTACTTTGTGTGTGCTAATGTATCAAGATAATATTACACTTTGAGATTGTTTTTTATTGCATGTACAGGAGAAGAATCTTTGAAGACCCCATTTATCAAGTCTCACTGATTAAGAGATCTCTTCAAACATAAGGGAAGTTATTTGGATAGCGTTCTTGTTATCTGATTTTGTTATTTAATAGTTTTCTTGTTTTAGTTGAAGTGTTGGTGACACTTTTTTTCACAATTTGGTTGTTTCAGCTCCTGTTTTTGTTGCGCACTGCTTTCTGGTCTATATATTTTGTTTTGAAATCCAAAATAGTTGTCCATAAAGTTTAAAAACACAATTCAAGTATGCACTTTATGTACTCCATGTACTTGCGTGCGGACCAACACAGTAAAGTGCACAGCCTGCCGCCGCCGCAAGTGCCCAGTAGGCACAACAACAACTGGCAGAACAGAAGATGGGCATGTGGAGGAATAGGTACCGAAGTCTAGAGAAAGAGAGAGAGAGGAGAGAAAGAAGAAACAGATGCAGACACAGAGGGGCACTAGAGTCAGAGTGGGGAAAAGAGCAAGACAGTGGAGGAGTGAATAGAGAAAGAGGAGGCAATTGAGAGGCAGAATAGCGAAAGAGAAAGAAACAGATAAAAACAGGTAAGAAAGAGTGGGAAGATTGTCAGAGGGAAAAAGAGAGATGAGGGAGGAGAGAGAGGTGATTCAACTTACGTCTACTTTCACTTTACTTCTTCAGGTATTAGGGTCTACATCCAAGATATGAATGTGCAAATCTAGATTCACACCCATGTGTACATTTACACAAACATATTGACTTACATCCAGACTGGCATAGGCCCTATCTGTGCAGTTATACAGAAAGCATCTACAGCACATCAGTATCACATATGCAATGTTATACATTTATCTTACTTCATGTACTGAGTTTTACATGGTAAGTGGACCTTTTAGCTACTTAACTGATAAAGTTTTGCTGACATTACATCAACCATCTCTCATGAAGCAGTGGAGGATCATGAAGTTGTTATCTGTCTACCACTCATAGTCATCTGGTGACATTTTAGCCCAGTCATTGTGCATGTATCATGTTTCAGGAGGTCTTAATGTCACACCAAAAAAAGGGCAACACTTTGGCAATAAAGTGAATATTATATTAAGACCTTACAGCATGACACATTTCACCTTGTCTACTCCTGTTCTAACCTTTCATTTGTAGTAATATGGGCAAATTCATAAATTGATGCAATATTTGGCTTTTACATGTTTTTTAGCACTGACTCCTGCTTGCAAAGTAAGAAGATACAGTAGCAGACCAGGAGCGTGTGTACTGAGATCAATTATCTTGTTGAAAATGAATTGCTCTTAGGTCTCTTTTACTGGTTCTGTTTGTATGTTGGATTTTGGATAATAGATGATGGATAAATAAATTACTAATTAACTAACTCATATATTGACAGTGAATATGTTAGTGGTCCCAGGCATTCTTGAATTAAGAAGCAAGATCTTGGGCTGTAATATTGCTGAGAGGAGTCTATGTTGAAGGCAGGGCTGCCATCAGAGTTTGTGGGGCCCGATACTGACAAAATAGGCAGGGGCCCCTCCCCACCCGGTGTTTCTGCGACTTAAGCCCTGCAGTGTCTCTCCAGTTCCAGCCAGTCCCCTTCTGTGTCTCCCCAGCCGGCCCCCTTTCTGTGTACCCCCAGCCAGACCCCTATTGAGTCTCCTGGCTGTCTTCCTTGTATGTCTGCAGCCTAGACCTGTTTCCAGCCCAGCCCCCCCTTTGTGTCCCCAGCCAGCCCCCCTCCTCTGTGTCCCCAGCCAGCCCCCCTTTTGTGTCCCCAGCCAGCCCTCCTTCTGTGTCACCAGTTTGCCCCCTTCTGTGTCCCCAGTCAGCCCCTTCAGCATTTCCAGCCCAGCCCTCCTTCTGTGTCCCCAGCCAGCCCCCTTCTGTGTCACCTGTCAGCCCCCTTCTGTGTCCCATTCCAGCCCTCCTTCTGTGTCCCCAGCCAGCCCCCCTTATGTGTCACCTGTCAGCCCCCTTCTGCATTTCCAGCCCAGCTCCCCTTCTGTGTAATCAGCCAGACCCCCTTCTGTGTCACCAGTCAGCCCTCTTCTGTGTCACCAGTCAGCCCTATTCTGCATTTCCAGTCCAGCCCCCTTCTGTGACCCCAGCCACCACACTTACCTTCTTGCTGCTCCGTCCAAGTCCTACTCATTTGACGCAGTTCCTCAGCGGCGCAGTGAGATGTCATGAGGTCACGTGCCGTCTCCCAAAACAAAATCTGTATTACATTGCGGTAGTCAGTTCCAGTGGGCCAGAAAGGGCAGCGAGTGCGCTGCAGGTCGGGGACTTGGGATTGTGCTCAGGCCTCCCTCTCTGTCGGGGCTCAGGACTCCTGTCCCGGCAGTCCCCCCCTGATGGCGGTATGTATAAAATAGGTATTTGGGGTTAGGTCTGACAAGAAATGTGTATTATAATTAATTGATGTATAACATACAGTACAGTAATCACATACCTACCAGAATGAGGCTTAATGATTTTGTAAAAACTATAATTCACACCAATTCAAACTATAATTCACCCAAAATTAGCAAATATACTGGGCGGGATGCAACAAGGTGAGAAATGCGTTAAAACCCCGAAAATGCGTGTTTGACCGCATTTCTCAAATGCACCAAGCCTCAGAATGCGATGCACTCCGGGGCTTGTTTGCTTTGGGTAACGCTTCTTTCCACAGAGTGCTGTGAGAGGGATCGATTGGAACCCTCCAAGCACCTCCCGCAACGTGCGTGTCATTCTGCGCATGCAAACCAGAAGTCCCTCCATCGCAAAGGGGTGCTCTTACCGAGAGAGCGATCCTTTGCGGTGATCAGCATGCATACCGGGGTTACCAATGCCAGCATGCATGTGAAGACCTGCGGATGTATCGCATCCCGACTGCGGTGCGTCATGCATCCCACCCACTGTCTCTCTGTGTGCCCTCCCAGTGAAAATTATTTATATACACTGTGTATGAGATGGCAAGGGGAAAACATTTTTAAATTGTAACACCAATTATGTAGATGGCATAAGAATTGCCATTCTATTTCATCCATACATTTCAACATGATCCATTGCATCTGGTAATTATCTGCTAGATGTTTTTACCAGCTATTTACCAATTAATTTATTAAGTCTTCAATTTCTTCTATAAGAAAATAATATTGGAGCAGACAATTATGTGTTGATTAAAATTCATGGGTAAACACAGGTTTTTAAGGTTACCAAATGTTTGAGCTTAGATGAAGGCAAATGAGTACTGGTATAAGCTTGCAACTCACTGAGGAACATAGGGGGCAACGGCCCACAGGCATCTCCATTATTACCAATTCCTGACTCCCCAGTGGTCTCAGTAGCCTCTCATGGTGGCCTGAGATTACACTGTATATTTGTGACATGAATAAATGAGGGAGCCAATGAAATTGATCCCCTGATGAAGTCAAATTGGATAAAACTGGACTGAACTCTGTGGACACATGAAATAAGTTGTTTTTATCAACATATTGTGAAGAACTGGTGTTTTTTCAGATTATATTATACTAGAGGCAGTGCCAGATTAAGGTCCACATGGGCCTGGAGCTGAAACTTAGGCAGGGCCCATTGCAGAGGTTCCCAAACGCGGTCCTCAAGTCACCCCAACAGTTCAGGTTTTAGAGATATCCATGGTTGAGCACTGGTGGTTAAATCAAATTGCCTGAGGTACTAGTTAAGTCACCTATGCTCAATCGTGGATATTTCTAAAACCTGAACTGTTGTGGAGCATTGAGGATCGCGTTTGGGTACCTCTGGCCTAATGTGTTCTGTTGCACGAGGTGTGGCAATCGTTGTGACAAAACCCATGCAAATGAACATGTGGGGACATGCAAACTACACAGATCGGCCATAATTTATAATTCACGGCTTCTGTGGTGTGAGGGGGATGTAGTCTGCCTACCGGCGGTCGGGATGCCAACAGTAAGTATCAGGGGTAGCTTTAGGATTACACACTAGGGAGTTAGGATTAGGCTGCAGGGGGGAGGGGTAGGGTTAGGCTGTGGCAGGGAAGGGTTAGGCTGTGGGAAAGGTGGTTTAGGGGAAGGGTTAGTGTATTTACCTAAGTATGTCGGGATTCTGACTGTCAGGATGCCGCTGTCGGTATTCTGGCTGCCGGCATCCCGACCGCCAGGATCCCGTACCTAACATCTGTGAGGAAGTAATGTTAACCACTACACCAACCGAAGGGGATACATTGCTATGTATTTTAGTCTTATATATTATCATGGTAATCCATTGTATGTATCTTGTAACCCATTATGAAGACAGTTCTGAAAAGCAGATAGGAAAAAAGTAAATATATAGCAAGAATTTATATTCTGAGTATAGCCTGATTCAGAGATTTCCGTAACTCCGATGTACACATCAATCTCAGGTTACTGAAGATCTGCAAATGCACAGGAGCCGCACTGAGCATTTGCAAATCAGGTCCTGCGATGTTGTTGGCAGTGCCCCAAAAGCCGCCGCATGATTGACATAAAATACAGAGAGCATCATAGTGTCACTAGATAATGCATAAAACATCGCAGTGACTGCCATATAATATAGAGAGCATTACAGCAGGGGCGTATCTAACCCTTGGCCAGGATGGCACTCGCCAGGGGCACCGGCAGAGGGGGGCGCCGACTGGCAGTGCCAAACCCGGCCAGGGCATAGAATCAGGGCAGGGCTGCAAGGACTAGAGTCACAGGCCTATCCCTGGATCCTACCCTATCTAGATGTCCAGGACCAGGCAGCTGCTGGCGCTTACCGGGTGCTGCCTGGTACAATAAAATGTTTGTGTTTTTTTCCAGACAAGGGGCGCGTGACGTCATGACGACACGTGCGCCGCATTGGTGCTAAGGAGCCGGCCCCAGCGTGTTGGGCACAGCTGCAGCCAGAGATGGTAAGTATCTGTGGGCTACGGGGGCTGGATGCGGGGGGCCAGGGGTTGGAGCTGGAAGAACAGAAGGGGGGTTGGAGCTGGAGAGATAGAAGGGGGGCTGGCTGGGAAGAAAGAAAGGGGGCTGAGAAGGGGGGCTGGTTGAACAGAAGTATGCTGGCTGGTGAGAAATAAGGGGTCTGGCTGATAAAACAGAAGGGGGGCTGGTTGGGGAGACAGAGGGGTTTGATGGCTGGAGAGACAGAAGAGCAGGCTAGTGAGACAGAAAGGGGTTTTGGCTGAGTAGACAGGCTGGTGATACAGAAGGGGGTGCTGGCTGATGATACATAAGAGGTTGCTGGCTGATGGGACTATATTTACTAAAGTGCGGGATTTTAGAAATGGAGATGTTGTCCATATCAACCAATCAGATTCTAGCTATTATCTTCTAGAAGGTGCTAGATAAATGTCAGGCAGAATCAAACCCGCACATTAGTAAATATACCATAAGGGGTGCTGGCTGGACAGACGTAAAGGGGGCTTATTATTATATCATCATAATTTTTTTTAGAATAAATTAATCTGTATTTTGCGGTCTTTGGGCCTGATTCAGACCCACTCGCGAGCGGCTGTCCGCTCGCAAGTGGGTCGATGGTCTGCACTGAGCATGCGCACGACGGAGGGAGCTCCGTCGTGCGCATGCGCCAGACACGACGAGCGAAGGACTTTCCTTCGCTCGTTGTGTCCGATCAAAGGGGGCGTGCTGTCAATGTTGATTGACAGCACGCCCCCTTTGGTGGGCGTGCCGGGGGCGTGCCTCCCTGACGGGGGCGTTCCCACGGGAACGCCTCCCGTCAGAAGCCGGCC
The DNA here is from genome assembly GCA_031769625.1 of Taudactylus pleione. Taxonomy (NCBI): domain Eukaryota; kingdom Metazoa; phylum Chordata; class Amphibia; order Anura; family Myobatrachidae; genus Taudactylus; species Taudactylus pleione. The sequence goes on along the minus strand of JAUIMM010000965.1, from coordinate 4,585,769 downwards.
CACTGACATCACTAGTGATGTCAGTGGGAGTGATTTTGGCTCTGATAGAGCCAAAATCACTCCGGAGCTTGCGGTTGAAAACCTCAACCGCAGGCTCCGGCTCGCAATTTCGATGGTCGCGATGGTCACGACCATCGCGGCCATCAAAATGCACGCTCGTATAGCCTGTGGGTGGTGACCCACAGCTATACGAGTGTCCAGGAGGACGCTCCATGAAAATGGAGCCCGGCCCTCATGCAGAGCGTGCGCTCTGCTCAGAGCGTACGGCTCTGAATGAGGGCCTTTGTTCTGAACGTTATAAGTACAGAGTGTAATTATACAGAAAATATGAGGGGGTGGGGCACTCCATTAATTTGCCAAGGGGTCTTGGACCAGCCATATATATATATATATACTGTATATATACACATACACATATATATATATATATACACACAGTATATATACACACACATATATATAGATATCGGATCCTTCAAGTGCAGTGCAGACAGTCTTGACAGGTATTTTTTTTCCTGTCAACACTGTCTGCACTGCAGGGGATCCTGTGGGCCTATTTTCAAGGAGGGAGAGAGCTGCAGCTCCACCCACTCCATTATTAATCCGGCCCTGACTAGAAGGTGACTCCTCATCTCATGGCTTTTCGGGTAAAATTAAACCAAAATGGTATTTGGTACCGTGCACACTGGACCTCAATTAACTGTGTAAAACCCACTGCATTACTTGCGGATATTGAACGCAGATCTAATACTAGCAAAGTCGTCATGGCGTCAGTGATCCGCTGTGCGGATGGGAGAGAGCGGTCATATTTGCTTCCCCTTGCAAAGGATTGTTTAACAGTCAATTGTTTTGTTAAACTACTACTAGTAGTCTTCTTGGTCCACTTCTGGGATGAAGATCCACCCCCAGCAGCATGCCTAGCGCTCAAGGATTATTCTGAGGAGCCCTGGAAAGCAATAACAAATTGGATGCCAGACTACCTCTGATCATTACTGAGGATATTGAGCATGAAGTTGTTGGTGGTGGAGATTGCAGGTGCTGGGATTTAGTCCCAGTTTCTGATGTTATCAAATATTTGTCATGAGTTCGCTGCAGATGATGTAATAGCGTGGAGGTTCCTAGATACTTAAAGTCTCTACCTTTACTTACTGTGGTTGCACAATGGCTACAGATGGCTTGACAAATGTTATGAAACACAGAAAAAGAGAAAAAGAAGGGCTTGTTGTCAGGATTTGGGTAAAAATAATTCCACAAAGAGGTGGATTTGTTGGTCTTATACCCAGGGATGACAATGCCCTTCTTTTTATCATGGCCAAGAGCTGCTTCCACTGGTACCTGACTTACACAAACAACATCAAAATCCTCAATATCCTCATTAGTGCCAGCGTCAGCTACAGAAATATCCCCCTCATCCTCTTTCAATTCCATGTTGGCATCCTCAATTTCTATGTCATCAACAATACTTATGCTGCTCATCCCCACAAATACAGAGGGAGTAGAAACTGTGGAAGGCAGTTTATCTTAAAGGTCAGACTCACACATAGCACTTGTGGCCACACTTAGACTCTCCCCAGGGATTTCTGACATTTGTGTTTCTGAACGCACAGTTTGATCTACTGTCTTAGTGGTTTTCAGATTTTTTACACTTCTTCTATAGTCTGAGTGAAGAGGTTTTTCATTGTCATGAGAAACAGAAGATGCCTCACCGACAGTTGCAGAACCACCACTCAGAAATAAAGGCCAAGGCCTGAGTCTTTCCTTGCCACTGCGTGTGGTGAATGGTATGTTGCCACTTTTCTGTTTTTCTGCACTAAGCTTTAGAGGTTTGTTTGTCTTTACCCCTGTAAAATCTCGATTTTTTTATTTCAGATACGCTCATTTTTTTAAAGCCTCTACGACAGAGGTTCCCAAAGTCCGCCATTACAGTCCACATTTTAAGGATATCCACTGCTGAGCACAGGTGACTTAATTAGTACCTCAGTCAATTTGATTTAACCATCTGGACTCAAGCATGGATATCCTTAAAACCTGGACTGTAATGGCAGACTGTGGGAACCTCTGCTCTACGCCCTTGAGCATCAGCTTTAGATGATAGTGAAGGACTAGTATCGTCATCATGACTGGTTCCAGCAGCTACAGTGCTAGCATTTGCTTGCTGCTTCTGCTCTTCTCTCGGTTGGTTGGCGTGATCCATATTGATGAAAACACTCAAGTTGTACAAAAACTACTAAGTTACTAATATTATGTATTTACTAATCACCACTAACTGTGGAGTCACAGTACTTGTGTGTTATGGACACACAGAGGGCTAAGGCCCTAGGAGTTACGGTGCTTGTATACATAGAGGGCTAAGGCCCAAGGAGTTATGGTGCTTGTATACACAGAGGGCTACGGCCAACAGAGTCACAGTACTTGTATACTCAGTGGACTACAGCCCAAGGAATCACAGTGCTTGTATACACAATGGGCTATGGACCAAGGAGCCACAGTGCTTGTATACACAGTGGGCTACGGCCTGCAGAGTTACAGTGCTTGTATACGCAGAAGGTTAAGGCCCAAGGAGTCATGGTGCTTGTATACACAGAGGGCTAAGGCCCAAGGAGTTACCGTGCTTGTATATACAGAGGGCTACGACCAACAGAGTCACAGTACTTGTATACAGTATACAGTGGGGTACAGCACAAATAAACAGTTTTTTTTATCTTTTATTAACTTTCTTTTACTTTATTAAACTTTTTTTAAACTTTTCTTGCATTAACTTGTCACAGTACTTGTGTGCTATGAACGCACAGTGGGCTACAGCCCAAGGAGTCACAGTGCTTGTATACACAGTGGGCTATGGCCCAAGGAGTCACAGTGCTTGTATACGCATACGGCTAAGACACAAGGAGTCACGGTGCTTATATACACAGAGGGCTAAGGTCCAAGGACTCACAGTGCTTGTATACACAGTGGGCTATGGCCCAAGGAGTTACGGTGCTTGTATACACAGAGGGCTATGGCCCAAGGAGTTACTGTGCTTATATACACAGAGGGCTAAGGCCCAAGGGGTCACGGTGCTTGTATACACAGATGGCTAAGGCACAAGGAGTCACAGTGCTTGTATACACAGAGGGCCAAGGCCCAAGGAGTCACATGATGCTGAATTGGGGGTGGAGTTGGGGGCATGACCGCATCATCATGGCCCTGCCCCGCTACCCAATGCAGAGATTGCCACATTGTGAAGCAGGAGTGGGGCCATGATGACGCCAATCAGTTCGAATCACATCATTGGCCATCACTCAGCAGTGGGGTGTGAGGCTTGAGGGTGTTTGTGGCAGTGTGGGGGGGGGGGAGGGGTAGGCCATGTGCCCGGTCAGGAGACTTGCCGCCATTCCGGGAGAGTAAGCAAGTATGATTTTAATACGTATTATACAATGTATTTTATTTATTTTTATATCTATATGGTGTATCTACTGCTATACGTAATTTGAGTGTGGAGGAGGAGGGTGTGTTTTGGTACCTGGAAACCTTCCCTAAGTACACATCTGAAATGAGTCATACTGTAAAGTGTTAGTATTATTCTATCTGTACACAGTATCTGTTCTACAGATAAGGGAACATGAAAATAATAAAACAAAGTTTATCTGAAAGATGGTTAACTGTGATAGTTTTCATACTGTTCTAGGACAACAAACTGGACAAAGCAGGATAATAACATATGGGATACGATATGTGCACTCTTTATTACTCGTTACATTATATTGATATTAGAAGTCCCTGTGGAGTTCTGTGACAATATGAAACATAAGCCTGTACTCAGGGTTCTGTATAGCGTACAAGTCACTAAAATCTAAAGTGTCTTTAAATATCCATAATAATATACAATACACATGTTTTCTTAATTATCATTGAAGTGATTAGATCAGAACCCAATAAAATACAGTACATGCCTTTTGTACCTACTGTATATTAACATCACTTGTACATTATATAAAAATGGTAGGACTAAAATATAGGAAGTAAAGTTTATGTTCTTGTTTGAATTCTAGTCTTGGATCATTTAGAGGTTTCCAAGCGATTTTATCACCCTGGAATTTTTAAAACGGAGTATTCATCACAAATGCATACACGTGTGATAGAAACGTCCCGCCAAAATGTCAAACAAGCTTGCAGAGTTCCTAGCTGTAACCTTACCACACAGTGGGACACAGACCAATTTAGCATGTGATAAGAAATCATTATTAGCATTCAGTAATGGTCAGTGTTGATAACGCACTTTGGGAGGGAAGACAAGTTTTGCAAGACACTCCTTGTTCAAAATTGAAGCTTAGTTTAAAATGACAGTGAATTGCAGCTGAGGCAAGAGGTTTTAGGATACAGAAGGCAGCAGCGTAAACAAAAATGGGTGACTTCGAAAATGACCATCATTATTCAGAACTTGCAGAAAACTCTGCCCTGGCAAGTGGGCATCATGACAAAAAGGAGGGAATCCCTGGTAAGATGAAACAGAAACTTCCTAATTCTACAGTATGCATAATGTCAGGGATGTCTATGTAGTGTTGATACTTCATCAAACATGTTAGGACTTGTATGTATATATTAGTATATATAAATAGCATCCTTACAATTATCTTTATATTACATAGTTAATAGCTTTTTATATAGTACTTAGCATTAAAGTTACCTAAAGTCAGTGAAAGTGGATCACTTTGTGTACACACTTTGCATGGCTATGTAGTTGCATCACCAGATGTGAAGTGTGACTTCAGGTGCACTGTAAGTACTAATTACACCACAATAGAAACAAATGGCTTGTTTTATTTCAGTGACAGCCGAAGGATGGCTACATGTGCTATGTCTACATACAGTAGGATATCCTAATTCTTCTATGGAAAAAATATGTTACCAGACATTTTAACATAATAAACATTTACATGTGTAGCAATATATGCATTCTTTAAAGCACTGCAATATTGCATGCTTTGTTTCAGTTTTCGCATATACTGTGTATATCTATATCTATATATATATATACATACATCCAACTAATTTTATAGCTGTACTGTATATACAGGACAGAATTAATTGAAAAACAGTGCAAGTAGTTTTATATCTACACTGTATGATCAGATTATGTGGTGAGTATTATTACATGTCTTTTGCCTAATCTGTCCTTTCATGTATATCCAATACCCAATAAACATACCCCACCTTGCTATATCATTTAAATAAAAGATGTTGCAATTTTGGGTGCACAACAGTAGTTGAAGCCAAAATGATTGTGTTCTGCATAGCGATAGACTTAAGTGAATCTACTATACAAGTATGTGATGTTTTCATCCACTTGTTACCATAGTATTGAGCTCTGCTTTTCTTCCTTACAAAACACAAACAATATAATTTTGCATTTATTTACATTGTGTGTTAGTGACTTTACCACTCATTAACCTGTGATACTGTTTGTCCTTTTTCCATCGTTTTCATCAGAAAAAGGGGCTTATTACCATTTATCCACATATATCAAGAGGCATAACGTGGGTAAATCACAGATAACAGTGCTGTATCTCTTTTCGATCAGTAACATATCTTGCCATGGCAGCGATACTTGCATTCAATTTATCAAGCAACAAATAGCTCTGGTTTTCCTTGCTTGTGCAAAAAAAAAACCCATAACGCTATATCAGGAAGGCATTATGCACCTTACATGGTGGCAGAGAGGAGAATTTTTGGAGAAGCCCTACTTTTTTCTCCCTACCTGGTAGACTGCAGGTCTTGCTCCACCTCCTTTGCAGCATTCTCTTTGGGGACTGTGTAGTAGCAATTATTAATAAAACTGATTCTGATTCAGACCCGCTCGCAAGCGCTATGCGCTCGTGAGCGGGTCGATGTTAGGCCACTGCGCATGCGCACGCCGGAGCCGGCTCCGACGTGCGCATGCATGAGACGCAGCTAGCGACGGGCGATCTGTCGCTCCGGGTCTCGCACCAAAAGGGGGCGGCTGTCGATTTTGATCGACAGCTCGCACCGTTTTGGAGGCATGGCGTGGGGGTGGCTTCACAAATGGAGGCGTTCCCAAGTGAACGCTTGCCGTTTGTGGGCGGCCCCACTGACATCACTATTAGAGCCAGAAGCTCTGGGCTTGCGGCCACGAGACCCTACCACAAGGGTCTCGTCGCAAGCCCGATGGTCGCGATGGTCTTGACACAGGATACATGACAACCTGCTATGAATTTGTTTGTTGTAAGACTATATGCAGTATCCAAGAAGATAAGGACATGAATACAGTTACTGCATGAAGCAACTCTGCAGATAAGATTTAGTACCGTTTACATTGAGTATAAAGGAACATTTCAGCACACCAACAACAACTATAGAGCAAAGTATTTTCTACTAACAATTTTACATACAGTAAGTACTACTATTTACTGCCTCTAGGGTGTAGACTGACATAAGAAATAAAAGAATCATGCTGCAACCGCAGGTTATCAAAAAGATTATAGAGCCAGAGATGTAGTAATATAGCTGCTTCTATTTTAAAACAAACACGTTTTCTAGTTTCATAATAAGAAGTATATACCTATACTGGAACGAGAAAGGTGTATAATGCAATTAGAATATTTTCTTTAGTTACCAATACTGTGCAATATGCTGTGTAAGTTGTATGTATACCCCAATATTCAATGTGTATTGTTAAAATGATGACTACTTTACCTGCATGTGATTTCTATTAATACTTTAATTTACAGTCAGGTGCATAAATATTGCAACATTGACAGAATTTTCATATTTTGTCCTCTATTCACCACCACAATGGCTTTGAAATGAAACAAACAAGATGTGCTTTAACTGCAGACTTTCAGATTTAATTTGAGGGTAACTACATCCAAATCAGGTGTATAGTGTAGGAATTACAACAGTTTCTATATGTGCCTACCACTTTTTAAGGGGCCAAAAGTAATGGGACAAACTAAACAATCCTAAATCTAACTTTCACTTTTTAATACTTTGTTGCAAATCCTTTGCAGGCAATTACAGCCTGAAGTCTGGAATGCATAGACATCACCAGATGCTGGGTTTCATCCCTGGTGATGCTCTGCCAGGCCTCTACTGCAAATGTCTTCAGTTCCTGCTTGTTCTTGGGGCATTTTCCCTTAAGTTTTGTCTTTATCAAGTGAAATGCATGCTCAATCGGATTCAGGTCAGGGGATTGACTTGGCCATTGCATAATATTACACTTTTTAGCCTTAAAAAAGTCTTTGGTTGCTTTTGCAGTGTGCTTTGGGTCATTGTCCATCTGCACTGTGAAGCGCCGTCCAATGAGTTCTGAAGCATTTGACTGAATATGAGCATATAATATTGCCAGAAACACTTCAGAATTCATTCTGCTGCTTTTGTCAGCAGTCACATCATCAATAAATGCAAGGGAACCAGTTCCATTGATAACCATACATGCCCACACCATGACACTACCATCACCATGCTTCACTGATGAGGTGGTATGTTTTGGATCATGAGCAGTTCCTTTCCTTCTCCATACTCTTCTCTTCCCATCACTCTGGTACAAGTTGAACTTTGTCTCATCTGTCCATAGGATGTTGTTCCAGAACTGTAATGGCTTTTTAGATGTTGTTTGGCAAACTCTAATCTGGTCTTCCTGTTTTTGTGGCTCACCAATGGTTTACATCTTGTGGTGAACCCTCTATATTCACTCTTGTGAAGTCTTCTCTTGATTGTTGGCTTTGACACATATACACCTACCTCCTGGATATTGTTCTTGATTTGGCCAACTGTTGTGAATGGGTTTTTCTTCACCAGGGAAATAATTCTTCTGTCATCCACCATAGTTGTTTGCCGTGGTCTTCCGGGTCTTTTGGTGTTGCTGAGCTCTCCGGTGCGTTCTTTCTTTTTAAGAATGTTCCAAACAGTTGATTTGGCCACACCTAATGTTTTTGCTATCTCTCTGATGGGCTTGTTTTGATTTTTCAGCCTAATGATGGCTTGTTTCACTGATAGTGACAGCTCTTTGGATCTCATATTGAGAGTCGACAGCAACTGATCCCAAATGCAAATGTCACACCTAGAATCAACTCTAGACCTTTTACCTGCTTAATTGATAATGAAATAACGAGGGAATAGCCCACACCTGTCCATGAAATTGCTGTTGAGTTGATAGTCCCATTACTTTTGGCCCCTCAAAAAGTGGGAGGCACATATAGAAAAAGTTGTAATTCCTACACCGTTCACCTGATTTGGATGTAATTACCCTCAAATTAAATCTGAAAGTCTGCAGTAAAAGCACATCTTGTTTGTTTCATTTCAAAGCCATTGTGGTGGTGAATAGAGGCCAAAATATGAAAATTCTGTCAATGTCCCAATATTTATGCACCTGACTGTATGTCAGCACTGTTCTTACCTTTATTTGTGTTATCCTTCACTCGTGTTCCGTTTGGTGTCAGCAACCCAATGCAAAACTCGGAAGTATACTAGGCAATGGAGCTTTTATGTTGGCAGAGTTTAAGTCTAGCTTCAGCAGTTATATTAGGGTTGTCAAAAACATGATCCACAGTTAAAAAATCCCCAGATCTTCTGTTCTTCAGCCGCAGCTGCTGGGCACTAAGACCCGGAGCAGCTCCCCATGGAGGGGCGACCTGTAACCTGTGCCTTCAGCACATGCACGGCTTCCCACCCCATCTTTCCTGTTCAATCCGTCTAGTGAACAGACATGTCCCTAAGTGCTTTGTGTAACGAAGGCCCCCATATGACCCCAAATTTCACTGTGCCACTACAATATATATATATATATATTATATATATGAAAAAAAACATGAGTTTCGCTGCCACCATATACAGTGCAAATGCATCTGGTGCACCACAACACCCAACAAACCCTTAAACGCTATGGGCTGCATCTGGAAACTTCTTGCATCATGTACTAGCTGCATTACTTTTAACCCTGTGTTATCTTGCACCTGTTTCTACCTGGTTAATTAACCGAACCCTGGTTAAGTCATCTGCCATTTGGACTGACCTCTATTTGCACACCGCTGCCACCTACTGTACCACGAGGGTCTGCCAACACTTCCAACATATCATGACTTGTTCAACATGAGGAATTGCCCAGTCAAACATTAAAAATTATTTCTCTTTTGTTTAAAAAACGTGCATGTTACTTTAAAAATATATGCAGCATTATTTGGAAAAACAAAAAAACACCCATTCGGATTGACAATGGTTCCACTGAATTTAGAAGTAGTAGGTAAACATGAACTTTGTGCATCATGAGAACCATTATGTCTTAAGTCATCAAGATGTTTCTGTAAATCTAGCTCCCTTGCTGAGTATGAGCTAGGTTTTATTTACAGTTACTGAAGCTTGGTAAATGCTGGAAAACTCTTAAAGCTTATGTGACTCACTCATTTGAATGCATCGCTGCTCGGAGTTCTACAGAATTAGGATTCAGAGTACTTCTCATTTACCGCCCCCCTGGAGATGGAAAGATATTTCTATAAGAATTTGCAGATATTGTTGCTGGACTAGTTCTGGAGCATCAAAGATGGCTGATCCTTGGGGATTTCAATGCATGGGTTGATGATGAGCTCTCACACCTTGGCCAAGATCTCCTGTGCACAATGAATGCTCTGGGCCTCACACAAGTCATTCCTTCGGCTACTCATATAAGTGGTCACACTCTTGATCTCGTCTTCCAGATTGGATTAGATGTCTCTGACCTAAATATAAACCCAGTCACGTGGTCAGACCACCACTCAATTCACTTCTCAGTTACAACCCCTCAAAATATAACTTTACCCATGGAGTTGACAAGGTATCGTCCAAGGAGGGGCATGACTCCCCAGTCTCTTGCAGCAAACCTGGATCTTTCTGCGGTAATGGGGGCCTGTGAAGATCCTTGTTCCCTTGTCTATTACTATAACAGGGATGTGACAGCTGCAATGGATATTATTGCCCCTGTGCGTATACGACCCCTCATACCACACCGGCAAGCCCCTTGGTTTGACAATAGTGTTATTGAACTCAAGAAAAGGGAGCGTAGACTTGAAAGACGATGGAGGAAGATGAACCTGGTAGACGATAAGTTAACACTAATGAAACATATAAGAGAATATCAATCAACAATCACCCGTAAGAAAACAGAGGGCCTAATTCAGACCCACTCGCGAGTGCGGAGCGCTCGCAAGCGGGTCGATGGTGCCCTAATGCGCATGTGCACGACGGAGGGAGCTCCGTCGTGCGCATGCACGGGACCCGCATAGCGACAGCCAAGCTGTCGCTATTAGTCTCGCACCAAAGGGGGCGTGCTGTCGATGGTGGCTGACAGCACGCCCCCTTTGGTGGGCGTGCTGGGAGCGTTGCTGCCCAGACGGAGGCGTTCCCATGGGAACGCCTTCCGTCTGGAGCCGGCCCCACTGACATCACTAGTGATGTCAGTGGGAGTGCTTTTAGCTCCGAGAGAGCCAAAAGCACTCCTGGGCTTGCGGCAGCGAGACCCTACCGAAGGGTCTCGTCGCAAGCCTGATGGTCGCGATGGTCTTGACCATCACGACCATCTTTTTGGCCGCTCACATAAGCTGTGGGTGGTCACCCACAGCTATGCGAGCGGCCAGGAGGCTGCTCCATTTTTAGGTAGGAGGGCCCTGATTCAGAGCGAGCGCTCTGGTCAGAGCGTCAGGCTCTGAATCAGGCCCTGAGTTCCTTTCAAATGAGATCAAGGCAGCAAACAATAGGCCAGCTCAGCTTTTCCATACAGTGGAGATGCTTTGCAAACCAGCATGCCTGTAGCATGATGAAACCCTCTCCCAGTCAAGATGCAATGAGTTTGCAAAATTCTTTGCAGATAAAGTATCCTCCATCCAGGCTGGAATCCCCACAGAGCCATCAAAGGAGTGCCAAACTACCAAGCCTGCCAAGGTAAGCCACCTGTCTCCCTGGAACAGCTTTGACATAATGGATGTAAAAGGCATTGCTAAAATTATCAGAATGTTGCGACCCGCCACCTGTGATCTGGACCCTGCCTCAACCAAGCTTCTCATAGGGTGTATATACATTATTGGCCCTGTAATTGCAAAAATAGTTCAATGCTCTTTGCAAACAGCCATTTTGCCAGAACCACTAAAGGAAGTAATTGTTAGACCACTTCTTAAAAAACCTAATTTAGACCCTGACTGCATGACCAACTATAGACCAGTTTTAAACCTTCCTTTCTAGGAAAGGTCATTGAGAAAGTGGTGGCAATGCAGCTGGAAACCCACCTGTCTACCCATGATATTTATGATCCATTCCAGTCAGGATTCAGTAGAAGACATAGCACTGAAACAGCCCTGGTATGTGTGCTTAATGATCTTCTGATGGCAAGAGACAGAGGTGATTGTTCAATCTTAATCCTTCTGGATCTCTCAGCAGCATTTGATACTGTGGACCATGAGATCTAATTGAGCGCCTGAAAAATTTCTGTGGACTGGATGACACAGTCCTTAGATGGTTCACATCATTTCTCATTGGCAGGTAAGAGAGTTTCTTCTGGAGTAAACTCTTCATCACCATTGCCACTTCCATGCGGTGTCCCACAGGGTTCTATACTATCTCCCATGCTTTTTGCAGTATACATGCTACTATTGGGTGAAATAATCAGACGTCATGGCCTGGTCTACCACTGCTATGCAGATGATACACAACTGTACCTGTCCTTTGCTCCAGGTACAAAGGACCCAATAACAACCCTAAATGACTGCCTAGCTGAGCTTCAGGAGTGGATGAGTGCCAGTTGGCTGCGACTGAACCCTCATAAAACAGAGGTTCTCAGGATAGGTCACAGGACAGGGCTATAGCATAGCCAACCAACAGGACTTACGCTTGGGGGTTCAGTATTACAAAACACTAAACATGTGCGGAATCTTTGTGTTGTCCTGGATAGTGGCTTGACACTTAAACATCAGGTATCAGCCACAATCAAATCCTCATTCTTTCATCTGAGGAACATAGCCAGAATCGAGCACTTAATTCCCTCAGAAGATCTGCTTAAAGTCATACATGCATTTATATCATCACGCCTAGACTACTGCAACACCCTCTACCTCGGTCTCCCAGCATAAGAATTACACCGCTTGCAGATGGTACAAAATGCAGCTGCCAGGCTATTAACCAACCAGCCCCGTTCCAGCCACATAACACCCTTTCTCTACTCCCTTCACTGGCTGCCTGTCAGATGGAGAATTGTTTTCAAGATTGGCTTACTAACTTACAAAGCCCTTCATGACCATGGCCCAGGGTACCTGAAGCAGCTTCTGATTCCTTACTGTCCCACTCGATTACTGCGATCTGTTGATGAAGGACTATTAACAGTACCTAGAATCTCACGGAATTCGTCTGGGGGTCGAGCTTTCAGTTTGGAACTCACTTCCCCGCACAGTTCGAGAGGCCTCCACTCTAGAATCATTCAAAAATAGACTCAAGACTCACCTATTCACCCAAGCATTTCACTAATGTTCCTTGTTTAAGCTTATTTTGTATTTTGTACTGTAAATGTAAAGCACTTTGAGTCCTTTAGGAGAAAAGTGCTGTATAAATAAAATTATTATTATGTCAGTGCAACAAGTAGACTTGCCCAGTAGACTCCATAGACCATATGTAATAGCTTGCAAGTTGTAGGCACTGGGGCAATGTTAAATCAGATTTGTCCATTGACCGGAGGATAACACAGGTTAAGTTAGGTTAACAAGTAGGCCAAAGGTTCAGAATCTTGAGATTCAGAATTGTTATGCAGCATAGTAATGGCTATTTTGACTCCTAAAGCTTAAAATAGTATTAAGCATCCCCAATAATCTGTGCAGTACATATCCAGAAAGATAGCTTATTTCTTATAACTTGTGATTTAATAAAAGTAGGACAGTACAGCAACTTATTTATTTATTAACAGGGTACTTGTGTACGGACTCAGGGTCTCATTCAGACCCGCTCGCGAGCGCAGGATGCTCGCAAGCTGGTCGATGGTACCCAAATGCGCATGACGGAGGCTGCTCCGTCGTGTGCATGCGCGAGACCCGGCGAGCGACGGGGAAGCCGTCGCTCGGGGTCTAGCACCAAAGGGGGCGTGCTGTCGATGGTGAGTGACAGCACGCCCCCTTTGGTGGGGGTGCCGGGGCGTGGCTGCCCAGACGGAGGCGTTCCCATGGGAACGCCTACCGTCTGGGTCCGGCCCCTAGTGATGTCAGTGGGAGTGATTTTGGCTCTGATAGAGCCAAAATCACTACAGGGCTTGCGGCAGCGAGACCCTACCGCAGAGTCTCGTCGCAAGCCCGATGGTCGCGATGGTCTTGACCATCGTGACCATCATCATGGACGCTCGCATAAGCTGTGGGTGGTAACTCACAGCTATGCGAGCGTCCAGGAGGACGCACCAGAAAAAAAAAAACGCCCTGATTCAGAGCGGGCGCTCGTTCAGAGCGTCCGGCTCTGAATCAGGCCCTCATTGCAGAGAGACCCCAATGAATATTTTAAATGGTACTTGAGTACTTTACGTACACAAGCACTGGAAGTTGTCCCCACCTAAAGAAGAAATTTGTCCCCTTGTGGGCTCGGTGACTCGCTACGCTTGCTACAAGGTTATATTCCCCCTCTACGCTCACTTGGATGGTAGGGAATGATGCTGGACACTGGCTGATGACGTCAGGGTCCTCTCTGTGAAGGGGATTTAGACATTACCATGATTGATGATAAAAATAATGAGTGTGGGAATGTCTCCGTCTGGCAGGCACGCCCCTGGCACGCCCACCAAAGGGGGCGTGCTGTCAATCAACATCGACAGCACGCCCCGTTTGGTGTGAGACCCGGAGCGATGGAAAGCCCGTCGCTCCCAGGGTCTCGCGCATGCGCACGACGGAGCTCCCTCCGTCGTGCGCATGCGCAGTGGGGAACATCGACCCGCTTGCGAGCGTCCTGACGCTTACGAGCAGGTCTGAATGACCCCCATAGTACACAGTGGTTTATGCATTCACCCTCATTTTTTGCATATACCTGCTGGAATATAGGCAGATCCTATAGGTGTTGATATAGGTGCCAGTGATGTGTGATGGAGGTGAATCTGTCACGGCCAGGGTATTTCAGCATGGTGCTAGGCGAGTGTTACCTGTGAGGTCATTGTGGCGCGGGCTGTCTGGTGGCGGAGCTGGTGTCTGGCGGGGGGCTTTGGCTGCGCGCGTTGTTGTGCGGGCCTGTTGTCACTCTGCGCTGGTGGGGCCTGGCGGCGTCTCCATTCCGTTTGGCATGGGCGCCGCCATCTTGCCTTCTGGCCTTGTGATGCGGCTGGCCAATACTGGTGAGTCACATGTTCCCTCCGGCCAGTAACAGCACGGCATGGGGTATTTAGGAAGGGTCAGTGCCTTCCTTCTTTGCCAGTGCAACGTGTATCTCAGCCTAGCTGAGAGGGAGTTCTCTGTGCTTTCCTGTTCCTGTGAATTCGCTGTCTGCCAGTCTGCCTTTCAGCTCCTAGCTCCCACTGGACTACCCCGCTTCCTCCATCACCCTTGCCCATACCTGAGTGCCTGAGCCTGCTGACATCCTGCACTTCAATTCACTACCTGCATACGTGGTTTGATTATTTTCAGTTTCACTACCTGCACACCTGGACAGCTCTAATTGTTTCTACTTGGACATTAACCCTTTTACTCCCACCACAGAACTCTTGTGCACATTTATATATTCCTGGACTTTTATTTACTGCCACATTATATGTCTACTCAAGCACTTATTAAAAATCCTAGTTTTATTTTCAAATCTGCTTCTGTGATCACTCCTGCTACCACCCCGTGTCCACAAACAACCCAGAACATCACAGTTTGCACAGGCCTTATGGAGCCGGCCACGGATCAGGAGTCAGGAGTGGATTTGTTCCGATGCATTTCTGGTCGTTTAGAAAATCTGGAAAACATGCAGCATCAGATGGCTCAATTTCTGCAAGAGATGTCCAAGCGACAGGATAGTTTGCAAACTTCCTTTTCTACCCCTGAAGTACCAGCATCTACATCCGCATCAGCGTCTGGGAATACAGGAGGCAGATCATCTCCCCGCTTACATCTTCCTTTACCAAATAAATTTGACGGCAATCCTAAACTCTGCCGAGGATTCCTAAATCAGTGTGACATACATTTTACCCTGCAGCCTGACAACTTTCTAACTGCAAGAACTAAAGTGGCTTATATAGTCTCTCTGTTATCCAGCCAGGCCTTGGAATGGGCTTCCCCACTCTGGGAGCGCTCAGATCCGCTCCTGGATAATTATGCAGGCTTTGTGTCATCCTTCAGGAGGATTTTCGATGAACCTGGGCGTACTGTATCAGCATCATCAAACATCATGACACTGAGACAAGGGGTCCGTCCTGTCAGTCAATATGCCGTGCAATTTAAAATTTTAGCATCAGAGCTCAAATGGAATGAGGAAGCCCTCACCTCGACCTTCTGGCATAGGTTGTCAGACCGACTAAAGGATGATCTAGTCACTCGAGAGCTTCCTACTAATCTGAACGACATGATTTCATTGTGTATCAAAGTTGACCTACGCTTCAGGGAACGTCAGGCTGAAAAAAACAGAACTGACCGGCAAAGGTCATTTACCCCCTCCATTTCTACCCGTCCCATTCCTTCTCCTACTGAAGAGGAGCCTATGCAGGTGAATCATACACACCTCTCCAAAGAAGAACGTCAGAGAAGAATGCAAAAGAACCTCTGTCTGTACTGCGGAGAGTCCGGACACCTGCTGATCTCCTGCCCCCGTAAACCAGGAAATGCCAAATCCTAACTGACCCTGGAGACATCAAGTTAGGAGTTATGAACCCGTCTCCAAAAATTAAAGATTTCACGATTACCCTAGCCTTGGATCTTAAACCTAAACCTGTCTTTGCTACTGCTCTACTCGACTCGGGAGCAGCCGGAAATTTCATAACGTCTAGTTTCATAGATAGATTTCAGATTCCTTGTTTGTCTCTCAACCATGCCATCTCTTTGACCTCTTTAGACGGACGCCCTCTAACTAACGGGATAGTCACCAAAGAGACTCAACCAGTATTGGTCCGAATTGGGGCACTTCATTCTGAGTCCTTAAAATTCCTGGTGATATCAGAGGCCTCTCAAGAAATTGTTCTTGGTCTACCCTGGTTACGTCAACATAATCCCAGGATTGATTGGAGTTCTATGCAGATTCTGTCATGGGGTATGGACTGTCAGAAATCCTGTCTCCCAAAAATTCGACATTAGTTTCTTCTGCCATTCCCAAGGAATATCAGATGTTCGCCGACGTTTTCTCTGAACAACAAGCAAATATCTTACCCCCTCATAGGGAATGGGACTGTCCAATTGAATTTATATCTGATAAGATACCACCTTGTGGTCGTACCTATCCGCTGTCCTTGCCTGAGACTCAAGCCATGACCGAGTACATCCGGGACAACCTGGCAAAGGGGTTCATTCGCCCCTCTACTTCACCTGCCGGAGCTGGGTTTTTCTTCGGTGGCAAGAAGGACGGTGGTCTAAGACCATGTATCGATTATCGAGGCCTTAATGACATTACTGTAAAGAATCGATACCCTCTTCCCCTGATTACTGAGTTGTTTGATAGGGTCAAGGGCTTTGTCATTTTTTCTAAATTAGATCTGAGAGGGGCTTACACCCTCATTCGTATCCGAGCTGGCGATGAATGGAAGACCGCTTGTAATACCAGAGATGGACATTTTGAGTATTTAGTAATGCCTTTTGGATTGTGTAACGCCCCTGCTGTCTTTCAAAGTTTCGTTAATGAGATTTTCCGGGATCTGTTATATGTTTCGGTTGTTGTCTATCTGGTTGACATACTGATATTTTCACCCTCTGTGGCTAAACATCAAGAACATGTTAAAGAAGTTCTGACCCGTTTGAGAGAAAACCACCTTTACTGCAAACTGGAGAAGTGCGTCTTTGGAGTGCCCAGTGTACCTTTTCTCGGCTATGTAATATCTGGCTCCAGTTTAGAAATGGACCCCAAGAAGGTACAAGCAATTCTGGATTGGACCCGACCTCAGACACTGAAGGCCATCCAGAGATTGTTGGGCCTCGCCAATTATTATAGACGCTTAATTAAGGGATTTTCTACACTGCTGGCTCCCATTACAGCCTTGACCCGCAAAGGTGCTAATCCTGCAAAATGGTCACCGAAGGCAGAGTCTGCGTTTCATCTTCTAAAACAGGCCTTTATCTCAGCACCAGTTCTTCGACAACCAGATCTGGACAGGCCTTTTTTGTTGGAAGTAGACGCATCATCTGAAGCTGTGGGAGCAGTCTTGTCTCAATGTTATGAAGACAACCGAGTCCATCCGTGTGGGTTCTTTTCTAAAAAATTCTCACCTGCCGAAAGGAACTACGCCATAGGTGAGCAAGAACTACTAGCTGTAAAGTTGGCATTGAAGGAATGGAGATATTTGCTAGAAGGCACCAAGTTTCCATTAACTGTATTTACGGACCATAGAAATCTCCTGTTTCTCAAAAACCTCCAATGTGTGAGTCCTCGTTTGGCCCGCTGGGCAATATTCTTTGCCAGGTTTCAGTTCACCCTGACCTTCCGGTCTGGAGCACTTAATCAGAAGGCTGATGACCTATCGAGATCTCTCCTCTGTGATGATCAATCTGAAAATCAAAGCAATACCCCTGTCTTGGAATCAAGAGTTTTCGCCGCATTACAACTTCAGCCTCCTACGGGAAAATCATTTGTGGCCCCGGAATTAAGGAAGCAGCTTCTCACTTGGGCACATTCCTCTCGCTTCGCAGGGCACTCAGGCACTCGGAAGACCTTGGAGTTCCTGAAAAGACACTTTTGGTGGCCTTCTATGAAGGCAGATATAATGGAGTTCATCTCTTCCTGCTCCTCCTGTGCCCAGCATAAATCATCACGACAAGCTCCAGCTGGGGAATTGCTTCCATTACCTACTCCATCACGTCGATGGACGCATCTCTCCAT
Source organism: Taudactylus pleione (assembly GCA_031769625.1). Classification (NCBI taxonomy): domain Eukaryota; kingdom Metazoa; phylum Chordata; class Amphibia; order Anura; family Myobatrachidae; genus Taudactylus; species Taudactylus pleione. Next base: position 4,567,793 of record JAUIMM010000965.1, on the reverse strand, counting down.
GGATTTCGTCACAGACCTGCCAGTCTCTCAAGGTTTCAACACTATCTGGGTTGTAATAGACCGATTTTCTAAGATGGTCCACTATATACCGTTGAAGAAGTTACCTTCTGCCCCTGACCTGGCACAGTTGTTTGTCCAACACATATTTCATCTACATGGCTTTCCTGCTGAAATTGTCTCTGACCGTGGTGTGCAGTTTACTGCAAAATTCTGGAGGGCTTTGTGTTTTGTTCTTCAAGTGAAGTTAAACTTTTCCACGGCCTACCATCCGCAAAGCAACGGCTCCACCGAGAGAGTTAATCAAGATCTAGAGACTTTCTTAAGAATTTTTATGTCATCTTCCCAGGACAATTGGGCTGCCTTGCTGCTGTGGGCTGAGTTTGCACATAATGCTTCCTACCACTCGTCAACTAACCGAACGCCATTTCAGGTTGTATATGGCCTTCATCCTCGTGTTCCCGAATTCCAAAGCCTGCCTGTTTTCGATGTTCCGGCCGTGGAGGACACGGTGCGGAATTTTGCTGCCATCTGGACTCAAGTACGGTCTGATTTGTTGAAGGCATCCTCTTGCTATAAGACCCAGGCCGATAGAAAGCGTAGAATAGTTCCACGCATGCAAGTTGGAAGCCAGGTCTGGTTATCCACCCGGAATCTTCGTCTGAGGGTTTCTTCTATGAAATTTGCACCATGCTTCATTGGTCCCTTCTCCATAACAGAAGTCATTAATCCAGTGGCCTATCGTCTACAGTTACCCCCATACCTAAAAATCCCTAATTCCTTCCATATTTCCTTATTGAAGCCCCTGGTCCTGAATAAATTCCATAGTGCTCTACCTGCTTCTCCTCGAGTCCAGACAGAGAGAGTAGTTGAGTTTGAGGTCGCCCAGATCTTGGACTCTCGTCTACGCAGAGGTCATCTAAAGTATTTGCTGGACTGGAAAGGTTACGGTCCAGAGGAACGTTGCTGGACCGATGCTCGTGATGTCCACGCTCATCAGGGGATTCCATTATGCCCATCCGGAGAAGCCTGGTGAGTGTCCTGAGGCCACCCCAAAAGGGGGGGTACTGTCACGGCCAGGGTATTTCAGCATGGCGCTAGGCGAGTGTTACCTGTTAGGTCATTGTGGCGCGGGCTGTCTGGTGGCGGAGCTGGTGTCTGGCGGGGGGCTTTGGCTGCGTGCATTGTTGTGCGGGCCTGTTGTCACTCTGCGCTGGTGGGGCCTGGCGGCATCTCCATTCCGTTTGGCATGGGCGACACCATCTTGCCTTCTGGCCATGTGATGCGGCTTGCCAATACTGGTGAGTCACATGTTCCCTCCGGCCAATAACAGCACGGCATGGGGTATTTAGGAAGGGTCAGTGCCTTCCTTCTTTGCCAGTGCAATGTGTATCTCAGCCTAGCTGAGAGGGAGTTCTCTGTGCTTTCCTGTTCCTGTGAATTCACTGTCTGCCAGTCTGCCTGTCAGCTCCTAGCTCCCACTGGACTACCCCGCTTCCTCCATCACCCTTGCCCATACCTGAGTGCCTGAGCCTGCTGACATCCTGCGCTTCAGTTCACTACCTGCATACGTGGTTTGATTATTTTCAGTTTCACTACCTGCACACCTGGACAGCTCTAATTGTTTCTGCTTGGACATTAACCCTTTTACTCCCACCACAGAACTCTTGTGCACATTTATATATTCCTGGACTTTTATTTACTGCCACATTATATGTCTACTCAAGCACTTATTAAAAATCCTAGTTTTATTTTCAAATCTGCTTCTGTGATTGCTCCTGCTACCACCCCGGGTCCACAAACAACCCAGAACATCACAGAATCCACATGATAGTTAACTTATTAACTTAACTTATTAACCGGACAGAGCAGGTTTGCAGGATGACACATGGTTAATGTGCACGTATGTACAACATGGACACAATGTACAAATACAATGGCTGTACCAGATCCAGCCAGGAACAAATGAGGTAGCAGAGGTGGTGTGCAGAAAAGAGGGTGTACACACCTGTGTGTATACATACCATGCTGACAGTGGAGTATGCACACACTGGCATATATATGTAGTGGTATAGTGGTGGTGATATAATGGAACATGATCGCTGGCCTGAGTAACTCCGTCTCTCCATTATAGAGACTCTCAGGAGCACGGCCTTCCTCTATGGAGGATGGAGCTAAAGACGCGCGGTATGGCTGTGCATGCACAGTAGCACATAAGGCTTGGAGGACGCACTGCCGGGTAATGCTGCCCATCCACTAGACGAGCTGAAAACGACTGCATGATTACGACATTGTAATCGTGCAGTTGTTTGTCAGTCTGTTTGGCAGTTGCAGGCTCAGTGATGAGCCTGCACTGAACGAGCAGTCGTTCAGTGCAGGCTCATCAATCATCTGCAAACATGCTGAACCTGACGTTATTGTCAGGTTGACCAGCTTGTTTGCACGATGGTAGATGTCGGAAGTGACCAGCGGGCACGCGCATCACTGGTCGTTTCTGACATAAATGTGCACAATGCATGCACGATTTGCAAGCGATTGCACGATAACGACGTCGTTATAGTGCAATCGCTTGCAAATATCGCTATTTGCATGGGCACCTTAATAAGACAGCCTAGTGCTCTCCCCTTAACATGGAGGACCTTTACAAACACTCCTAAAATGGATGTTATATTGCTGGAACATGTTTTTGAGAAATTAAATGGAATTAATCATTTTATAGTTTATCTAAAATACTGTGTTTTGTTTTGTAATAATAATTTGATGGGTTTTTTTGGGACTAAAGTAAATTTGAGGTGCATGTACTATCAAGCAATGATATCAGTTGAAAAAGGGGTTATTACTACTTCTAAAAAATATATAAAAGGCTGACCATGGAGAATTCAAAGGTTTCTCCAGCAGCACCTTCAACTTTCTTAAATAACGCTGTCGCCATAGCTAGCTATGCCAGCATGGGGCACTTACTGAGTGACAAAAACCTGAGCTTTTTGGTGCAGTCCCTTAACACATAGAGCCACTCTGCCGCTTCCCAAGGTCTTTGAGTATACGCTGTCAGTCCAGAATAAGATCTTGCTGTATTGCGAGCTCTTGTGAATGTGCAGCGCGTCTGTTGGGAGCAGTCATGACAGAGGTCGCATTAACCAGGACAGAGGTCGCAAGAGGGGCACGTTATCTCAACACTTCTCTAGTGACTCTCTTTTTAATACATCTCAGTGGTAAGACAACCTACATGCAGCACTAAGTCGCAATGCAGAATTATTTTAGTGATGAGAAAAGGGGCAGCATAGATCCTCTAAGAATATTAAGATATATTTCATATATGTAGATGCTACCTATAGGGGACACATCTGTTCTTGCTACAGTGGTTTCCAGCACCATTTACTGATGTCTGCTGCATTGATAGGGCTTCCATGATTTGTTGATGTCACATGGGTGGTGCAAGCCTGACTACATGGGCCCTCCTCCTTCTGCTGTTACTTGCAATGGCTGCCATTTAAGGCAGATCAACGTAACAGAAGCATCCACTTAGCATATGTTACATTTTTGGCTCTTTTAATTTATTCAGCAGCCACCAAGCCAAAGGCTATCATTTGCCAGATCAGGTGCTGCTTAGCTCATGATACAACTTCTCAGTGGAAAAAGGCAGAGGTGACTATTGTCTGGACCTGCTTGGCCCAACCTGAATGAACCCAGTAGTTTTATGACAGGAAGAAGGTCAGCAGTGTGAACTCAATCTATATTTGTTAAGCCATTTGTGCTTGTTTAGATGCATGGAAAACAGTAAAATGAGTTCAATACATTATGAAAGGCTAATTGTGTGTAGTATAAAAAGAGTCATTTGTTACAACTCAGCCTCCTTACCTGAGATGTGAATGCATTTGGCTATATAGGAATTTCAGTGGTTGAATTAGAGATGTTAGTGAAGGAACTTGCAAACAATGAGGAGGTTTGCAAACTTAAATGTTTTCATCAAAGTAGAAACTAAAATCTCGTACAGCTCGTAACATTTTGCTACATGCATAGAGATTAATAGTAGTAAGGATACGCACAGACTTAACAGTTTTTTTTTCTATATTTATATAATGAATAGAAAGCTTAATGTAGTAGTAACCCCACAGTTACAATGCAGCAAAATGTGCAGCAAAATATGCTTGGCCAAATAGGTTTTCTAGTGTAGGACATGAACCAATGAGATGACACGCGCCTCCAATCCTAGGACAACTCTTTTGGCCAGATGTCTCATCCTGCTGTGCAGTCAACAGGCCATATTGTAATAAACATTATGATGCAGGGGATTTTTTTACTACTTTAAATATTATTTTATAATTTATTTATTTCAATAATGCATACATATAATCTGTTCTCATTTAGTAGTGATTTCGCCACGTCGTTTGAGAGATCGAGAGGCTCTGAAGAGAAAAAGGGAAGAGGCACAGAACAGAGACACTTACCAGCGGGATTTTGGGTAAATTATTGGATAATCGATTGCTTTATTCAAAAAGGAATGTAAAAATATAGGCCCTGATTCAGAGCCGGACGCTCTGACCAGAGCGCTCGTTCTGAATCAGGGCCCACCTCCATTAAAATGGAGCGTCCTCCTGGATGCTCGTATAGCTGTGGGTCACCACCCACAGCATATACGAGCATCCAACAAGACCATCGGACTTGCGAGTGAAACCCTGTGGTCGGGTTTCACAACCGCAAGGCCAGGAGTGATTTTGGCTCTATCAGAGCCAAAATCACTCCCACTGACATCACTAGTGATGTCAGTGGGGCCGGCTTCAGACGGTAGGCGTTCCCATAGGAACGCCTCCGTCTGGCAGGCACGCCCTCGGAACGCCCACCAAAGGGGGCGTGCTGTCAATCAACATCGACAGCACGCCCCCTTTGGTGCGAGACCCGGAGCGATGGAAAGTCCTTCGCTCGCCGGGTCTCGCGCATGCGCACGACAGAGCTCCCTCCGTCGTGCGCATGTGCAGTGGGGACCATCGACCCACTTGCGAGCGTACTGCCGCTCACGAGTGGGTCTGAATGACCCCCATACTTAGAAGATACAATATATTGAGCACTTTTGCATTAAATGTCATATAAATCATCATTATTTTATCCATCATTATTGCTAAACAACAGTACAGGTTTTATTTTCTATCCATTCCAATTAAGGGCACCAGGCAGATATTTTAGCCATTAATAGGCTACAGACCAACAAAAGTGATAAACAAAAATAAAATAAAATATATTCATAACGGATACATATGTAAAAGAAGCATCTCAGAATTTAAGATAATAGACAAGATGTCTATGAAGCTGGCTTTCATAGGTTCCTTGAGGGTGACCACTCCTGTCTTATTAATATATAAAAGGAAACTATGTGCACAAGTACAATTATTCTGCCCAACTTCCCCTCTCTTCCTCTGCAAACTTTTGCTTGTCTGTAAATTCTGCCATCTTGCTAAACACACTTATGTGCTTTGGCAGAACTCTAGGTGCAATTTTTGTGGCGCACAACATGAACATGGCTGATTTTGCACGGTAGATATTGTGTACTTCATGAATGGCTGTCAGATTTTTTTGCCCATTCTTTAGCAGCAATTTTATATACTTGACAAGATTTGAGGTAAAGCTATTTAGACAAAAGTAAGGATCTAGTGTATATCAAAAGAACATTTATTATATATTTGTTTAAGGTGTTTTGTTAATTAGAGTACAATACTTATTTAACTACAGCTGTTCTTCACAGGGTTCATATAAGAAAAAACAGTTCATGCTAAAAAGATAGTCATTCTACTTTTATCCTCCACACCAGGGGTTCCCAAACTATGTGTGTGGTACCCGGTTGGTGTTCCAGGACCTAATCAATTTTATATGGTCCATGTGATAGGCAAAACCAAAGCTGGTGGCTGCCCATCATAATATGTAGACAGACAGAAGTGCAACTATGTCCACCACCACATAACTGAACCTAAGGATGACATATAAGCAAAATTGACTTACATTTATAATTTTATAGAATTTCTCAATAAGAAACTTTTGGCCTAGGGGTATCATGACAAAAATGCTGATACTCTAGGGCACCGTGATTGAAGAAAGTTTAGGAACTACAGATCAACACTGTCCTAGCCATCAGCTGATCTCTTAACAATACGTTAGACACCATATCACTTAAGTGTCCCTTGTCCTATAGTATATTACACATGCCATTATGCACAGGTTTATTTATTTATTATTTATTTATTAACAGTTTCTTATATAGCGCAGCATATTCCATTACGCTTTACAATTGTAAACATTAATACAGTGATTCCCAACCTCGGTCCTCAAGGCACACCAACAGTCCTGGTTTTAGTTCTATCCATGATTGAGCACAGATGGTTAAATCAAAATAACTGAGTAACTAATTAAGTCACTTGTGCTCAAGTATGGCTATCCCTAAAACCTGGACTGTTAGTGTGCCTTGAGGACTGTGGTTGGGAACCCCTGCATTAATAGAACAAAACTGGGTAATAACAGACAGATATATAGGTAGGAAGGCCCCGCTCGCAAGCTTACAATCTATAGGATCCTTGGCTTCCCAGTGTTAATAACTAAGAAGGCTAATTATACAATCTTGGGCTTAGTGTACTGTAGGTCCGGTATGGATGCTATTGTGTTCCATTACTGAATCAGCTGCAGACTGGTCAGGTATCTTTTTAAGCATTCAACATTTAGAAGGTCAGAACTGAGCATTTACAATAGTATACAACAGGTTTTTTTTGCTATGAGTATATAATACTGAATGATAACCCTGGTGTCATAAGTTAGAATCTAACGAGGGCCCTATCTGGTTATTAAGTAACTCCACTGAGGCAGGGACTGTTGTCAATGTTTAATAAGTATGGTTCTACGTACATCTTGCAATCATTTTAGAAATTATTTTATAATTTTCAGAAATAGACACCAGAAAAAATCCAAAGGAACTGGACGTGGGAGAAGGAAGCAAGTCAAGGAACCTGAGCCAGAGCAGCAGCCTGAGCACAAGCCAGAGCCACAAAATGAACCAGGGATTGAATTGGAACAGGAACCACAGCTTGAATCACATCATGAGTTGGAGCATGAACAGAAGACTGACTTAGTGGCAGATGTCCCACAAGAGCATGATCAACATGAACAAGAACCTCTGGAGCATCAAGACCCATTTCCAAATGTGACTGAAGATGAGGCTGCAAATGTGACAATTGCAATACATGAAGAGGCTGGAGGATACTTGCAAGAGAAAAGTACCTTCTTTCTAAAAGGTAAGAACTTCTGGAATAATATTATACTCAAATATAGAAATAGTGATTAATTGCTTATTTCCTTCCTATTTTCTAGATCTATATTCAAAAACAAATCTATACTTTAGTACAATTTATTATATCCCATCAATCTCCCAGCACATCTCAGTGTCCTTCCTCTAGAGCTCTGCTATCATTACTCCTATATGTCAAAAACTCATCCTTCTTATAATTGCATAATCACCACCACACTATAATGTAGAACTTATAAACACTTGTCATTTATACTTCATTTGAAAATGTCCCCAAAGCAAACTTATATAATCTATTATTCTTCCTATAAAACTGCCTCACAGTAAATCGTATTATCCATTCTGCTTATGTGCAAATAACCCTCATTCAAACTTCAGGGATTCATTCTTTAGAGGATAAAAGATAGATTACAGAATTTGGAGAAAGTCTTTCTGCACGATAATGACCGTTATAGGCATGGATTGAAGTTTACAGAAAAAAGGATGAATTACAGAGCTCTGGATGAGGTTATTTTGAAGAAAGGATGATAGATGGTTATTATTTGGTGGGAAAAACACACAACAGAACCTACAGCAAAAGAGGCTTTTTTATATGAAGCTCTAGGACCTAATTCTGAGTTACACACAATTTTGAATGTGGCCACATTTCACAATTTTTTTTAAAATATACCATATACACAAATTAGAGCATCTATGAGCGATTCCAAGTCGTAAGCATCTTAATCCAGAAGGCAGTGCATTTACATAGATGCATCCAACTCAGCATACAGGATGTTTACATATGAATTCCGATTGCAAAGCTTTGGAATTGTCACCACATTAATCGTGACTTAGAATCAGGTCCTTTATATTGCCATATACTATATACATTATATGTACATTATATATTTTCTTTAGCCAAGTCAGAACTAAACATAGTGACCAACAGCTGCAGTGCACTTGGGTATCCAGAATCTATTCCTACATTTCCATAGTGTCACTCCAGTATAGCCTCATACAATCAATTTGCAACACTGTCAGGATGAATCTCTACATATTATAGATGTATAAATGATCTGTACAAGAATCACTGCTTCTTTGTCTGCTATCAGGTACAACATAGGCAGAAAAATACCCCCGTATAAACATCCAGGCAAAACAACTTATATATACTTTGTCGCAACTCCCTTGTCTGCAGATCTAAAATAATAAAATAATAATATAAAAAAAACTGAAAAAATGCGTCATGCATAAGTATTCCACCTTCATGTGCTGTAGAAGAACCAAGTTTACACAGATTAAATATATTTCTCTAACAATTGCCTTTCAATTAGCCTCTACCTGTGAATTATCAAAAATATGAACTATTATGGATAAAAGACTCCCTAATTCAAATAACATTAGTCATACTGTGAATCTAAAGGAAAGCTATGAAAATGAAGCCCATTCTCAGAAGATTAAAGCTAAAGTTATAGACATGGACAAAATAGGAAAAGGCTACAAAGTAATATCCAAGTGTTTGGATTTCCCAGTAAGCACTGTAGGATTATTTGTGAGGAAATGGAAGCTGCATCCTACCACCCAGGCACTGACTAGCTAATACCATCCCTCCAAATTCTGCATCAGAGCATGAAGGAGACTTGTGAGAGAAGCCACAAAGAGGCCAACTATCACTTTGAAGGAGCTACTGAGACTTATGTGAAGGTAAAAACAGTCAGCCATATCAAGAGCTCTGCATACCACCCTCCCTAAGTATGGGAAATTGGCTTGAAAGAAGCCATTACTGAAGAAAACCCACATCAAAGCACATCTGGAGTTTGCCAGAAAACATCAGAGTGATCCTGCTAAAATGTGGGAAATAGTCAGATGAGACAAATATGATGTTTTTTAGCATCAAATCTAAATGCTATGTGTGGCTCAAACCTAATACTGCCCATTCCTGCTTCTGTCTGTTAGAAAACTAAAGCTTGGGAGAAAGTTCACCGTTCAGCAGGACAATGATCCCAACACAAGGCCACAGCGTAGTTAAGGTGAATGTACTACAATGGCCAAGTCATAGTCCAGATCTCAATCAATTTGAGTATCTGTGGTACTATTTGAAAATTGCAGTCTGGCAGCATCATCCAAACAACCAGAACAACCTGGAGCAAATCTACAAGGAAGAATGGGCAAGTATCACTCCCAAACAGTGTGTAAACTTGGTAGTAAATTACCCATACAAACTTAAAGCTGTCATCAAAGCAAAAGGTGGTTCTACCAAGTACTAGTCAACATTAAAAATGTTACCATTGTAGCTCCGCCCTGCAAAATATTTTCCAAAAATCCATTAACTCTCATTTAATCTATTTGGGGGTACAGCATTGAAAAGGAAAATCAATTTACCCTTACATAGGGTGGATGACTCCAGGCCTCTGCTTTTTATGCAAAGGAAAACAATCTTAAGGCAATCAATTAGCATTTAGGATTACTATTGAGTCGCTAAATATGTATACTTATGGGAGTAGTTCATCTTATCAGGTGCAAAATCATGAACAGCATCATAAAACTTAATATTAAAAATGGAGCAGATATACATTATCAGTTTGCAACAGGTATAATCCACAAATATATAGATAATATCCAAGCATCACGGTTAATTTAGTTAAGTTATGATCAAAATTAAACCTGTGACATATGTATTTTAATCCTTGCTTATCTGTATATACAGAAAAACATTTACATTTAACAGTGCCTGTCCCAACTTCGGACTTTGGCCTTCCGCTCACATTTTACACAATACAATTCTTTTGTTGAAAATTTTTCTTAGATCTGGATCTGAATGTACTACCAGAGAATTTTTGAAAACAATTTTTGAAAACAATTATTACTACTTTTATCATTGATATAGATTTGTAAGGTGCCACTGTGATTTACAATGCTGGTTTCATTATAATCTGATTAATTATGATAGGTGCTAATAAACCTCAAAATCAATGTCCCTGGCTATCATTTGGGTCTCAGGAGGGAATTATGGGCCTGATCATTTCTCAGGAGGGAATTATGGGCTATGATGCGTTCGCACACAGCCGTCAAAGTATGCCGCCAAAGTATGCAAAATACCGTGATCGCAAAGCAAGTCATTAACACGCCCACTATGTCTTGCCATGCGATCTCGGTATGTATTTAGACACCCACCAGCCTGTCACAAGACACTTTTACTTTGATCACCTTTCCAAGAAGCTCTTTGTAAAGTAAATCAAAAGCTTGAGGTTTAAACCAGAGCATCTATGTTTCAGTTGTTTCAGTCTCAAAAACTGGTATTACTCATAGTGGTACGGGTAGGAGAGATATGGGTGGCCAGTGCTGGGAAAGGGTGGTGCCGCTGAAATCTTGGAAGGAGCCACTATAATGATGAATCCCGAAACTTGTTGTAGGTTTTTAGTTTTTTTTGTCTACCCCATTTCACTTATCAGTATGTACGGTACCTTTTGCTTGATGCATTATTATTACATGAAAAAATTTAGAATTTTTACAATACTGTAAGAATCTTAAGTGGAATGAAAAGCGTAACATACAGTAGCTTTGTGGCAAGTTAGGAGACGGCCACTTGTGAGGAAAAGATTACCTTCTCCAGAAGTATGCTCACACTGGGCAGGTTTGATAAGATCAATCAGGTCCAATAATGGAGAAACTAAGAAAGGATTGTTTCCATTTAATACAGTTTAAATTGTATATAGCTCCTTGGCTTCCACCCTTCACCCTCCTCACTCCTGTTCCTATGTTACTATGTTTGGTGGACCCACACATACAACAGGATAACAAACTGCTGTTGAACTGTCTATGGAGTTCTAAAGGTGCCCATACACGGTGCGATATAGCAGCCGATCCGACAGATTAGTACGATATCGCTATATCGTACCGTGTATGGACATGATATTGGACAGTGGGCCTGATTCAGAGCGCTCGCTACCAGGTCGATGGTGGCCCAGAGCGCATGCACACGACGGAGCCGGCTCAGTCGTGCGCATGCGCGAGACCCGGATAGCAACGGGCAATCCGTCGCTCTGGGTCTCGTACCAAAGGGGGCGTCCTGTCGATGTTGAGTGACAGCACGCCCCCTTTGGTGGGCGGGCCGGGGGAGTGGCTGCCCAAACGGAGCCGTTCCCATGTGAACGCCTCCGTTTGGGGGCGGCCCCACTGACATCACGAGTGATGTCAGTGGGAGAGATTTCGGCTCTGTTAGAGACGAAATCTCTCTGGGGCTTGCGGCAACGAGACCCTACCACAAGGTTCTCGTCACAAGCCCGATGGTCGCGATGGTCTTGACCATCGTGACCATCTTCCTGGCTGCTCGCTATAGCTGTGGGTGGTCACCCACAGCTATGCGAACGGCCAGGAGGCCGTTATAAAAAAAAAAAGACCGGCCGGCTCTGAATCAGGGCCAGAGCACGCTCCCATGGAGTCTTACATTGCACCTCCAGATCTTACTGTAGGTTCATTTCATCTGGGGATGCGATGTACGATACCATGCAGCACTATGCGGGTGGGGGAGCGGGGTGCTGGCATATCTGGCGGTCAGGCAGCAGATCGTTCCGTGTGTGGGGACCACCCGATATGTCAGCCATCGGATCCCCTGTCACGTTGCAAGGTGCATATCGCACCGTGTATGGGTGGCTTAGCTCCAATCCTGCCCCCCACAAGCCTCTGTCAATAGACAAGAGTGTTCATCATAACCTTCATGTGCTTTATATTACCAGATAAAGAAGAGGTGGCAGAGGCGGATCCTCAACCAGCGACCGCAGCACCTGAAGTTCTGAGCTTTTCTCTCAGTCCTGAAGAGGAACATCAATACTACACTCCGCTACTTTAACTTTACTAATTGTACAAGCAACATTTTAATGTAAAATATGTAACTTTGGGTGAAGCAAAGAGCAAAAAAAAAAATCATTATTTCTATAGTCTTTCAATCATTATTTCTACACTATTTCTATTAAATAAAAATCATTATTTCTATAGTCTGTAATAAACTACAATTGTCTATAATGAGACAAACCTGCTGGGGATTGACATGTAATGCATACAGTACATATACATTGTATGTAAAACATTAAATATATTGTTGTTATTGTTACTGAATTTTTGTGTAAACCTGCTGTTTTCATTTGTGAAAGGAGGTGACGTAACATAGTCCTAAACATATCAGTATGCCCCATTCATATCATTTTCATTTGAGAACAAAACTCATACATAAAATAAATTAGTGAGTTAAACAAAAATATACAGTTTGTAAGAATTGCACAATAAAACAATGGGCCTGATTCAGAGTTGTACTCTATTTGCATTGCCGCTGTGTCCCTGATGCTAAATTGTGCTAATGTCACAGCAGGCGTCCTGTGTAAATAGACTCCTCCTGCCGGCTTCTGTGATCCGTTACTACAGCCATCGGATCACTGGCATTACCATGAAATTCACACTGCTGGGGCCGTTGAAGCTGCGACGGAAGACGCAGACACTGACCTCGGCACGCCTAGAGAATGGGACTGACAGGCAGGGCCGTTGAGAGCCTTGCGGGGCCCCGGTAAAGAGGGGGCGTGGCTTAATCGCGGGAGGTGTGGCCACGCCCCCTCAAATAAAAAGTATACATGTGCAGCGCCGCGCGCCGGGGAGGGGGGCGCTGCGAGCCCCTCAGCCCGGCGCAAAGCCAGGGGGGGCGTGATCAGTGTGATCGCTCCCCCCCTCAGGCATAGGAGATTGCTCGCGGCTGCTAAGCAGCAGCCACAGCAATCTCCCACTGCATCTCAGCACACGCTGTGTGCTGGGAGATAGTGAGGAGGGAGGGGGGGGCGGCGCTGGACTCGGGCCCCCGCCGGGCCCCTCTAGAAGCCCGGGCCCGGGTAAATTGTACCCGCTCCCCCCCCCTCTCGGCGCCCCTGCTGACAGGCCCGTTTTCTGGGATGCTGGCAGTCGCTGCCCTTCCCCGCCCCAAAACGTACGCAGCTTGTCAATCATGTCGCAGCTTAGGGGGCACTGTAACAGTTGTCACAGACAGAAATTGGCACATGCAAAGTACAGATCCTGCGCATGTGCCAATCAGCCGCCATCGGAGTTGTATGTAAAACAATCGGGTCCACGTACAACTCTGAATCAGGGCCATGATCATTCATTCTCACATTTTGTTTTTCAAACCAGTTTTTTTTTTTTTTAGTTTTGCAAAAAAAGTAAACATACAAACACACAAACAAACCCCAAATTAGTATAGCAATGAGGTATTACAGTGTTTACATGCTATATGTCTCCAGTATTCTACTAAGAATCAGGAAGATCTACTGATCTTCCTGCAGGGAAACCACAGACTGTCATATTTGATGACATACCTTATCACAGGAGGAAATATAACGTACATTATACATATTAAAGCATGAAGGGTAGCACATGAGGTAGATACCCACCTCAGACAATTTACAATCCATCTTCAGATAGCATAACCAAACAATTCCCTGACCTAGAATTCTAACAAAGAGAAAATATTTTATGATAATTGTGAGGAGCTTCTCTGCTGTCATACATACATATACTATTCATGGTTATTGTGTCGTTCACAAGTTTTATTTCATTTTAACATATATGAAGTATTCACCCAAGCGCCTCCTGACTACTATCATTTTAGCTAATGTTCAATTAAATATATAGTAATACATACAAAGTGCTTTTTTGTACAGGTACCGCGTACACAGCGGGAATGATCGTCATGTTTACTGAGTGGGTAGAAAACATGACAGATATACTCTTTAGCCTAATAATAATTGTACTTATGTATGGTTGTCACATCTCCTACCCTTTCACTAAATATGCCGATCCTTACTTGAAGTGTATCAGCAGATACAAAACTTACTTGTGCTGAGAGCTAAGCATACGCTCCTATGTCAGACATCGCTCTTACACATCAACCTCTCCGAGCTGGGAATCATTGAACACATGGACGTAACTACAATAGGTGTAAGGGATGCAGCTTCTATGGGGCCCAAAGCTGAGGGGGCCTAGATTCCTTGTCAAAGTTACATGTGGTAAATTCATTTTTCACCATTGGGTGGTACATAGGGGCCCTTACACACTTTTGCATGGGTCCTTCAAACACCTAGTCGCTCCCCTGATTGGACACAGCGCTCCTGGGCAGTTAGAAGATTTAAAGGCTTGCCGTGTTTTTCTGTTCGGCAAGTGTTTAAGAAACTTCACCATTTTTAAGAAACTTCCTTAACCCATATACATTCTAAGGTATTGTGTCTACTAAGTTGTTAAAGGTGAAGAAAACCCATGAATATAATGTACATTTCATTACTTTTAAATAAATGTGTTGTTTATAATGTCATAATGGTTGCAACATGCTGAAACATGCCCATGATTACCAATATAAAGCATTGTTGCATAGTCAGCCAAAGCATTCTTCAAGTAGCTAGCATATAGCCTATGCCTTAACAAGGTGTACAAAGGCTCAGATTAAAGTGGATAGGTCACCTCTTTATAACACTGAGGTACAGGTGGGCTCTAAAAAAATAATAATTGACCATCATTACTCCTTAGATTCAGTGGTGATTGACACCTTGCTAAATAAGTAATCACTAACCGGGTACTCATTAATCAGTACTACCTACTCTCAATGCATTGAAAGTATTTTAGTGTTTAAAATAAAAATGTAAATGAGCGGTGGCCAACCTGCGGCTTTTTGTTGATGTGATGCGGCTCGGGTCTCGCAAATCCCCACTGCAACTGTGAACGCTGGCCTCTGAATCGATCAGAGACTAAAGAATCCTCTGATTGCTTCAGGGGCCAGCGTTCCCAGTGATGCAGTGCGCGGGTGACTTCATGACGTCACCCTCGATGTGAGGAGCCTGTGTGCCTGCTGGATCTAATTAGGGAGCTGAAGCCCGGACAGTGTGGAGCCCGGCGATGCAATGAGGTAAGTACTGGGGGTACTATTTTAGGGGGTACTGCATATGGGGCACAACTACAGAGGGCACTGCATATGGGGCACAACTACAGGGGCCTGGAATAATGGGCACTACTACAGGGGGCATTTCATAATGGGCACTACTACAGAGGGCACTGCATAAGGGGCACTACTACAGAAAGCACTGCATAATGGGTACTACTACAGGGGGCATTGCATAAGGGGCATTAAAAAATTATTGAAAACAAGGATTGTCAAAAGTCCCACTAATAAAAAATGACAGCAAAGTAAAAAGGTAAAAAAAATTATATTGGGAAGATTATGTAAATTGTGTATCTTCACGTGTGCTGGGATCGCTCCCAATGTGACTAAAAACGGGGGTGTCATGCTCCTGCAAATGTCATACCAAAGGCGTGAGCACAAAAATGAGGTGTGACAGCTAGGCCACATCCCATTTTGGTGCACGCACATGCTATCGGCTCTTTAACTTAACTTCAGATATTTTTTGTCTCTTTGCCTCTGACTGGTTGTCCACTCCTGACTTACACGTGTCCTAATGCTAACAATAATTAAATTTTATTGCAATATTTAAAGAAACCTGAGTGTGCACCTCGGAGCAGGGGTGAAGCTAGGCTTTCTGTCACCCAGGGCCGATTTCCCCCCTATTTTTCAATACCAGACTCAAAGGTCCGTGGCTGGTTATGGATTTGGGGAGGGGGGCATTTGAACATCACAGAGCAGGGACGTGACTTCTATGGATGTGCAGGGGGAGCTGTTGCTAGGGGGTGTGCGGAAACACAATCCTTTCAGCGGATTCAGATTAGTGTGTACGCATAGACTGGTTGTAGAATCTTCGACCAGGTCTGCAGTAGGATTGTATAAACAGTCTAATAAGGATCTCCTGAGGACCCAGCTTTACATAGTGCAGGGAGGACGATAATCGGAGGAGTGGGACAGAAGTCGGTCGTAGCGGCCGGACGGTCGTATGCATCTGGTTATTGTTTCTGCGCCTGCGCACGGCTAGCTGTGCGCATGTGCGAACGAGCTCTACCAATGCAAAATACTGTCGGTCGTAGGGCTTCCGAAACGGAAGTGGCTTGTGAAAGTTGATTGACAGGAAAGTCCGTTTGTGGGTGTATATGGGGGTGGTGGTCTGCAAACGGAGGCGTGCTTCAGCGTTTCCAGGCATTTTAGGGGAGTGCATAAATTATCTGCTTCGGACGACCATGAATTGCGGATGCATGACAACGTCACTCTACGAACAGGATGATCGTCCAGGCTAAGGTAGGCAAGAAGCGTCCGTAAGCCACAACAGTACAATCGTTAATCCGATGTTACTTGTGATGTTTCTAATTGGAACCACACAAACCAAGCAGCTAAGATTGGTGCATTGTAAGTTGTAACTATTAACACTACTAATTGCCTTGTAAATGATTTCACTTGCGTGTGCATTAGGGAATTCGTAACACAACTGTTTATTTGTGCTTTTTTAACTTATTTTTTTCGGGCATTTTTTAAAACATCTAGCATTGTGTTTTGCGTAGCAGCCTTTTCAGATACCATACTTTTTAAACCATGTATACATTGATATAGTTAAATATAGACATTTTGTTAATACATTTTTTTTTTTTTTTTAGGAAATTAGCCTTTAATCACAATTTTAGTTACAACTGCTAGGGCAACATTTGGCTATAAATAAAAAAACACAATTCTAAAATGAAAATAAAAAAAATAAAAAAAGAGCTTGAGACATTGGTGACAAGAAGTATGGGGACTGGACAAGAGGTGAGGGAGGAGATATCCCGGGCTACTTGCGTCGTTTGGGCCGGCTCGGAGGAAGAGGTAAGCTACGGACAGTCGACTGGCGTGTAACCCGCCGACTGGCCTGGCCAGAGGTAGATGGTATTTCCTCAGGCCTAGGCATAGGGCTCTCCATACTTGCAGGGATGGCTGTTGGGCTGCCAGAGGTGGTGGTCCTGGGAGGAAGGGAGTCTCGCCCCATCATGGCAGGTGGGTTTGCCTGCTCCTGGTTATTGGCCCAACTATCTATGGCCCCAGCAATGGTCTCCAGGGCCACCGCCACCCTCACCAGAGTGGTCTCCATCCTCAGAAGAACACATCTGTTCTCCTGAGTTTGGGAGACCAACCTGGTGAGGAGAGGCACTGCTCGTTCCGATGGTTGTCCTAGAGTAGACTCCACAGGGTCCCCAGATGGAGTACTTGGATCCTCCCCTGCAGAGTCTCCATCTGTGCTGGACCCAGACCTGACCTCAGGAGCAGGCACTACCTCCTCTGGGTCTGGAAAAAAAAAACATTTGTATTTTTTATTAAAAAAAACACATACACGTTTTAGCTTTATACTTTTTTGAGTCCAAAAAATATTTACATTCTTGCACATGTGGAGCGTTGAAGCCAGCCATGTCAGTGTCCATAGTGGACACGCCGACTATCTCCTCTTCCGTCACACATCCCTGAGCCAACGTCTCCAACATCGTCAATGTCAGCTCCTCAGGGATGGGACCACCACCTGTCCCCGCAGCATGGTCCACCCTACTCCGTAGCTTCCTCTTCAGCTGGTATTTGAAATCAGTCCATCTGACAATGTGATTTGGCATTTTTTAAGGGTTAGTTTATTTAATTAAGATCTCGCTTTTGACTTCAGTACACTCACAATATAATTTTTTTACCTTTTTTTGATGACTTTCATGGTTCTGTGGGTTGTCCCCACAGCATTAACAGCCCTGGATATCTCCTCCCAAATCCTGTCTTTGGCTCCAGCCCCCATATTTCTTGGGGCATGGACAAGGTTATCCATTGTCATGGTCACCAATGTCTCAAGCTCTAGCCTTGAAAATGGTGGATTTCTGGGCCTTGGCCTGCTTGGCCCCGCGTCCTCCTCCTCTGGTGGTGGTAGTGGATTCCCAGCACCTACAATATTTTTTAATTTTGATAAATTAAAAAATGCATTTTTTGAAGATATGAACTGTTATTGTGTTTTTAAAAAAATGTGTTTAACACTTTCCTGCCTCATTTGTCCTCTGCCCACCATGCTCCTCGCTTGCCATTTTCAAAACTTGTGAGAGAGCATGAAGAATAGTGCTTTTGATGACTATTTTATAGATGTGAGTGCATCCCTGGATTGGTTACCCGTGCATCCCTATTTGCCTACGTGCAATGCACACCTTGCCTGCATTCCGTAATCACTGCGTGGGTTGTCCGAGATGTGACCGCATCCCTGGATTGGTTACCCGTGCATCCCTATTTGCCTACGTACAATGCACACCTTGCCTGCATTCCGTAATCACTGCATGGGTTGTCCGAGATGTGAGCGCATCCCTGGATTGGTTACCCATGCATCCCTATTTGCCTACGTACAATGCACACCTTGCCTGCATTCCGTAACCACTGCGTGGGTTGTCCGAGATGTGAGCGCATCCCTGGATTGGTTACCCGTGCATCCCTATTTGCCTACGTACAATGCACACCTTGTCTGCATTCCGTAATCACTGGGTGGGTTGTCCGAGATGTGAGCGCATCCCTGGATTGGTTACCCATGCATCCCTATTTGCCTCCGTTCAATGCACACCTTGCCTGCATTATTGAATCATTGTGTTTTTTTGGCCTTATTTAAGGCAAAGCCAAATGTTCCCTTACTTGTGGGTTATAGTTGGAGTGATTTGTGGTGCAGGAAGGGATTGCTAGTGTTTACAGTGTTTGGAGTTGTTTGACTGGGGCTTGTGTGTGTTGTTTGAGTGGTGCTTGTTTGTGTTGTTTGAGTGGTGCTTGTGTGTGTTGTTTGAGTGGTGCTTGTGTGTGTTGTTTGTGTGGAGCTTGTTTTTTTTGGGGGGGGGGGGGTCGGTTTTTTATTGTTTTTTGGGGGGGTTTCCATTTTTTTTATTTTTTATTTTTTGGGGGGTGGGTTTTTTTTGTTTTTTTTATTCGGGGTTCCATTTTTTTTTTTTTGGGGGGGGGGGGGGGGTTTAATTTTTGTTTGTCCATAACTTTAACAAACCCGGTTACTTTGTGTGTTTGGGTGGACGTGTTTTTGGAGGAACAAAATAACAACGTACTTTGCAGACTCCAATAAGTGTGCCAGCCTACTGCAAGCTGTTTTTTTATTTTTAGGAATTTAAAACCAAAAAAAGGACATTATTCAAACAATTATTGTCATGTTCTATTGTTTTGTTTTAGGTGTTTAACAGTCCAGTTTGTACTGGATTCAGGTAAGTGTCTATTTTTAAAAACCTAAAAGTTTGTCGTATTTAATAATAAAGTGTTTAATGCTGTCTTTTTTACATTTTTACATTTAATAATGCATTTGTGGTTTTTATTGATAAAACAATAATTATGTTTTCATTTTTTTATATTGCCCAATTTCAAAGTTAAGGATTGTTTTAACAATAATAGTAGTAATAGACGTGTTTTTTTTTCAAAATATTATTTTCTTTTTCTTCCATAAAATAAAAACCCGTACACAAACAACACCTGTAGGTGTTCCCGAAGATGGCACAGCCAACCCTGTAAGAATATGCACCATTATTACTAAGCTAAGTATTTCTGGAAAAATATTGAAAATTCTTTTCAACACCACTTATTTTTTTTAATTCTAACTTTACAGAGCGATGAGGGCCAGATAATAGTGGCCATGTTGCCCCCCACCAACCTTCCTCAGCCTCCTCCTGGGCGTAGGCATAGGAGGCGTGCAAGGGCCAAGGTATATAGAACACGTGTCACCCTTTTTGGAATGCCTGATGATGTGGTTGTAATCACTTATCACCTGCCTCCAAATATTATCCTACACTCTTTCAATAATAAAGAATGATCTAGAAAGTCAGATTAACATTCCTACAGCAATCACACCATTTACACAGTTGTTGGCGTTGTTACATTTCTGCACCTCAGGGTCCTTCCAAACCACTGTGGGGCTGGTGGGTGGCCTCTCCCAGCCCTCATTTTCACGGATCCTGAGGCATGTGCTAGATGCATTCTTCAATCATATAGCACATTTTATTAGTATACCTTTGGATACGGAAGCCCTTGATGTGGTAAAGCAGAAGTTTTTTGAGACTGCAGGCTTTCCACAAGTCATAGGGGTAGTGGATGGCACTCACATAGCACTACAGCCCCCTGCATGCAGGGAACAAATCTATAGGAACCGTAAACATTTCCATTCGCTAAATGTAATGATGCTATGTGATGCCTCCCTCCAGATCCTCTCCCTGAATGCCAAATTTCCAGGCTGCAGCCATGATGCATACGTGATCCAGCATTCAGGGATTTGGCCAAAATTAAGAACACTGCAAGCTGGTGATGCGTGGCTTCTTGGTAAGTATAAATCCAGTATGTAGCTATAGTAATAGTGTAAACATGTTTTCATTAACAATTTATGGATCTTTTGGTGTCCCATTTCCATCAGGTGACAGTGGATATCCTTGCACGCCCTGGCTGCTGACTCCTTATTTGAATCCCACACCAGGGCCACAAACTCAATATAATGCCGCATTTACTGCCACCAGGGTGCTGTATCGGCCTTTTAAAGGGCCGGTTCCGGTGTCTCCATCACTCTGGTGGTGCACTCATGTACTCGCCGGATATGGTTTCTCGCATTGTGGTCCTGTGTGGGATTTTACACAACATTGCAATAAGGAGTCGAGTACCCATGCAGCCAGAGGATGCCTTGCCAGAGGATGGCCCCCCAGAGGAAGGTGTTGTGATGCTGTCGGGTGGGGGCAGGTGCGATTCTGTGGTTTCAAGATTTTTTAGGTAATAATTTTTAACTTTATTTTTAATTTTACACTTAGGGCAAACGTATTTTAAGGTGAACCTAATTTTTTTTTTTTTTTTCTCAAAAATCAAAACACTTTCCGAAACTGAAAAACTAATGGAACCCATTGGCAATACCCTGTACTGTTTTTGGAAAACTAACATAATTTTTCCGGATATACCACCACATGTTTAGTTAATTTTGATTACATTTTTTTATTTTGTCTGTTAAAAAAGAAATATTATGTTTGAGTTTAGCTTTTGTTGTTTATGTCTGACTAAGCAAGATATTTTATTTTAGAAAAACCTGAGGCCATTTTTTTTGTGTAATTCTGTGATGAAATGCTTTTTACAATTAAAAGCATGTTGGCAACATGTTTGTTATTTAATAAATGTTTTACCAAAAAAAAAGGTTTGGTGTAAATGTATTTTGAAACCCATTTTGAGGTGGATAATGTAGGGCAACCCCAAACAAAAAAACATTACTGCAAATGTTCTTAAGGTTAAAATAAACCTTTTTGTATTAGTTACACTATGGAAAGGCACCCAGCTTTGTTAACAAAGTATTTGAAATGCAGAATTACACAATTTAATTTTTATGAAAAAAGAGGACAAATGTTTTTAGAACAAAAACTTTACTGGAAATGTAAACATTTTGAAATGTACAAAGGGAACAAAAAACTAAAACCGCTCCAGACTCCCCACAATCCGCTGTAGGCCTCCAATAGATGGCCACTTGTTCGAGTGAGCTCCTCTTGTATTCCAACAAGTATGTTGGTTAGATCTGTGGACAGAAAAATGTATTTGTAGGTTAAAAACATCTAAAAAATGACCCACATTTTAACATTAAACATTATTCAATGTCCCAAACAGTGGGAAGACACAATGATGTTAGGGTGTGTTCTAAAGTTTACTCCACACAACATTATTAATATGTTGAAACTTTTATGGTGTAAAAACACTTTGAAACCCTAACTATGTAGTATAATCAAAAATACCCTAGGATGATTTATAAAAAACTGGGAGGTGTATTCTTAAGTCATGATGGCCATATCCTTAAAACACACTGCACGTATTCACTTCTAGAATGTTCTTGATAATCCAAAACTACAATGTGTTTGTTTGCTATGGCTAACATCACTTTTCCTAATGAAGTTACATCTTAGTACATTTTAAACACAGTGTACACAACATTAACAAGGTTAGTCTGGTTCCTATCACCTTCCCAAGTTCTGTGACATGTTTTATTTAAATCTAAAATACAAATCAAAATGTAATCAATTTTTACAACAAAAAAAAAGCATTTTGTAAACCCAAAAGACATACAGTTTTGGGCACCCCCCAAAAAAAGGGCCCAGGCACAAAACATAACCACAAAATATTGAGTAACAGGATTACTGCGCAATGATTATGAAACCCATACTGTAAAAATGAAAACAAACACACAGCTAAAATATAAAAAAAAAACATGGATAACAACAACACTAAAAAAAAAAAAAAGGCAAAAAACATAATATTAAAAAACACATACCATCAGAGCCTGGCAAGGAAGCACCCGATGGAGATGGTGCTGGAAATGGAGATGGCAATAGAGTTGGAGTTGGTGGAATGGTGGGAGGGGAAATGGACTGAAAAAAATCCAAGGGAGGGGATATTTGGGTTGAGGACTCGGGCACGGGAGTGGTGATTTGGGATGAGTGGGCAGGGGAGGGAGGAATACTAGGGGAGTTTTGGAAAAGGGAGGGAGGGTTACTGGGGGAGTATGGTGGTGGGGAGGGAGGGCTGGGTTGAGCGGATGGGGAAGGTGAGGGGGAGGGCTGCAGGTTGGGACCTGCATTGCGGCCAAATCTGCGGGTCCTTTTCTGTCTCCGCTGTGGTTCTAAAATTTAAAGATAATAAAAAAAATCTAAGTTTAGTTTTCACTTTTGGCTACACATTACAAGTACACTTTACACATTCAGGACAATAGGGACAACATACAGGAGGGTTTGTTTACATTTAATAAAAGAATTGGAAAAGGAACAGACATTTTTAACAGTCCTCTAATTTTAAGATTAGTGGACTGTGCCCGCAAATTAGTCAAAAGGACTGGCGGCGCAAATCGGACCACCGCCTCTCTAATTGCGCTATATTGCGCTGAAATCCAGCATGGCGAAGGGCTTTCCTCACCTCCGCATAGGCCGCACGCTTTAAGCAGTTGGAAATGGGAGGCTGGGCGTTTGTAAGCCGCCTGTCCAAAATATTTACCAGGATCGATAATTCCCGAAGGGTAAAGGCCGTGGCTCTCATGATGGCAATGGCAGATTTTACAGAAAACATGAGATATACATGGGGTAAAATAAAGATGATTGGCTAAAATATTTACTCAGTTTCCTAAAAAAACCCACTATTGGACAATCCTTTAATCATGTGACCCAAAAAATAAGGTCAGATTTGATTGGATAAAACATGCAGTGTGCAATTGCAAACATAAGAGTGCAAATGATCCTAACGCAAAATGCACATGCATTTTTAAAGTTAACACAATTAGCAACAGCACATTCAGAGATAATAAACATTACTTTATTTTGGAATTTTAAAAAAAAAACGAGAATGGGGAAAACTCGCACAAAAAAAACAATAAAGTTTATTGACACATTAAAAAAAACTGAATAAAAAGAACAGCAAGAGTTAAACACTCTTAATTAGATAATTGACAACAAGCTAATAAGCTGTTCTATAGTCCATTTAAACATGACATGTGACCATCAATACAACGCATACGGCCGCAACCATCACAACATAATTAGCATACAGCGACTGACAGCGCCTGACTACGACTGTCTCGTTCGTTCGATCAGATCAGTTGGTAGCTAGAGGAGGTGCAGTGCTAACGAATGGGCGTCACTATGTTTACGATCGACCAGCCGTACGATCGCTTCCCTTTATTATTTTGCGGCCGTAGCCCGTACGACCGTGCGGCCGCTACGACCGACTCTGAATGAGGTCCAGAGGTTCCTCCTTTCTGTTTACAATCTACAGCATCCTCCCTCTTCCCTTCTCTGCAAGAGCAGGAAATCGACAGAGAGGGAGCAGAGCTCAGCATCTCCAAGTTCTAACATGCAGCAACCTGATGATTTTGAGGTAGTGAGACACCACACCTGGCACTGGGACCCTGGCCTTTACATCATCATAAAAGGTGAAAATCGTATTTAAAATATTTAAGGAGAGATTGTTTGATAAACAATAAACAATGGACAAGGAGTTCCTGAACTAGGCTTCCAAAGCATGTCTCTGCTAAAGATGCCTTTAAACAGCTCAGCTGTTTTCTACTGAACTTCCTGATTGAAGCTCTAGAATTTATTCAAAGAGAGTATGAATTCCATATGTTGCTACAGGTTACTATAAGCTATGAACTGTGATTTTACCTCTAAGGGGGGTATTCAATTAGGCTGTGAAAAGTCGGAATTGGTGATAATTTATCACCGATGACGTAATTTTCACCTATTTCAATTATCCCCGTATTCAATTTCAAAGACTTTTTGCAGGTTTGAAAAGTCTTTGAAAAAAAACTGGGGATAACTTTGCACCATGTTTTAACATGGCAAAAAAAGTGCAGAAATGGGGTTTAGGGGTGCAGGCTTAAAAAAAATAGCCTGCACCCCTGGGAATAGCCCATAAAAACGAACTGTGTCAAAAAAAAGTAAATAAAGAAATAGGGACACCCCAAAAAAATTATTTTAATTTTGGGGTAAAAAAGTAATAATTGGGGAACAGTCTTTAAAAATAGCCCATTAGGTTCAGGGGTATTCTGTAAGTATGCGGCAGGTGTATTCGAGAATAGGCTATTAGCGCAAGGTGCATTTTTGCTGAATTTTTAATAAAAAATGAGTCTAGGGACTTAAAAATATGCTAGTACCCATTTTCAAGTATCCCAAATTTGATGGGACCACTTAAAAAAAATGAAAAAATAAACTTAAGTGCTCTTTTGCATCACTTGTTCTAATATCGGGAAAAAACACCTGCCGCGGCTATTTAAAAATGCAGAACACATTCTACAGGGCTAAACGGGGGTACCCAGAGTGAACCCCCATGTCTGGACATCTTTAGGGGGTTCCTAGGAACAAAACCCGAAAATTCCTGAATTGTTGGCGATACTTACCTTTCCGCTGGCTCCTGTTTTCGCTGCTACCTAATTGAATACGGGGATAAAGCGGACACACGCCCGATACTTTATCCCCGGAAAATCAGCAATGTGGAGCAAAAAGTCCAGCACGGACTTTTCACTCCCAAATTGAATATGCCCTAAGGGGCATATTCAATTAGGTGTGAAAAGTCCCGTACTTTTCGCATGGCGGACTTTTTGCCGACATCGCTGGTTTTCCATGGGGAAAAGTATCGCGCTCGTATTCAATTAGAAATCGTCGAAAACGGGAACCGGCGACTTCGGACCTGGCAAAAGTACTGTCAGATTTAGGGAAATCAGCCTGACACCCCCCCAAAAGTTGCTCTGGCATTGGGGATCATTATAGATACCCCCGAATAGGCTTGCTGAAGGTATTTGGGGTGCTTAAATGATCTCAATAGCTAATTAGACTTTGCAAAAGTGGTGAAGAATAGTATTTTACAGTATTTTTTGCAGAAAAGTAGTCTCTGCAAATTTGGGGTACACGAAAATGGGTGCTTGCATGTTATAAAGTTGCTAAAGTGAAGGTTTAAAAAACATTAAAAATACACCTGCTGCAAGCACCTGCAATTTAAAAAACACCTGGGGCATACTTGGGGACCCCCCTGGAGTGTATTTCGCTAGTTTTTAAGTTTG
Source organism: Taudactylus pleione (assembly GCA_031769625.1). Classification (NCBI taxonomy): domain Eukaryota; kingdom Metazoa; phylum Chordata; class Amphibia; order Anura; family Myobatrachidae; genus Taudactylus; species Taudactylus pleione. The sequence goes on along the minus strand of JAUIMM010000965.1, from coordinate 4,542,047 downwards.
TCCCCCAACTTTGGAAAGTAATTTTTTGGGGTGTTCTTAAATATTTTTTAAACTTTTTTTGACAGTTTACCTTTGGGGGACTGTCCCAAGCATACAGGGGGGTTTCTGCAAGTTGGCACTCCAAAACCTCAATTCTGCACTTTTTTTCGACAGCTTTCATAGGCGAATCTTTTTCGCCTATTCCAATGCATTGATTTTCCACACCGGCGAAAAGTCTTTGGAATTTAAACTTTTCCGCAGAAACTGACTTTTCGCACCTAATTGAATATGCCCCTAAGACTATTTCCTAATACTGAGTTGTTAATAGTATGAAAGAAAATCTAGCACCGTACTGAGCATGGTTATATGACCCTGCTTTTACCTAGTATTACTTAGTGGTACTACTATAATAAACTGTTATATTTTATGGAAGCTGTATGTATATATTTAAATGGAGACTGTGTATATATATCTAAAGAGTTTATATGGGGATATCATATATATTATACTGTTACAAATTAAATTTAACAGGCTTAACTTTATACAAGAGATCAAGCCGTTTTTGACGTGTACGGCATCTCTAATTGCAAGTTCTTATCATATCTGACTTTTTATCCAAATCAGATATGTATGCTTCATTTAAGCCAACAATATCGGGATTGTGAACTCTTATCTGATCCCATATGGACTAAGCTCTATATTACAATTATTTGGATTCCATATATATATATATAGAGCGCCGTGATACAAATACCTTACTTACGAAACTGCCACCACCGATGGAAACAATTTAAAGAGGCCACCGGTCCTCTATTGCCCCAATAATTGCACAGGCTCAGCAACAAGATTCCCACTCAGTTAACCTGTTGCTTAACCTCTCCACAATTGCGCAGACTAGGCGTCCCAGACGACCACACAGTTCGCTGTGACCAACCCTCTGCTTCCCGTACTTAACAATATGTGTAACGTCACTAATAATCTCTTCAAAGATGAGGTTTCGGAGCATATATGAAATAAACTAATAAAGAATACTTTATTTACACAAAAGGTAGTACAATTCTTAAAAAAGAATGTTACAGAAAACAGAATGGTTACAAAGGTACATACAGCAATATAAAATAAAAATGGTAGAGGTAGACTTACGGAAAACACACTGCGTTAGAAACACGTAGCGTTCCGCCCAGTAGGAATGGTAAGAAATGCAGAGACTGCAGGTTAAACTTCAATGCGACAAATTGATCCCCCAGTTGAACCCAGAACACAGGGCTTCAATCTCTTTTATTAGAGCGCATCACACCTCAGGTGAGGTCATACCCATCCGTTCTGATTGGTGGATAAGCTAATTGAAGGTCAGGAACCTTAAACTTATAACAGATTAAACCTAATAACTTCCCCTGTGGATGGACTACCTACAGTATGGGGTACTCATCATAGTGGTCCATATTTTATCTGTTATACAAGTGTAAATATGATGTGGTTGTCATAGTGAATTCCTGAGATATTTCATATCTTCAAATCTGTATGTCTCAGTGATCTGGGAATTGTACACAACCTGGATATGGAGTCCAGTTATATGTATATAATTTTCCAAGCATCCAGCTATCACCGATACATCCATTTTATCACATAAACCATCCAAATATGACAGATCCTTGATCTGTCAAATCTCATACACCTGAATGTCAGCCTATTACTCTTTTGTTGTACACCCCCTATGGTGCTTGCTTCCTATAGCCACAAACACAAAGGGATGAGCAATCCACATGTCCTGGTGACAACGTTATCATAACTAAAAGGAAACACAGATAGGCTCTAAGCTAGACAAATCTGTGTTGTATTTAATAATTTCATTAACAGGCTAGTGGGACTTGGCCTATATCTGTTAAGTTCATTACCTGGGCAGACTCTAACCAACAGGTTTCCTGACTTGTAAACTTCAAAAGAATAATTACCCTGTGAGTCATGACACTAGCATCTTATTGATCAGTGAGGGGCCAAGGTTCAACAACAATTTGTTATAGAACAAACTCACAATCATATAAAATCTATAATTCTTCACACCTCCCCATTTAAGAAGAGGCGCGGGGATATGATCCACCAGATCATTCCTCAAGCGTCTCTCCCATATTGCCCTGATGAGAAAGCCCAGTGATTCTATGGCTTTTAATTACCAATCTGTTATGACATTAAAACTATAATTTGCGCTATGTGCCATATCGCTATATTCCTCACAATATGTATTTATTTTTTTATATGAATTGGGTCCAGCATGCTTAATCCTATACAAAGGATTTAACCCTCTTTTGAAACCTGGGTTCATTTTAAGTGCAAGTTCACACTACATGAGAATTGTCATTTAAGAACTTGGTATGTATACTTAATTTTTTTCATTTTTGGAACAATCATCTATTGTTTTACACCAGACTGTTATACTCATCATATACAATATAATAAAAAAGGTTTCCACCTAATCTGCGCACAGCCGCCAATAACGGATGTTCTCAATGATAGTGAATGTCACCACACCCACAAACAAATAGTATTATGCACAAATATCAAAAAAGAGCTACACCTAGGCGCTATATAGATATATTTAGATATTTAGAGGTATATACATCCCTTTTCAAAGATGGAAACTTTTCTCCTTTTTCTCTTCCTTTTTCTTATTCAGACAGCAATTTGATGTTAAATGACCTTTTCCTCAGAGTAAGTTGACATGTGGAAAAATATATCCATGTATCAATATTCAAAGATGGATTCCAATTTTAGTTCATAAAGTAAAGAGGCCAATATCCCCAAAACCCTCGTGACACAACAGCGTACCCCACTCACAGCAGAAACACAATGTGTATTCCTCAAAAGGTTTCTTTTTAAAAGGTCCACGTCACCCAAAAGTTTCAGAGAGATAGATATAGAAACAATATCCTGCATACCATAACTCACATCAAAACGTATGAAGACACCATATTTAAAGGTTTCTTTAGATGGAAGATACAATGAGCGTACCGAAACTCACAATCAAAATGATGGTTCTATACCCATAATGGTTTCTTTATCTTCTTCGTATAATCAATGTAATCTCCCAAAAATGGAATCAGTAGATACCGGGTTAAAAAAACTTTATTCCCAACAGACTTGGTTCCACAAGATAAAATATTAAAATCATATACATCGACAACACAAAAAAAATAAAGATTACATAAAAAAAAAATGGCAAGTGATCTCCCTTGTGGGTAGTGTCATATAAAAAGAGGCTTGGGCAAAAATAGATCGCAAAAAGAACCCAAAGCTTAAAAAGACATACCTCACCACAGGGAATCTGAAGAACATTTATTTAAACTGAGGTCCACCAATCACGCTATCTCGTGAGGCAAGCCCCCTAAACAGAAGCCAATCCGAGTATAATAAACTCACATGTTGGGTAATATATCTGATCCCATTTGAGAGATACAAAGGATTTTTTAATTTCTCTTGAAGATATCAAATGGGAGAATGATTTCTTTATGGTAACATCAGATGTGAGTACCCTTTATACCATCATTAGGCATGATTTAGGAATTGCAGCCACTAAATATTTTTTAAACACTTCAGATTTATCAAAGGATTTACAATGTTTCCTTTTAGAGGGTATTAATTTTATTCTGACAAATAATTTTTTCTGTTTAAAGATGAATATTTGTTACAGAAAACAGGCACCGCGATGGGGACCAAGTTCGCTCCGAGCTACGCCAACCTCTTCATGGATATGTGGGAGGAGGAAGCTGTGTGGGGTAGTGGCACTCTCGGGGCGGGCTTGGTGTCCTATCAGAGGTATATAGATGAAATTTTTTGTGTGGAAGGGTGGTAGGTCGAGTTTGAATGTTTTTTGTAGTCATTTAAATAATGACAAAAATATTCTTTTGACCTTTGAAATCAGTCAAGTAAGTTTGAATTTTTTAGATATCACTGTGTATATAAAAGATGGCAAAATGGAAACAAAAAATTATATTAAACCGACAGATTCAGGGACTTATATCAATACAGCTAGTTGTCATCATAGTAACTGGCTTGATTCAATTCCATCAGGCCAGTTAAAAAGGCTACAGAGGAATTGCTCAGACCCACAAACTTTTCATAATCAAGCTGAAGAAATGAAAGTTAGATTTAAAGCGTGTGGTTATAATGAAGATAAAATCAATGAATCCTTCAACAAAGTGAAGGGGTTGGAACGGAAAGATCTCCTTAAAGAGAAGATAAGTCAACCTGATCCTAAAAACAACAAGTACCAATGGGCTTTTATTACTGATTTTTCTAAGCAACATAGGGATATTGAAAAAATCCTTAAAAAACATTGGGGAATTCTTAAGAAAGACCCAATTTTGGGAACTATAATACTGGATAAACCAACATGTATATATAGAAAAGCCCCAAACCTTAAAAATAAATTGGTAAAAAGTTTCCTTGAACCTTCTAATAGTAGGACTAAAATCCTTTCTAAAGGATTTTTCAGATGTGGTACCTGTTCAGGTTGTAAGTCCATCAAAGGGGATGGAAAAAATAAAGTAGAAACAGTTAAAATTAATGGGGAGGATTTCCATGTAAAATATTTTATAACCTGCAATAGTAAAAATGTGGTATATGGGATTCAATGTAAATGTAACAAATTTTATATTGGCCGCACCTCTAGACCACTAAAGGTCAGATTAAGTGAACATTTATGAAACATAAAGAAGGGTTTAGAGACCCATGCCCTATCTATGCATTTCAAGGAATCCCATGGTAGTTCCCTGGATGGTATAATGGGTTTTTATGGGTTAAAAGCAATAAAAAGTAACCTTAGATCAGGAGATACAGCCACTATGCTAGCAAAGGCTGAAATTAAATGTATTTTTTCCTTGAAGACTCTTGCACCCTTAGGGTTGAATAAAGATTTAGAGTTAAAATGGTTCCTATAATCTGTTCCTGTTGTATAAACTTTTTATTATGATATGGTTCTTAATGTTTTTTTCTTGTCTATTTTTGTATTTTTCATGACTTGGGACTTTATGAAGATATATGGACTATACATGTAATTGGGACAACTTTGAAAATGAAGATTTGAATACTACATATTTTAAACATATATATCTTTATTTCTGCATTCTGTTTTTGCGTTGTTAGGTGATATGCAGGAGTCATATCCTGTAGCTATTGTTATAATAATCTTGTTTTATTAATTATGTAGTAATATGATTGCAATATTCTATCCTGATAAATGTGTCATTTTATATTTTTTGTAATTTGTCACTCTTGCATTATGTACGGCCTTGATATCTGGGTTTGCTACTCACAGTTGGGTCTTAATGTGTTTGCGTTCCATTGCTAAGCGACAAGGAAACTCCGTTTCCGGCGGTAAGCGTTACGTCACTTCCGCCCGACCTGTGACGCGACCTTGTTCTCCGATACTTGTGGGGAACGGCATATCCAGCCGCTTCCGGTGAACACTTTATGAGAAGCAGATATATTACCCAACATGTGAGTTTATCATACTCGGATTGGCTTCTGTTTAGGGGGCTTGCCTCACGAGATAGCGTGAGTGGTGGACCATAGTTTAAATAGCAGTTTGCATCACACTTCTCTACATGTCTTGAAAAAGGCTCTTATATGAGCCGAAACACGCGTCGACTAGGAAGTGTGAACTTGTTCTTCAGATCCCCTGTGGTGAGGTATGTCTTTTTAAGCTTTGGGTTCTTTTTGCGATCTATTTTTGCCCAAGCCTCTTTTTATATGACACTACCCACAAGGGAGATCACTTGCCATTTTTTTTAAAGTAATTTTTATTTTTTTTGTGTTGTCGATGTATATAGTTTTAATATTTTATCTTGTGGAACCAAGTCTGTTGGGAATAAACTTTTTTTTAACCCGGTATCTACTGATTCCATTTTTGGGAGATTACATTGATTATTCAAAGAAGATAAAGAAACCATTATGGGTATAGAACCATCATTTTGATTGTGAGTTTCGGTACACTCATTGTATCTTCCTACTAAAGAAACCTTTATATATGGTGTCTTCATACGTTTTGATATGAGTTATGGTATGCAGGATATTGTTTCTATATCTATCTCTCTGAAATTTCTGGGTGACGGGGACCTTTTAAAAAGAACCCTTTTGAGGAATACACATCGTGTTTCTGCTGTGAGTGGGGTACGCTGTTGTGTCACGAGGGTTTTGGGGATATTGGCCTCTTTACTTTATGAACTAAAATTGGAATCCATCTTTGAATATTGATACTTGGATATATTTTTCCACATGTCAACTTACTCTGAGGAAAAGGTCATTTAACATCAAATTGCTGCCCGAGTAAGAAAAAGGAAGAGGAAAAGGAGAAAAGTTTCCATCTTTGAAAAGGGATGTATATGCCTCTAAATATCTAAATATATCTATATAGCGCCTAGGTGTAGCTCTTTTTTGATATTTGTACATAATGTTATACTCATCAATTTCAGTCACCATTACCACTTGTATATTATATTGTACCATCCTTCTTTTACTGTTGTTACAATTACCTAGGATACCTCGTGTAAACCCCTAGAACCCAATGGACGAGGTCTTCTGCCACTAGCAACCGCCCGCTGTTCCCTTAGAACAGATTTCGTTCACCGGTACTTAGGCGGCCATCTGGACTTACACCCGGGGTAGTAGAGGTTTACTCAGATCCTCTAGGAGGACCGGAGTTAAATGTGACAACTAAAAAGCCTGTGACTGAAGCACAGTTAGTACACCTGAAGGTTAAGAAGCAGCTAGTATTGCCAGGGGGGATGCAATCTGGCGACTGAGGTGGTATGGCTAGAGAGCCAGTGGTGCGGCTTTGACAGTAGATGCGGCTGAGAGGCTGTAGTGTGGCTTGAGAGCTGGTGATGAGCTGTGGCTTTGAGAGCCGGAGGTGTGGCTGAGAGCCGGCAATGTGGCTTGTGAGCCGGTGATGAGATGCAGCTTTGAAAGCCAGTAGTGTGGCTTGAGAGCCGGTAATGGGATGCGGCTTTGAGAGCCAGAGGTGCGGCTGAGAGCCGGTAGTGTGGCTTAAGAGCTGGTGATGAGAAGCGGCTTTGAGAGCTGGAGGTGCGGCTGAGAGCCGGTAGTGTGGCTTGAGAGGAGGTAATGTGATATGGCTTTGAGAGCAGAGGTGCGGCTGAGAGCTGGTAGTGTGGCTTGAGAGCCGGTGATGAGATGCGACTTTGAGAGCCAGAGGTGTGGCTGAGAGCCAGTAGTGTGGCTTGAGAGCCGGTGATGAAATGCGGCTTTGAGAGACGGAGTTGCAGCTTAGAGCCGGTAGTGTGTCTTGAGAGCCGGTGATGAGATGCAGCTTTGATAGCTGGAGGTGCGGCTTGAGAGATGGTAATGAGATGTGGCTTTGAAAGCTGGAGGTGTGGCTGAGAGCCAGTAGTGAAACGTGGAAGCTGGAAAGAGGGGATCCACTTGAAACAACAGGTTCTGGGAAACACACGGACCAAGCAGCAAGATGTGCCATTTTGCTGAAGCGATCCACCACAGTCCAAATAACAGAACATTGAGAAGATGTAGGGAGATCAACAATAAAGTCCATGGCGATGTGCGTCCACAGTGCATCCACAATCTCCTGGGTATCGATAATGGTAGCAAGAGGCCAGGAGGAGCTACCCGTGGAGTCTTGTTCTGAGCACAGGTGTCACAGGCAAGAAAAAACTCACGGGCATCTTTAGCCAATGAAGTCCACCATACTGAGCGGGAAAGTAATTCCGTCATCGCCGATGACCAATGGCCTTTCGGGAATGGAATTCCAGCAGAACTGCTCCTTGAAGTCTCTGGAATTAAAAATAGTCCGGCAGGTTTTTCAGATGGAGCTTCCGACTGACAAGTTAGAAGGGAATCGGCGAAATTGCGTGCAACAGCCAGATGAATAAGAGAAGTGGGAATAATAGGTTAGGAGAGAAAAGTGCAAGGATGCAGCTTATTGTTTTGAGGATCTTTCTGGGATAATATTGCTCCAGCTCCAACTTCCGAGGCATCAACTTCAATAATAAATGGCAGGTCCGGACTAGGGTGACAAAGGACTGAGGCGTTCGTGAAAGCTGCTTTCAGGGCTTCAAAAGCTTGCACGGCAATTGGAGGCCAGTTAACAGTGTCAGCTCCTTTTTGGTCAATTCAACTATCGGGGCCACAATGGTAGAAAAGGAGTTGATGAACCTCCGATAATAATTGGCGAACCCGAGAAGCATTGGATGGCTTTTAAAGTCGTGGGCTGCACCCATTCCAGGATTGCTTTGACCTTACTCGAGTCCATGGAGAAACCTTGAGAGGAAATTACATAACCTAGGAAGGAAACCCCTGTGACTTCAAACTCACATTTCTCGAGTTTAGCGAAGAGATGGTTTTCACACAGCTTCTGCAATACCAGCTGGACATGAAGACAATGTAAATCCAAAGATTGGGAAAAGATCAGGATATCGTCCAGATAAATGATAGCAAAGTCACCAAAGAATACCCGAAGGACATAATTTATAAGATCCTGGAACACAGCTGGAGCGTTCAAAAGCTCAAATGGCAAGACCAGGTATTCATAATAGCCAGAATGAGTATTAAATCTGTCATACATTCATCTCCTCTTCAGATCCGGATCAAGTTGTAAGCTCCCCGGATGTCGATCTTGGAGAAGATGGTTTCCTCATGTAGTTGATCAAACAGAACAGAAATTAAAGGCATAAGATAGGAATCTTTAACTGTTATGTTGTTTAGCCCCCCGTAATAGATACAAGGTCTGAGTGCTCCGTCCTTCCTCTCAACAAAAATAAATCCCGCCCCGGAAGGTGATTTGGAAGGGCGGATGAACCACTTGGCCAACGCATCTTGGATATATTCTTCCATGGCCTTACTCTCCAGAATTGACAAAGCATATAGGCGTCCTTTAGGAATCTTAGCGCCTGGGACCAGGTTGATTGCACAATCGTAAAATCGATGAGGCGGAACCACGGAAGACGGTTCTAAGGCAGATAGTTGTAATACCCGAACAGGTACTGAGAGGCACTGAGAAAAACATCTGGAGATCCATTTGGTGAATAAGAGAAGTGGGAATAATAGGTTAGGAGAGAAATAATGGGATTATGAACCCTGAGCCAGGGAAGACCCAGGACAATTGGTGCCAAGGAGCAGTGTATGAGAAGAAAGGAGATTTCTTTGGAATGTAACAGACTAACAGAAAGACGGATGGGCGGTGTCCGAGAAGTTACAATTCCATCAGGGAAGATCTGGCCATCCAAACCACAAATGTAAATTGAGTGATTCAGAAGGGTATTCAGAATAGCAGGGATTCCCAGGGTCCGATAGAAGGAAAGGTCCATAAAACTACCAGCCGCACCACTGTCAATAAATGCGGTGGTAGTAAATTCCTTTCCAGAAATCTGAAGAAGTGTAGGAACTAGAACTGAATCTGTTGTAGAAACTGAAGTGAGGCCTAAATGTAATTTCCCCATAACACTTAGGCCTTCCCTTTTACTGGCTTGTTTGGACAGTTATTAACGGAGTGCCCTCTGCCACCGCAGTACATACAAAGACCAAGGGAACATCTTCTACGTTTCTCTTCAGGGGACAGATGAAAAGTTCCAACCTGCATAGGCTCTTCTGCTTCAGGAGGAGGTCCCCAAGCAGAAACCCTAGGAGACCTAGTTGGAAGATCTTTCTCACATCTGTGTTCATGGAGACACTGCCCACCTACAAAACTCAGTGCAGTAGTCTTCTGCTGCTCTCAGCCCTTGTTTAAGTGAGCGAAGACTGGCCTCCATCATAGCAGCCTTATCTGGGTCATTGTAGAGGAGACCTAATGCTTTAAAAAAGGCTTCCATGGAGAGAAGGGCACCATGAGTGGAAGATAACCCGAAAGCCCAGGTCTGAGGATGACCTTGAAGGAGCAAAAAAACCAATCCAACACTTTGTGCCTCAGTTCCAGAGGAAATGGGGCGGAATTTAAAATAGAGTTTTCAACTTTCTCGAAAATTGAGGAACTCCTTGCGATCACTCCAGAATCGGTCAGGGAGATGCATCTTGGGTTCCTTGACATTCATCTGAGCTGAAGTGGAACAAACATCTTCTACCCTGAGGGAGAGCACCTGCACCTTCTGAGTAAGTATTTGAATCTGGCCTGCCAGAACCTGAGCAGGATTCTCTGAAGGCTCCATTCATGTCACTACTGTGGGCCGGCTATCTTGTTATGGTTACTTAGGGTGTACCGTGTAAACCCCTACAACCCAATGGATGAGGTCTTCTGCCACTAACAACCACCAGCTGTTTCCTTAGAGCAGATTTAGTTCACCGGTACTTAGGCAGCCGCCTGGACTTACACTCGGGGTAGTAGTGGTTTACACAGATTCCCTAGGAGGACTGGAGTTAAAAGTGACAACTAAAGAGCCGGTGACTGAAGCACAGTTAGTCCACCTGAAGGTTAAGAAGCAGCTAGTATCACCAGGGGTGATGCAATCTGGTGACTGAGCTAGAGAGCCAGTGGTGCAGCTTTGAGAGCCGGTGATGCAGCTGAGAGCCGATGGAGAGGCTAGAGAGCCGGTGATGAGATGTGGCTTTGAGAGCCAGAGGTGCGGCTGAAAGCCAGTAGTGTGGCTTGAGAGCCGGTGAAGTGATGCGGCCTTGAGAGCCACTAGTGTGGCTTGAGAGCCAAAGATGTGATGCGACTTTGAGAGGTGCAGCTGAGAGCTAGTAGTGTGGCTTGAGCCGATAATTGGATGCAGCTTTGAGAGCTGGAGGTGGGGCTGAGAGCCGGTAGTGTGGCTTAAGAGCCGGTGATGAGATGCAGCTGTGAGAGCCGGAGGTGCAGCAGAGAGCCGGTAGTGTGGATTGAGAGCCGGTGATGAGATGCGGATTTGAGAGCCGTAGGTGCGGCTGAGAGCCAGTAGTGTGGCTTGAGAGCTGGTGATGAGATGCGGCTTTGAGAGCCAGAGGTGCGGCTGAGAGCCAGTGATGAAATGCAGCTTTGAGAGCTGGAGGTGCGAATGAGAGTCGGTAGTGAAATGTGGAAGAAGGAAAGAGGGGATCCACTTGAAACAACAGGTTCTGGGAAACACACGGATCAAGCAGCAAGACTGGGAGAACTCACAGAAAATGCTGAGTCTAGCAACGTGAACCAGAAGGGAGCTTACGGAGATGCTATAGCCAACAAAGCCATGAGGATGCTGCCAGGTATAAAAAGGGTGAGGAACCAATCAGATTAATGGACGATCATCCTGTATTCCCAGTAACCCGTGGCGTCATCCAGCAACCAGCTTGCCTAGAAACCAGAGGTGCATTTTGCACACGGCAGGTGGAAGTAGTGGACGCGATGTCCGCAGTGTCGGAGAGTGACAAGTCGTGCCGGCGACTTGTAACAACTGTACAATCCTTCTGTTACTGTTTTGTCACTATATGTTATTTATGTATTTATACACTGGTCAAATTCAATGTACTGATTTAGATCCATTGATGTATTACCCTTTAATATTACCCCTGAAGAAGTCCCGTATAGATGAAACGTGTACAATATTATATTTTATATAAGCTATATTTTATGATCTGTGAATTTTATAAAATCATTATTTGATTTAATTTTGGCATTGGCCATTTGTTGGGTGATCATCTTCACGAACTGTGAAGTTTTTATACATATTGATTGGTACTAAGATCAGTGTATTATATACGATTGTTGTACAAATTACGGTGTTTTAGTGCTATCGAAGGTACCCTTTAAACATTTTACTTTTGGGTCCCGCTAACAGGGGATCCCCCTTTGAGGTGCAGCTGATATAAATAACAGGCACAAAAAGGGTTTACCCTGCTTGAACAGTATATATGATATATATATTATATTCCGCAGACAAAACACCTTACGGTTTCACATGTCTCATTAAGGCTTTGTAGACATGATCTAAAATTTCACAAAACCTACTGAATTTCTGCCACTCAAACTTAAAAAAGCAGTGAAATTTCGATCATTAAGGCTGAAGATTGTGGACACTAAGTGGGATGTGTGTGCGACAAAACTGCTAAGACCTCAGTTGCAGAGACTGCATGTGTGTATTCCAATGAGCACACAATTCTGTGAATTAGCAGCTTGTCCATTTTGTGAGTGACAGCAATCTCACTCTGTGAGTGCTGAATCTGCAGTTAACCACAGGGTGTGATGGCATACCATATCTGAATTGCACAAGGAACACATCCATTAAGGCATCAGCCTTAATGATCGGAATCTCACTGCTTTTTTAAGTTTGAGTGGAAGAAATTCAGTAGGTTTTGTGAAATTTCAGATCATGTCTAGGAAGCCTTAATGGGACATGTGAAACCATAAGGTTTTTTTGTCTATGGAATTTCATTGCTTTTTTATAACTTATTAACCATCAGGGACGAGAGCAGCAAACTGGGCCACCTGCAGGGGAGAAGGGCAACAAAATGGTACACTAGCACTGGTGGTGGAGGGGACAGCACACAGAAGGTGTATCGGGGGTGCAGAGGGAAAGACAGTTGAGGGAGCAGGCTGCAGGCATGCGGGGCAGTGGCAGCAGTGGGGCAGTGCACAGGGGCAGCAGTGGGGGTGCAGAGCAGTGGCAGCATCGGGGCAGTGCATAGGTTCAGCAGTGGGGGACAAAAAGGCTCACTGGCACTGATGGGCACAGCCCTGAACTACTTCATAAGGCCCCTACACACAGAACAATGTGCTCACGATGCAATATCGTGAATGATTTCCCTTGAACACTCTCCGGCACTCCAGGACACGATATGGTGCTTAAACAGGACATTTGACTTAAGAACTATCATGCAAGATCTAAAGATAGCTGACTGCATACACAGATTAGTGAGATCCATGATGCAGGCATCTGTGCAAAATAAATGATTCAGAGATGCACGCACGGATCAGTGCGATCTGTGTGGCTTGGGCCTGAAAAAAAAATCAATAAGATAGATGCATGGATGGATCAGTGAGGTGAGAATGTGAGATAGTGTGTGTGCATGTATGTTTTAATAAAATTTAACTTTCAACGAAGTGTGTGTCTTGTGTTTATTTTAATATTTATTTTGCTGTGGAACTACAGGTACCAGCGGGCCCATAATGCCCCTCATGCTGGTGGTTCATCAAGTACCAGCATGCGGGGGAGGCTTGCTGGGTCCTGCAGTTTCACAGCAAAAGACAATGGACCTCATTCAGAGAAGCTCGCAAAAAGCGAGCGCTTGCTCTTAATGAGGGCGGGCACTTATTTTTTAAGGGCCGGCCTCCTGGCCACTCACCAAGCTGCGCAGGCCCTCACCATCAGCCCGCTTGCGAGCGCATAGCGCTTGCGAGTAGGTCTGAATGAGGTCCAATATTTTTACTATCAACAAATGTACCACACTACATAATCAACCCGGCACCCACCACCCAGGGGTACCGGGGATAGCCCCAGGCTATTACCCTGGGGTGCCCTGGAGAGGGAGATTCCTTTATTGGGGGGTCCGCAGCAACCCAGGGATGCCTGGCCTGGGCTGACTAGCGGTCAGGGGTGATGCTTCAGCTGGGGGACCCGGTGAAAGGGCTCCCCTAGCTGTGGCATCATGCCCCCCGCTAGATAAAGTCCAGTGCTGGTTCTGGATATACATGGGGACCCTACACATATTTTTTCCCCTGTATTTCCAGAACCAGGAATGGCTCAGAGTCCAGTGCTGGTCCCGCTTATTATAGGGGACCCCTACATCATTTGTCCCTTGTATTTTGGCAACTAGGACTGGTTCTGAAAAGCCTGGTGCTGGTTGTGCTTCATACGGGGGACCCCTATGTCATTTGTCCTATGTATTTAGCACAACCAGTACTGGGGCTCCAAAGCCAGGGGCTGGTTGTTCTTTTGGGGGGGGGCATGTGTTTATTTTTTACACAGGTTTTAATTTTCTTTAAACACAGAAGCACTGATCCCCTCCAGGCTTCTGTTTTATTTATACACAAATGCAGGCATCACGGATCTTCCTGATCCGAGCTTGCGTCGGTCTGCCGCTAATGTCCGCAGCCTCCATCGGGTCATGCAGCCCGCACTGCTGCTAATGCCCGCACCGTTGCCTCTGACACCCGCTACCTCCCCCAGGTCCTGCAGCCTGCACCGCCGCAGCTAATGCTCGCTACTTTCCCCAGGTCCCGGCCCCAGCTAACGCTCGCTTCCTTCCCCCAAGTCCCACCGCCGCTACCGCCCACAAAGGACAGCTATCTTGGTGCACCCAAGTGAAGCCACTTTGAGTACACCACTCTGCTGGAGGCACCTACTGAGGCTGCGCAACAAGGTGAAGCTTCCTATCTGTATAATGGCGCAATTGTGAGGTAATAGTTTAAAAACTGTAACTTTCTCAATTACCTGCACCCCAAAGGACTCTACCTTGGAACAAGAGCTACCTAACAAAACAAACCCCAAGTCTAAATTCGCCCCCTACATGACTTATGCCTTCCCAAAAATCCCACATAGACTACAGCAGAAAAGTGGTCCTAACTGAGTGTCAGAAAAAACTGACAGTTAGAACTTTAGATTACCCCCAAATCCTAATTTTTTTATTTATTTTTTGCCCTGAAATTTGGCATGCAGCAACGAACAACAGTTCTACCTGTCCATGCCAAATTTCAGCTCGGTACCTCCTATAGCTTTTGAGGTGTAGCCCCTTAAACTCCATGCTCCCCCCCTCTGTTTTTTTTTGAGTCAGCCTTAATTAAGGGGCACAACTCTTAAAAAATAGGGTGCAGTGATTAGGTGCAGAATTAGAGTCCACACATGGCATTCCAGTAAAATAAACAAAAATGGTGCTTTACTTCCAGAATGGTAATCAGGAAACAGAAATAGAAAATAACAAACAACCTAGCCCTCTCTTAGGGCACTAGCTCAATTCTTGAACCCTCTCTATCAAGGTGCAGCTAGTCTGCCAATAAAGTCTCTGCCTGCTTCTCTGCAGGTCTATTGCCGGCTCCAGCCTGGCTTGGCTGCCACAGCTATGCAAACACCATCAGTCTTGGTGGCCTTCTCTGTATCCTCCAGGTATATACAGTAGGCCCTGGCTACCTCAGCTTGCAGCCCAGCTGCTTCAATGTTACACAGTCTGAGAGGTTTATGGTTCCCCCCTGCCTCCTGCAAGGTCCAGACACTCCTGGCCCCCCAATGGCTTGCTTAGCTTCACTGGGCTCACTGGCTGCCACAGTCCCACATAGACTGTTTCCAACAGCAGCCTGACTGGTCTGCCTTCTCATCAGTCCACACCTGAGCTCTCTCTCCACAAGGCAGGCACAGGTGTGTCACATCTCAGTATTTCTACCCTGTGTGGAAGGATCTCTCCAACCCCACACAGAATCTGCTGCTCACCAACGCCATCTCTGGTGATACTGCCACATATCCCCCTCCCCAGCTTGAAACTCCAGGGTTCAGCAACATGGGATGAGGCATTCCCTCTTCACTCTCCTCATGAGGGAAATCCACCGAATCCATGGTCATACAAACTCTTGTGATCCCTGGGGGTCTCATCCCAAAAGTTCCGGAGTTCATTTTTCTCCTTACTTTTTTCCTCGCTTTATGGTATCAATGGTGGCACTTGTTTTCTTTATGCAGTACTTGAGGCTCACCCTTGGGTCCCACATCAGACATTAAGAACTTGAAGTAACTTTTTCCAAAGCGACATACTTCATCTTTACTCTTGCCACCTACATCAAAATCAAGCGTTATTTTCCTCAGAATCTAATGATTCAGACCAAGAACAGTTTTGTCTTTGTTTATTTTTCATAGAACAAAGGTTCCTGGTGCTTAAACCTCTAAAGGGGCCTATCCATTAGCAGATAAATTGAACGACTGAAGGATATATCGTTCAGTCATTCAATTTATCTGCTATGGATAGGCCCTGAACGATGACAGATGCGCACTCCCGCGGCCGATAAATTGAATCTTTCATCTATCCAACATGTTGGTCAATTATCGCATATCACTGCCAGATATTAGAAATATCTGTCAGCTTATATGTGCTAAATGACGAACGACGAAAGATATTAGCAGCAGCTACAGAGCGCTGCAGAGAAAAAATCCACTCCCTGAATGATGTCATGCGATAACATGACATCATTCATCGTTCGTCTTTTGCCAAAATCTGTCATGTACATGGCAGATATCTTTCAGCACAGCCACCGGAATTTTCAATAGATATCTTTTGTCTTTCATCTTTCAGAAAAACATCTGCTAATGGATAGGCCCCTTAAAAGGCACACCTTTCAGCAAACTTCTGCTTGTCACATCTTTAACCTTCAGCCTTAAAGCCGTGTATTGGCTACTGGCATTCTTCACTGATAGCTCCTCTTCTTTGAAGGGGCCAACAGTATCCTGAGAGTCATCAGCATCACAACTGGATCTTGGTTTTATGTCAACAGACCATGTACTGGTACTGCCACCCTCAGAGTCCAGACTCTCATGTCCATGTAAGATACCTGAGTGATTACTCCATTGATCTGCAGACTTTAACTCACGGCTTTGATGGCTATCTGCCACTTCATTAAGGCATATATAATTTGCATTATGTTGTGCTCCCGCTTTTTGAGCCTTGAAAATATGATGAACAATTTCAACATGTTCCACCACCACAGGTTGAAGTTCACTCTCCACACAGATCTTTATTTTCAAATACTGTCTACCTGGACTACTTGCTTCAAGCTTTATCATGTGAGACCACTCCACTTCCCCACAGACAAATTCAGCAGCATTGCAAGTTCCATCCTGCTTGCATGTAGGCATTGTTTCACAAACATGAGTAGTATTCTTCACAAGACTATCAGAATTAACTTTCTCCAAGGGTCTGCTTCCCACAGCAAAACTGTGTGACTGAGTCACATTCTCATCACTCTGAACACACGGCAACAAGAGAGTCTCATCCGTTGAAGCCATCATTATCTCCGTAGACTTCTGTACATCCTGTACTTTTGCTTCACAGGTCATGCAATCACCATCTGTATACGTCAGTCCTTTATTATCAACTTCAGACACAGTTTTGTAATCTGGACCTGTGCCCCTTTTGGAGGACTTCATACCCTCAGCTATCACTGTAAACTGAAAGTCACTGCAAGGATCTTCATCCACTTTTCCAAGACGGACCTTTAGGGAATTTCCCAACTCCGATACTTCTGTCCCTTCTTGTACATTGGTATCATCAATGAGGACATCTCTATGGTCCCACTGCTCATCACTCAAGACACTCTGCATGCCAGCCTTTTCAGGATCAACCTGTAACAATTGCTGCTTAGTTTTATGTACTTCTGCCACACTGGGTTCAGCGAAGACATCGGACGCCATTTTGGGTCCCAAATCCAACTTCAGAACATTATTTAACTTATTTTCCTCTTCTGATATTCCCACTACCATGTGGAACTTTTTCTGAGCCATGGACAGCTGCTCTTATAGCTGGGCAATTTTCATCATGTCGCTTTCCAACTTGCTCTCAGATTGTAGCAGATTGCTCTCCACAACTTCAAATTCAGCAACTCTCAACTTTTGCACAATTATTTCAGACTATGCCACATTTAATTCACATTGCAACTCCATTTTTTTGGTATTCCTCTCCATTTGGAATCTTTGCAACGGGTCATGTGTACTTAGCAGACACTTCTCAAGGTTCTCACTCTGTTCTTGCAACTTCCAAGCCCTGCCATGGGCAAGGTTAAGCTCTCTCTCCAAAGATTCACTTTGCTTTGCAGCTTTATGCCAACTTTCCTCCAGGAATACATTTCTTTCCGTCAGACATTCTGAAGCTGCTCTAGCTGCAGCTAAATTGGATTGGAGAGTTTGTACTTGCTGACTTTAAGATGGACCATCTCCATCTCTTTTCCTTCATGGTCAGTTTCCCACTGAGCACGAGTCTGAAGCATCTGGAGATGCTTCTCTTTCACTTCACAAAACTTTTTAGCCAAAGAACTATTCTCCAATTCACAAGCTTTAAGCTTTACTTGTGTGGACACAATTAAAGAGTCTTTTTCTTTTAACAGCATAGCCAGATCGACCACTTTCACTTGTGTGCACTCTGCATCACTCTGATGTCTCTGGACACATTCTTTCAATTCTTCTACTTCCTGCTGAAGTACCACACACTTTTGCTGCAATTCCACAACATCTTGCTCTAATACGTCATTCTTTACTAGGAGCCCATCATTCTCATACTTTGTAAGACATTTGAACATTTTAGCTTCCTCAAGGCGCTCAGATATCGCTGCCAATTTGAGGTCTGTCTCTTTAAGTACTTCATGTGTTTTTATTTCTTCCTGCTCAAATGCAATTTTCAAAGAGGACAATTCACTCCGTAGTTTCTATTCAGTTTGCTCATGAAAATTTCTCTCATCAGTCAAATTGTTCCATTAAGTCATCAATCTGCCCAGTATAATACTTCCATTCAAAACTTTACGCATACTGTCAAACTCTTCCATGCTGATATAGTCCTCTATGGACAGAGCTTGCACCATACACTGACCACTTTCTTTTTGGGCCTTGAGCTTAGCCCACTGTTGCTTGGTGGCTTCTTGCTGAGCTGCTGTAGCCAGCAGCAAGGCCTTCACCACGTCATACATGTTGTCTCAAAGGTTTAAGAGTGAAGCAGAATTTGACTTCGCCACCTTCATGGGGAACTCGGGACAATAGTCTTTTCAGCCATAACAAATTGGGTGTCTGTCACTTTTTTTAAGCACACAGTTTTTAACTTGCAACACTTGGCTTTCAAATTTATACACTTCACAATATAACACAGTAACTGCTTTGGTTGTCACTTGCACCAACTTTGATTGCAATGAACAGCATATAACAAGTCTCTTTCCCTTTAATTGCAAAAGAAAAAGTCGATGACACAGAATCACACCTTGAAATTAACGAGCAGGTCCTAAGCATTCAGCAGACTAAACCAGGTTTTCAACATTAGAGGTGGGGGAGGATCTCTCCAACCCCACACAGAATCTGCTGCTCTTCAACGCCATCTCTGGTGATACTGCCACAATATATATACATATATACTACTAACATATGACCGGCACACCACTTGATACTTTAATTACCTGGGTGCCCTCCCGGGAAAATAATTCCAAATGTTATATTTAAGATATAGGCTGCACTCGCTTTCAACAAAACACTCCTACACTTGGTAGTATTAAGTCAACGTTTCAGATGCCTATTTTATTTCACCTTTCGTCAGGACAAAGATTACATACACAACTTCCCTCCTATATAACACCCAGTGAAGTCCAGGAGCTCCATCCACCCTGCGCACGCCAGCGGGCGCACCACAATGATGTCATGCGGCCTACGGGGGAGGAAAGAACTGGTAACCATGGTTACCTGTGTACACCACCACCGTACAATATTACCCATATCATAATCCCATACCAAATATAATCACATTGGTTATTTGTAACACAACAGCTAGAAACACGGATATCACTATTACCTGCACTGGCAGATGGTCATAATATATACAAAAGTGTCGTATCTCTCCACCAGAGTGATCTACAAAAATTTGGAACATAACCCAACTAGGTCAGCAGTAAGTAGACTAACCTAAAACATTGTTTATATAGTATAAATTGTCTAAAGCTTCAGAATACTTATATTAAATGGACAAGCTATAGATCTTAAGGTGTAGCATGGCCGACATCGTAAATCGCATTATATGTTCACATCAATTAAGTTTATCTATCCAAAATGCAACTTATACAGTGTTTACCCACGTTTGTGGAATAGACATACATTAAATTAACTCCATAGCCATAAATCACAAATAGCCACAAATATATATTATAATCTGACTGTAAATAATCACACAACAACAATACTGTTGCAATCTGACTGTAAATAATCACAAATCGATGGTTAGACTGCAATCTGACTTAAAGCTGAACTATAAAAAGCAACCAAGTGACAGGATCTCATTCAACCCTGCAGGCGCTACAGTGTTGCAATCAAAAATCCATTGAGCTTCTAGCTGAAGCAACCTCTTGTTCCTGTCACCACCCCTTACCAAAGGTGGGACATGATCTATTAATTTATGGCGCAGCATTGCTAGCAAATGTCTCGCAGCTTTACAATGCTTAGAAACTGGTTGCTCAACCTCTTTGCCCTCTAGGGGGTTGAGCAGTGTTGTGCTGCTCGCTCCCTAAAGGTGCATGCTGTTTTGCCTATATAGGCTAGTCCACAGGGACATTTGATAATATAGATCTCAAATCGCAAAGTGCAACTCAACACATGTTTAATAGCCAGTTTTTTGCCAGAATGTGGATGTGTCACATCTAAGCCGGTCTCTAAATACCGGCATGTGGTGCATCCAATGCGCCTACAGATCCAGGTGGCTTAGATAGAAAATGGGTGGAACTTGATTTATTGATAACAGTAGAGTCATTTTTGACCAACCAGTTTTTTAAATTCCTCCCCCTTCTGTGACAATTGAGGAGCTTCACGTTCTTCAAACAAGATAAAGCGTTATCAAATCTTATAATTGGCCACAAGTTCCTAGAATTTTTGTTCATACTGGCACTAGCGGTCGAAAAGCCACTCACGAGTGGCATGACTTTACTTGTCTCTTTTACTTTTGCTTGGAAGCACTGATCCCTTGATTGGGAAAGGGCTTTCCGTTGTCTCGGTGGCCAACTACGGAGACTACGGGGAACCAGGTCCTTCCTCCCCCGTAGATCGCCGGGACGCATGACATCATTGTGGTGCACCCGCTGGCAGACGCAAGGTGGATGGAGCTCCTGGACTTCACTGGGTGTTATATAAGAGGTAAGTTGTGTATGTAATCTTTGTCCTGATGAAAGGTGCAGTAAAAAAGGCTTCTGAAACATTGACTTACTACTACCAAGTGTAGGAGTGTTTTGTTGGAAGCTGAACAGTCTGTGCTTCTCCCCAGTCATCCATTACCAGTCGCCTGTACCCTGCGTACCTATCGGGTATACTTCCGTCTGGATCACCACCTGCCAGCGGGCTACTCATAAATAATACCCCTCTGAAGACTGCATCCTTCCAGTACCAGCAATCTGCCCTGAAAACATCTCCTGGTTCCACTTTGGGTCCAAGTCCTCTTTCACCCGTGACACAAAATAAATAAAAAATTGAAGTAAAATATTAGTATATTTATTTATCTATGTGTTTGTGTGTATATATATATATATATATATATATATATATTATATACAGGTTGAGTCTCCCATATCTAAATATTCAGAAAATACAGAATATTCCGAATTACGGAATTTTTATTAAATGACCAAGATAGTGAAACCATTGATTTCTGATGTTTTAATGCTTAAGGCACAAAATGATGAAATGCTTGAATCATGCCTCCACATAGACTAATTTTGTCCATGATAATGTAGTAGCTTGTGTACCAAATGTTAGCTTTGTACATTGTAGTTTAGTGGTCGCCCAGAAGTTTACTTTCTGGAAGCAGACACAAATGGAGATTATGATTTAAAATGTCTTCTCATGTATATTCGGCTCTACTGGAGGCCCAGAAGTTGGAATTTTCAACTGCTTTCAGAAAGAATGGAGAAGTATTGATAAAAATGTTTATAGTGCAGTGGATATTGCCCTCTTACAAGATCCTGTATTAAACAGATTACGACAGGAATGTTAGAATATTTACCAAATGCACTGCAAAAACAGCAACCAAGAGATGATTATCGAGAGCTTGTGCATTTTTCTCTTTTGTTTCTTGGTGGTGGAAATAGCAGTCAAACATTTCAAGCTCCTGGTCCTACTCACCACGCTCAATGGATGGGTAAATGTATTTATGCGCTGAAAGTATGTCTCTTTCTAAATCAGTTCCAGTTAACACCTAGGGGTAAATTTACTAAAGTGAGAGTTTTTAGAAATGGAGATGTTGCCCATAGCAACTAACTAATCAGATTCTAGCTATTATCTTCTAGAAGGTGGAAGTTAGTAGAATCTGATTGGATGCTATGGGCAACATCTCCACTGCAAAAAAAATCTAGAGGCAAACAACATGGTGAATTTGGCTTTGTTTGTAAGTCTGGTTTATGTAAAGTATTGGAATGGAGCTCCATTGGGAATTAGAGCACCATATAATGACATTGAGCTCTTAAGTCTCCTAAAAATCTAGCATGATGTAACAACTGGTAAGAAAACTTACATTGCTTTTACCAGACACCTCTGGTTTCTTTCTGAACACTTGGTAGCTTTAGCATTTTTTGACAATCGAGTGTCTACGAAAAAAAAAAATGGTAAAAAATCTGAAACGTCCACAGCTACCCAATTTTCTGTGACGTATTCAACTATCTGAGGATGCAGATCTAATGGAGTATACACACGGTCAGATTTGTCAGATCAGTCAGATGAACGATTTGAACGATTTTACCAAATATTTGAACGATTGAATGATTTTTGACTGCATTAAAATGAATGGAATCGTCCAAGTCTGACTGCAAACACATCAGATGTCAGATATCGTTATCTGACCATCGGGAACACGCATCGTTCAAATCGTTCATCTGACAGATATGTCAGATTTTCCTTCAGATATGAACGATTGAACGATTTTTTAAATCGTTATCGTTCAGATCTGAAGAACAATCTGACCGTGTGTATGCACCATTAGTCTAGAAAAGTATAATACAGGGCGACTCCTAAATATTGTTTGTTTGGAAAATGTTTTGGTGTACTACCCACTGATGTACTAAGTAACTAAGGAATAAAAATAAACTTGTGGAGAGAGAAAATCTGAATGTTTTATTTTTTTGGACCACCCTAATGTATAAGGTGCATTCTGTGTTTAGATTTGGGTCCCATTCCTAAGTTATTTCATTATGGTATGCAAATATTCCAATATAAGGAAAAATCCAATATTCAAAATACCCCTGGTCCCAAGCATTTTGGATATGGGAGACTAAACCTGAAGACGGGGGTTGTCCCCGAAACTGTAAAATAAAGGACGATAGTTTGCTTTTAAATCCAGTCTGTTGATTGCAGCCTTTATTATTTATTCCTCTGCATATATATATATATATATATATATATATATATATATATACATATATATATATATATATATATACAGTGAGGCAAAAAATAACAACCTAAATCCAATATTACTAGAAAATCTACTATATATCAACAGAAGTAAATTTTTAAAATGTAAATTCTGTTAACTTTAATATTATTTTGCAAAATACTTTATTTCAAAACAACTTTTTCTCTAATCCAATAGAACTTTGTAAACACCAAATTAACATAATTATATCAATATTATTCAAGTTCATCTTCCTTGTAAGAATGAATAGCAACCAACATCTGATTCTTTTCAATTTTTTAACAGACTGTAATTGAATCAATTTATTTCTAAAAGTATTTGCCATAGTTGTCATGTTTTCTGTTATATTGGTGGGAAATTCCATAATGGTACTATAGTTTTGCTCCACAAATGTATTATTTTTTGTGTAATATTTTTCCAAAAAATGTATCAACATGGTCAAACTTTTTATACTTTTAATCAAATTTATTTGTTTTTTTCCAGTGTTAGACCTAAGTGCTGCATTGCTGCGAGGCAAAGGTTACATTCAAGGAGAACACAAAAGCCACCTCTCCATCAATTCAAATGGTGATTTATAAGTTATCCTCAAGAAAATTTTCACAAAGTGAAACAAGTATCCTTGAAAAGGGTTTAAATTTAGTTCCCTCCAGAAAGAATTAGAGTCTGAAGTTGAATTTTTAAAATACACTAGAAGGTACGTGACCATTTCAGAGAAACCATTGATTTTGCAAAGTAAAAGTATTTTTGACCCACCAAATAACAATCAAACCATTAATACATTCATGAACATAGACTAATATGAGACCGATAGATCCTCACAGAGACATAAACATAACTGTAGTTATGATTAGAAATTAGCCATTGAATTCCTTAGCAGAGATGCCAGCATTATATGTATGGCTGGATAAAGGTGGCGCCATCGTTGTAATGGTTTACATCTTTTACAGAAATTAGATATTAGGTCATTTGGCCGATGTTGGATCATATGTGACATTAGATTGTGATCCTACCATCAAATATAAACAAACAATTGATGGATTCATTAATCTTGGTTTTCAGAGTGAGTGGATTGATTTGCAAACAAAGGATTTTAGGAGTGTATCCTATTCTATTATCTATGCTTTCAATGATTTTGTATCTGAACTATTTCAAATTTGAAAACACTTTTTACAGACAATGTACTGCCACTGCGATAGGCTCTAATATTGCCCCATTTTATGCTAATATATTCATGAATTTGAGAGATGTTATATGTTCAGTACTAGTCATCGCAAATTTTGATGTACTGCTGCTACATCAATGATTTATTCCTAGTGTGGCATGGAGATATGGACTCAATGACCTGCTTTATTGAACGTTAACCAATTTGATACTCCAATCAAATTAACCATGGAAGCAAATGCTGAAACAATCCATTATTTGGATGTACAGGTTAATCATGTTGGCAACACATTGGAGATAGCGTTATGCAGAAACCAATAGACAGAAATCCAGTACTACATGCATCTAGTTACCTCCTACCCACACTGATCAACAGTTTGCCATTGTCACAAATGATTTTTGATAAATGGATTGTTAGTGATCCAATTAAATGCACATTTGAACTACGGACGATGGCCCAATGGTTCAGGGAGCATGGTTATGCCAATTCTATAATCACACAATCTATGTCAAAAGGTAAGCGGCTGGATAGGGAATCATTACTAAAATCCAAAAACAAGAAATTGGCTACCTCCAATAGGATCCTGTTAGGAGCAACCTATAATAACAAGTCTAGACAGATGCAGAAAACTGTAAATTCTGACTGGAAATTTTTGGCTAATGACGAGGAGTTCAATCATTTAAGCTGTTTTTCTTCCTGAAATAAAGATTACAACAACACATTATTTGTATGGTATAAACAGATAAAATACCAAGACATTTATTTTCTGATTTTAATAATCTTTTAAACTTTTTTCTAAGAATTAACTTTAGTTTTAAGTTTGTTGATTTAGGACTATTTGTTAGACTTGGTTCTGTGCATGTGAATCCTGTTTCTACACTACTTATGTTGATTTGTTGATCAATCATACTATTGCCTTCTCTTAAACTGATCTGTACAAATTCCATATGTGTTTGAAGATGTCTTGTTGGGTTTTGTTAATAGAAACCAAAGTTTAAACCATTTTGTCTAGAGACAAAATTAACCTTTGGGATTGTTATGATTCCTGGAGGGAATCGATGGTAAATGTAGAGCCAACTGACGACAGCCTTGAGGGCTGGTAGTGGCCTTTATAGTCGTGGCCAAGAGACTGGTGATGTGAAGCAGTCTTGGGGCTGTTGGAGCA
The DNA here is from genome assembly GCA_031769625.1 of Taudactylus pleione. NCBI lineage: Eukaryota > Metazoa > Chordata > Amphibia > Anura > Myobatrachidae > Taudactylus > Taudactylus pleione. The sequence continues at coordinate 4,516,716 of JAUIMM010000965.1, read as the reverse complement.
GCCCTGGGGGCTGATGGGGGCCTTTATAGTCGTGGCCAAGGGACTGGTGATGTGAAGCAGCCTTGGGGATGTTGGAGCAGCCCTGGGGGCTGATTGTGGCCTTTATAGTTGTGGCCAAGGGACTGGTGATGTGAAGCAGGCATGGAGGCTGATTGTGGCCTTTATAGTCGTGGCCAAGGGACTGATGGTGTGAAGCAGCCTTTGGGCTGTTGAAGCAGCCCTGGGGGCTGATTGTGGCCTTTATAGTCGGGGCCAAGGGACTGGTGATGTGAAGCAGCCTTGGGCTGAAGACACTAAAGTGAAATATGCAACAGAATGTGGGGCTGCTACCAGTGCCACCGGGATGACACTGGCGACGGTGTGCTTAATAGCGCAACTGGAATGCAGAGTTGCTACCAGTGCCGCCGGGATGACACTGGCGATGGTGTGCGAGGTTGTGCACCTGGAACACAGAGCTGCTACCAGTGCCGCCGGGAGACACTGGCGACGGTGTGTTAAGTTTCGCACCTGGAATGCAGAGCTGCTACCAGTGCCACCGGGATGGCACTGGCGACGGTGTGCGAGGTTGCGCACCTGGAATGCAGAGCTGCTACCAGTGCCGCCAGGATGACACTGGCCACCGGATGATAGACGCTTCTGGAATAGGAAGCGTACAAGCAGCACGTGTGGATGAGATGCAGGTGGAGCTGCCAGGATGGAGTAAACGGCACACACAAAACACAGCTGGACTGACTCAGGAACTCTACTGACAAGCAGGAAGCAAGAACCGGAAGTACGAAAAACTGCTATCACCTGCATGGAATGGTGGGCTGGCTGAAATTTAACAGAGTCCAATCAAAGCAAGTCTCCCTTAATGACAGACATCGAGCACCTGGGCTGTGTTCAAACAGAAGAATTAATCAATGTGCACCTGATGCTGCACTCACAGACAGGCAGTAAATTAATGCTGTGCCTCAGGCTGGAAACTGCAGATCCTAGCAGGGTGAAGGCTGACTGCGCATTTTTAAATTCTTCAAAGTTTGTATTTATTTTACTCACCTCTTTTATCCGTCCAATCTTTGCACAAGTGACATTATTTGAAGTTTTCGGGGCATTATTTAACATTGTGTTAATTTCTTCCATATGGGAAATAATGTTATACATTTATGAAATTTCATTTTGACTTCCTGACAATGCTCTAACTGATGAAGTTACAGATGATTCATCATCTCTATCTGCCAAATTTTCAAGCTGCTTTTCAGAATCTTCAACTTCCTCCACATTTTCTGAACTGCAAGATACATTAGTGTTGGAATCTGCTTGCAAATTGATGATTGATATGTTGTACTCCAAGATCTCTTTCTAATACAACTTCCAATATAAATGGTAACATTTTTAAATTCTTTTTAAACACAAAAACAGTTTGATTTAAAACGGCATTATTCATAGTTATATATTTAAAAATTATAATTAAGTTAGTTCACACATTTAATTAAAGATAGAGGACTGGATGTACCCATTGTTTCTTCATAGCCTACAGAAAGATTTTCTCTTTTTATGAAAAAAAATAAATAATTATAACTAAATTATAATGACGGACAAAAGAGTAGTATCTCAGTAAATAGCTGAACAAGGGGAGGGTAACTTTTATGAATGACTTAGGTGACAAAGTGACTAAGTAATGAGAAAATAATATTTGACTAAAAGGGATGAATATGGTTTATGAAGGTAACAAAGGTCCTATAAAAAGAGCTGATTGATAGTAATGATTTTATTTTTTTTTTAAATGGTGGATAGGCTTGTATTGGTAGAATATATATTAGAGGATGCAAGAACATGGATCCAGGACTGGTAGTAAAGAAAATGCTCACAAAATAAATTGTGTTATACACATCAAATGGAGGATATACTCTATAAATTGAACAATTTATCAAATTTTAAATATTTATCAAAGAGTTGTGTGTAGAGGTATATGTCTGCTCTTTCGCTGTGATAAAAGTTTTAATACTGCCAGTAGATGTTTTTTTTTCTTATTTGCTTATTAGGAATTCCTATTTAAAAATATTTACATGAAAAATATTAGTTATTACTAAAATACATAAATATTTTTTGTTCGCCTTCCTAAAATAAAAAATATAATGAAAGATAAACCAATAAAACTACATTTAAAAAAAACATGTGTAAGGATGTAACACAAACAACTATTACTAAACACAAAAGCAGCTAACCTATTTATATATATATATATATATATATTTTAGAAATTATTTGTTATTAAAAGCTGATGATTCTCTTTGAATTTTAGTTTTCCACTTGATACATTAAAAATGTAAAGAAAACTATAATTGTATATTGATTATATATACAGTATATACACATATATATATATAAACTCGCATATATATACTGTGCGTATATATATATATTTATATATATACATATATATATATCATATTTAATATATTTAACCTCAAATACGCATAAACTGGGTCAGTAATTATTGTGCCTAGTGTTGCCAGTTTTTTCACACCTCATCTCTGTCCCCATCTAACCCCCCCCACCATGTTCCTGCTGCTCACCACTGTCATCTGCACCCCCCTTCTCCCTGTGTCTCATCTCTGTCGACATAGCCCCCTGGACCTGGGTTGGACATCCCTGGTTGTTGGAGGGTGGTGGTGCTGTCTGCAGGTGCTGAAAGTAGGGAACAATCATGTCCTAACAGTGCTGGGCTGAGAAGACAAAATTGGTGAGGCTGTCTGCAAGTCTGGCATCTGTTAGTAGAGTGGGTGGTGCGTTCTCTGTAGCTAGACATTCGCTCAAGGAGATTATTATATAGATCATTATTTTCTCTGTCTTTCCCCTAACCTTCTTTCTCCTTCCCATCTGTTTTCTCGTGCTCTCTCTTCACCCACACTAATTCTCTCACTTTCTTCCCTACACTGCATTACAGTATAAATAAAGATATATGCAAATAAACATGTATATAATTTTTATGTTTCTGGCAACCCATTATTTTTCCACCACTTTCCATCAAACGTTTACCACATCTCTTTGTCTCTCTCCTCCTGTCCTATCCATAATTGGTCTATCCCTATCTCTCTTTCTACCTGTGTTACAATATCTATACGCCTCACACCATCTCTTCTCTCCCAACCATGACTGTACCATTCTCTTTTTCTGTTCTTCCCACCCACCTGTATGTCAATTGATATATCTGTCTTGTATAGAGCAAGAATGGACCTAGACTCCCTCTCAGATCATGAGGTGGTTCAGCTTTTTGGGTTCAAACCTCATGAATTTATATGAGCAAGTGAGAGATTATTTTGGCTGGCAGTAACTGTGCAGTGCCTGGGCTGCATAATGATTTGTGTGCCATGCACTTTTTTGCAACAGGCTTCTTTCAGTCTGTGAGCTCTAGGGTGTTTGGGATTACATAGGCCACTTTCTCAAGGCATTTAACTAAAGTGTTATGTGCCAGTGGCATATATATATATCTCATTCCCCAGTTGTGAGTCCAAGTGGCATGACCTGAAGGTAGCCTCAGATTTCCCTAATGTGCTGGGAGCCATAGATTGCTCCCACATTGGGATCAGAGCACCGTACTTGAGGGGTTATGTCTATGTTAATCACCATAACTATCACTCCCTCACTGTGCAGATGGTCTGTGATGCTCCCCTCCGTATATTAGTGTGATTACAGGATATCCAGGGTCTTGCCATGCCTATATCCTGCGGCAGTCAACCCTATGGGAGAAGTTTGAAGGAAGACACATGCCAGAGGGCTGGCTACTAGTTATGTTGGAGTTGCTACTAGGTATGTTGGTTTTAATTGTTTGTGTCCTCAAAAAAACTATAGGTGTTTCAGGATATGGGTGTCAAACTTGGCTCATGACACCTCTGTCTAGACCATGAGGCACTCCACAGCAGCAGTATAACAATGCTCACATCATCACCCCTAGTGTGATTGGGTGGATATTTGGAGTATTGAAAATGAGATTCCGCTGTTTGGACCATTTGGCTGGGATCCTGCCATGTAATGCCCGGAAAGTTGGTGACATTGTGAATAACTGCTGTATGCTCCACAACATCCCCCTGGAGCAAGGCCTCCCTGATCTTGAGGACATAGGGGCAGATTCTGCACACCAATTTAAACTGGCTCCTCAGTTTCAAAAATAGGAGCAGATTCTGCACATCAATATAAACTGGCTCCTCAGTTTCAAACCCCTGTGGTGTCACACACATCTTCAACATTGTCTGCAATGAGGAACCTTTGCAACTGGGAAGCTCTAAATTATCTCAGCAGGAGTGAGATAATTGTTTAAAGAAAAATCTGTTTACATTGTGGCGTTCCAGGTCACATGGAGGTTGAATGTCCTAAGACGTGGGAAAACTCCAGAGCCTAGGTAGTTAGGGAGAGGCTATTCTAGGTTGTACCTGCAGCACTCCATCTTTAAATTTCTTCTCGGTTTGCTACCCGAATATCTTTGGTTCTACCATATAGATCATCTGAGAATTCAGCATTTTTAGATTCTGGTGCTGCTGGTAACTGAAACAGTGCTCAACTTGCAAAAAGACTAAGCCTACACCTAAAACTATTGTCACAAACAGTTTTCTTAATTAGCATTGGTGGGAATAAGCTCTGGGGGGGTGCCACTCGCTTCAAGTCCAAGCCTATTGATCTGCAGATTGGAGCCTTACATGTGGAAACTTTTACCTTGTTGATTGTCACTAGATCAATAAATTGTTACGATCCACTGCCAGGATTTCTGATAGCATTAGCAGTTTCTACTCCTGGCTGTTGCTAGGCAGCAGGGAAGCAGTCAGTATTGTGGAGGCATTCATCTGCAGGCAGTCTGTAATCAAGCTCTCAAACAAGTGTGTGCAGTTCAGCTGCAATTTAGTCTGCAATCAAAGAGGCTGGCTTGCACGGGTTTCTCTTCCTGCTATACTGCAATTAGTCCCAGCATTCCCTGCTGGTTCCTAGGGTCCAGTTTGTTTGGTTTCGTCTTGTTCCCGGTCTCCTGTCTATTCAGAGCAATTTACTTGTGCTTGTTCATCTGTGTTCCTGGTCAAGTATCTCCCAGCCTGCTGTGAGTGATCTCCAGCCTGCAACCATGCCACATTACCAGCCACGTGTGGCCCAGCCATGTTACCAGCCTGTGGCCTAGCCACCTTACTAGCCTGCGGTCCAGCCGCATTACCAGCCTGCGGCCCAGCCACTTTACCAACCTGGAACTTTGCCGTATTATCAATCATCTGTACCTCTGTCTACAGTTCAGCTGCACCATCTGTAGCCAGCCCCTATTCCTTCCTGCGGCCCAGTTTTGTACAGATCAGCAGCTCTCATTAATATTTGCAACTCTTACCATCTAGTGCAGCCCATACCGCAGCATATCTCCATCACTACCTGTGGTCCACTCACACTCCAGTGTGCGATCATATTTGCGGAATTACCATCCCCATTGCTAACAAGGAACTGCCCTTCCTGTTGTTCACTAATTGGCATATCAGTTCTCGCCAAGTCCATCGCTGAGTATTCAGATCAGCCTTCGCCCAGATCGAGATTGCCAGCTCAGGTACGTCCCAACTGCGTACCAACTGCGACCTGTAGGTGTTAGTAAGTTAAGCCCACACTGTGCCCAGAATAAGACCTGGTGGCAGCCTAAGTACCGGTGTGTATATTCAGTCACTAAGGGTACAACGGGTTGGTGTTATAGGTGGAAGATCTCACTTAGTGACTCTGAGGGTTTATCTTGCATCACACTGTAGTGTCATAACATAAATCCCATCATCCAGGGTCTACACATGTGTCCTCATACACTGTTGTACAAATTGCGCAATATAGCCACTATCAGTGAACCAGGTGCTGAGCAACTCAACCATACCCAGCATCTTTCTTGCTGAAAATGTGCATTTTGTTTGCATAAATAAAACTGGGAGCAACAAAACTAGATTGCTAGCTCATACTGATCAATTTGATGTGCAACATTTGTATATCTGTGTGCGACTGAGTGTGAATCTGTGTTAGAAGAACTCCAATCCAGCGGCGGCTTTTTTTTCATGCCATGTTCCACTGTGCTTCATCAGCGACTTTCTACATGTGTAAAACTAATTCCTTTGCAGTGAAAGTCATAACCCAGCATCTCTACTACCCTGTGAGTGGTGTTTCGCTGCAACTGCAATGCAAATAAAATGCAAAATTTAAAGAAAAAGTTCCTATGCTACTCTGCTTGGTACGGCTCACTCTTGCCAGTCGTCTTGTGCTGCATGGCGTATTGAGGCTTGGTGTATGAGGACACCAAGCACCCATATATTGTTGAATTCATTAGAGTGAGGAAGTCCATTGGCACATGCGTCCGAGGGCGATCAGGAACTGGTAAGGGCAACAGTGGACCAGGGAAGTGACTTTCGGTTACAGCAGAGATGAAATCATTCACATCAAATTGTTGCCCATCAATAAGTTCTAAAGACTAACTCTTGAGTATATTTCACTCCTGTGTGACCTGAGAAGCGAGATTGTTGTGTCAAAGTTAAAACTTAATGCAAAGCTTAGGAGGTACAAAAGCCTTCCCAACTGTTACTTTAGACTTAGGGCCTGATTTAGCAGTGCACTGCTGAACGCAGATTCCTGATTATCGAGAATCTGCGCGTACGCAAGACCCATTCCGTGTGCAGAATGGGTCCTGCTCAATCACACGCAAGCCCTTGAATGCCTCTGCCTGACTGACAGGCAGAGGCATTTAAGGGGCAGTGCAGGGGCGGACAGTGTTCCCAGAAACGGAGTTTGTCTGTCCCGTTTTACGGGAAAGGCCAGCCTAGAGACTGCGTCAACGTACACAGTCTGCTGGGCTCACAAGACGGCCAGTCTGAGTAAGCTGAGGCTTACTCAGCTATCCGGCACCGTCCATCTTTGCAACCATCAACCACTGATGATGATCCCAGCCTGCGACCTCTGTCGTAGTGCTGAGATCGCAAATGCAATTGCGATCCTTGCTGAATCAGGCACTTAGTCACCTCTAAGGGGTAGTTAAAGGGACATGACCTGTGGTACCCTGACAGCAAAGTCCATTCCGATTTGCAGAGGTTCTTGGTGAAAACAGTTGGAACTGGCTGCCGGGTTACATTCCTGGTACCCTGATAGCCAGAGGCAAGGGCCATGGGACAGCAATGGTGCCACCAACAAAGCCCTGCGCTCTGTGTGGTAGCACTGGTTGCACACCCCTAATTATGGCCCTAGAGAAGATCTGTGTGAGCCAAAGAACACTTTAACCTACAATATAAGTAGTGCAGTTTGGCACCAGACACTGTCACATCCTGTAGCACTATTGTGCTACCATTCTTTTTAAATAATAATAATAATAACAACAATTGCACATTCCCTCAGCCTGGTCAGCCAGCCTGGTAAGTGCCAAGCAAAATGATTACTGTCCTATATGTGGAGGAATATAGCGATATGGCACAGTGCAAATTATAGTTTCATGTCATAACAGAGTGGTAATTTAAAAGCCATAGAATAACTGGTTTTCTAAATGTGAGGGCAGGCGAACTGACTGTCTTTATTAGGTCATATATCCTTTGAATCCAGTTACAAGTTAATGAAAGGCAGGAAAGATGGAAAGCTAACCATTTGACATGCAAATGGAACCTAGCTCTGGATGTTCCTGAAAGGGCCTAATTTTACATTTCGGAGCCACAGCCTAATTTTAAGAATTGTTAAATGTACCTGTCACATGATAATTATTCTTTGAAGTTTACAAGTCAGGAAACCTTTTAGTTAGAGTCTTGCCCAGGTAATGAAATTAACAGGGACAGGCAAAGTTCCCACTAGCCTGTTAATGAAATTAGGAAATACTACACAGATTTGTCTAGCTCAGAGCCCATCTGTGAGTCCACTCAATTATGGTAACATTGTCACCAGGGCAAATGTATTGCTCAACCTTTGTTTCTGCATCTATAGACAGTCAGCACCATAGGGGGTAAAACAAATAGTAACCAGGCTGACATTCAGGTGTGATGAGATATAGCAGATCAAGGATCAGTCATATTTGAATGGTTTATGCGACAAAATTGATGTATCAGTGATAGCTGGAAGCTTGGAAAATTATATACATATAACGGGACCTCATATCCAGGTTGGGTGCGATTCCCAGATCACTGAGACATACAGTTTTGAAGATATGAGATATCTCAAGAATGCACAACCACATCATATTTAGGGCGGAATTCAATTCTTTATAGCCGCTATCGCGCCCGACGGAGCTATTCAATTCTTGCTCCTGTCGTGCACGATGAGCTGCCAGCGCTACATTTCAGCTCGCAGCCCCTGGAGATGAGAGCTGAAATGTGCGAAAAGTGACATGTTTGGGCGCCCAAACATCACTTTTCGCGATCGCACCCAGCACTTTGGTCGGGTTTAGCTGCTTTACGCGGCTAAACCTGACCTCTATGGGCGCGATCAGCACGAACATCTTGGACAATTGTATAGCGGCCCGCGAACTCCCGTCACTTTAGACGGGAGATGCGGGCGGCGAATACAATTGAATTCCGCCCTTAGACTTTTATAACAGATGAAATAAGGACCAGTACGATGAACACCCCATATTGTAGGTAATACTTCAACAGGAGAAGTTATTAGGCTTATTCTGTTATAAATTTAAAGGGACTTAAACTTAGCTGGGAGGTTCCTGTCCTCCGATTAATCCACCAATCAGAGCGGACGAGTACAACAACACCCTAGGTGTGATGCAATTCTGATAAAAGGGATTGAAGTCCTGTGTTCGGTGTACAAACTGGGGGATCATGCCACATTGAAGTTTAGCCTGCATTCCTTGCATTTCTTACCATTCCTCCTGGGCAGAAATATTCTGTAAGTCTACCTCTACCATTTTTATTTAATTATACATGTACTGTATGTAACTTTGCAACCATTCCTTTCTTTGTACCATTCTGTTTAAGCATTGTATGCCTTTTGTAAATAAAGTATTCTTTATTAGTTTATTTCATATAAGCTCCGAAACCTAGTCTTTGAAGAGATTAGTCCGCTAGGGTGAAGCTACATCTATTGTTAAGTACGGGAAGCAGAGGGTTGGTCTCAGCGAACTGGGTGGTAGTCTGGGACATCGAGTCTGCACAATTGTGGAGAGGTTAAGCAAAAGATTAACTGCGTGGGAATCTTGTTGCCGAGCCTGTGCAATTATTGGGGCAATAGAGAACTGGTGGCCTCTTTAAATCGTTTCCATCGGTGGTGGCAGTTTGGTAAGTAAGGTATTTGTATTACGGCACTCTGTCTATAGCAGAGGTGCACCCCCCACGTCAGGGATACTGGGTACGGGTCCCTGACAAAGCTGCTCACTTCCGACTTCATTGGGACCTCTTAGTATGGTCAAAGCTTGCCAATAGCAGTCATCTTCTAACTTCATTTAACATTATAACCAATTATAATTCAATAGATTATGATTAGATTATTATCAGGCATAAAGATCATTTGGGGGGCCACACACATGGTATCAGGCCAAATGCTCCATTTTCCTGCACATATTGTAGCGTGTGCAGTCACCTATAAGAAGTTTATGTTTCAATCTGCAACACTGCCTCATCAATTAAAAATTTCATAAAACATTATCTTTTTAAACATTTCTAAGTATCTCCAAAGTCATTGCTTTTTCTGACTGATACAGTAGTATTTCACGAGCAAGTGCTCCTGTAACATGCTAATTAGTATTGAACTGTTCAGCAATCATTAACAGAGGTCAAACGATTGTACTGTACTGATTGTCAAACATAACAAACTGTTTATCACAAATCATCGATTTACTGTCAACAAAACCCCTCCCAGCAGTATCAATTACATACTGGTGATACAACAGCAGATCAGTAACAGTTCAACAATGTAACACTCTTTACTGAACAGCCGTATGAACAACCAAGAACATTTTATTTAGCAACATAATTTGTCTGTATCAACTTACCAAAGATGCTGCCAGTATTGGATGTAAACATGGCATTGATAAAAGGAGACTTCATTCAGCTAAGAAATCTTGTGCAGTCTGGCTCTGACATTAATGTTAGGGATGAGGAGGAACGAACTGCTTTAATAAATTGCTGTCTTCACGAAGGAGAGAACTGGGCTTTGGGATCAGCTAGACTTCTGCTGCAACATGGTGCAAAGTTAAGCTTGTGTGACAAGAAGGGGCGTAATGCCTTGATGTACGCAATCATGTACAGAAGAGAAAATCTTCTCAAGCTTTTCCTTGATGCACTGGACTGTGATTTAACTCACACGGATAAATGGAATCGCACAGCACTCTGGTATGCAGACTCGTTAGGTAATATTACCATCACAACAATGTTAAAAGACATTTTAAAGAAGTACCAATTGGAGACAGAAAATTCAAACAAACATGTAATAACCAAAGTAAATGCTGCTAAGCATATAAAGCTGAATAACCATTACAAAGGACTTTTTAAAGGAAAAGGCACTAAGACACAATATGTGCTGCCTTATAAAACAATACCAGCTTCTATTTGGGAAAAAAGAGTGAAATGCTATAATGGCACTGGAAATGTTGCTAAAAGTGGCACCACGTATCTCCCAGCACTGCAAACTACTACCAGACTAGGCAAATTTCCGAGCATCCACGAAAAGTCATCATCACACCCCACGGAAAATGATAAAGCTCCAAGTAAAGGAAACAAGGAGAGCTCTAAGGAAGCTAACTGGCGAGAAGACCTAAAAAGAGTGAATGCAATCCTTGAGATACAACTTAGTTCCTCTTATTGCTCAACAGCCAAACTTTTGCCTCCAAATATACGAAGATATCCTAAAATTTTAAAGAGTGAGACAAGGGAAAATATGGAAGATGAGCTGCAAAGAAAAAGAAGAGTTAAAAACAGGAGGTTATCATTTGATGCTTTTGATGTCTTGCAAACTAAAATGCCTACAAAAGGCAATTTCAGGAGATGTAGTGTGGCTGTAATTCCTTTAATTCGATTTCAAAATTACAAGTCACCATATTCAAGTAGACACGAACAGCAAAAGACCAAGAGTTTACTATCTTAGCTCTTACCATTATTATAGCTAATTGTTCTATCATACTGTAGCTGCCTGCGGAGCCCCTGATCTCTGAATAACTGAAGACACTACTGCTCACAGTAGCTGCTCATGGCTAATCAGGATTTACATTAAGGGGAGAAAATTGTGAGTTATGAAACTCGCTAAAGCTGTCAAAATAATCCAATCTGCAGGATTACAATATAATAGAACTTAGAATCTGATGAAAAGTGTGTACTTATGTGTATCCCAAAATAATATAGATTTGATTTAATTTTCATGTAAAACTTAATCACAGGCATAAATGAACTAAAATAGGAGAAAACCAAAATATAAATGGACACATTTGAAATGTTATGGTTATTTCTGAAACAAGAAATCTGTTATATTTTCTAGAAATTAGTAAAATGGTGGAGTCTGATGTGCAGGATTCTTGGCATTTGTAAGAGTTAATCAAGTAATGTACATTAGATATGTCTTACAATGTTTTATTATAGATTATTGTATCTTGCTCAGTTGCTTAACACTGGAAAAAAACAAGACAATTGTTATGTGCCTAATGCAAAACAAATATGTATTTATTGGTAAGCCTATCGACTAAATAACTAAAAGAGTTGAACTCCATGGTCATTGTAACAGATTGGTTAGCAAATAACTTACTCAACTTACAGTTTGTTAATTAGATATTTGTTTGAATAAAACTTGTTCTTACATGTAGCAATAAATCATCTCCTATCTTATTGGCATGTATGATACTTCTTTCAAGTACAATATTATATTGAAATGACAGCCTGCAGCATAAAAAAAGGAAAAAAACGTTAGACATCTGATTTTAAAATCACTTATTTAGAAGTAATATCAATTGTATTTATATTTTATGTATGTGTTAGCATTGCGAGACGGATATTTTAATCATAGGATTGATGGCTGAATGTTCAGCACAAGAACTGAACCATATCTGGTATTTTTTGCTAATTAGGGACAAGAACATATTGCAATCACAATCAATCTAGATATACAGTACATAAAGCTATAGCCAGGCCACACACTGAGCACAAACCAAGGGTGTTTTATGAATTTAGTGGTCTTGTGTGCAAATGTAGTTTGTGATTAGCCCATATGAAAAGGAAAGAATGAGAAGGTAACATATAATACTTCACGTTATTAATTACAATGACATGTGATGCATTAAATGTCAATTTACAGCTTGCTAAATCTCTATGTGACATGCAGTATGCTCTCCCCACTAAATTCAGAAAAGTCTGCAGGCTGTGCTGCTTTCTCCTATCTGCCCATTGTTACACCAGTTTTGGCACAGAAAATTCTCTTTGGTTAATATAGTAAATGATATTAATTCTCAGCAAAATGGGCTATATTTGGGATGATACCGACTACACAAAGGACTTCTAATGGATGCATATAACACATATTAGCCATTAATGCAGCAGCATGAAAAGTGATTTTGCAAAACTGGTTTTCAGTTTCTCCACCCTCCCTACAAATGTTTCAAAACAAACTATTCCATGTTTTTCACATGTACTGGATAGAAACTTCTTTAGATAAGGAGCGCTTATCCCCACGATTCTTCAATACATGGGAAAGCTATGATTTTCCTCTCCCTGGGATTTTCCAGCATAGAATTGAAGAATTTCTGAAAAATACTATGTGGTATGAACAGAGGAGAGCCTCAGGAGATCCTCCTATTAATATTTAATAATCATTTGTGATTCCAGTCTCTTTTTAGTTCCTGTGGAGACCCCTGGGACTGTAGCCTGCTATGCTGCGCGGCTCCCCCGCACCCCCCCCCTTTTATATTTTTCATATGAATGTATGTGAGATTGATCAATATTTTTGATTGTCTAACCTTAATTACTGTTACATTTCTCTTATGATGTAATTAGTTACTCATGTGACTCCCTACTGTCATGGATAAGTAACATCTTTATTGACTAATGGATTGTATGTCATCAATAACTGTTTGTGGTGCTTTACACAATAAAAACTTGTTTGAAAATAAACAGCCCACACATTACATAAGTAGTCCAACAGCCCCCCATTAGACTTTACATTAATTACCTTACATAACTCCCCTATCAATTTAATACCCCTCAATATTACCCTGATAAGTCTCACCAACGCTCACATTATAATATTTCCCACTACTTTAATACCCGCTTCCCACACTACAATAGTACCCCATCACCACCCACCACAAATACCAATTACTATGATTGCTCCTGGGGCAGATTACTGTCTCCTACTGTGCTGTCTATGCACATTTGGGGAGTTAGAGCCAGTCCCATGTGTTTTAAAGGATGAAGGGAGCTCTGGCCCACAAGGATAGGAGCAGTTTGGAAAGCAAGAAAAATGAGGGGTGAACTAAAGCAGAGTGGAAGGGTAGGAATCTGAGTGGAAAGTACCAGAAGGAGAGCTAGCTGGAACATCAAGGTCTAGGAGCAGATCAGTCCCATCCCATACTCTCTGTGTGACCTGTCAAACTTGGCCAATGAGGATAGGGCGTTGGTCAGCGCTTCGAAGAAGTCACTCCTCTGTCTTACCATCTGTCCTATCTGGCTTCTAGGGGCTGCAGCTAATGCAGTCTCTAGAAGCTGGTGCTTGTGCGCATGCACCAGTTTTTGTGCGAATGCACAGGTCCCAGTGCCTGGCAGATCCACTGCTCACGTGCAGTGGACCTAGCAGACACTGCTGCTCGTACAGCCCCGGTTCAGACTGCAACGCAAGCAGCACTGCTGACCATCTGGACTGCAGCACTGGCAGCCCTCCTCATTAAAAAGGTTAGGAACCGCCACTGCATACCATCATTTTCCTGTCTGCAGCCATAACTTTCATCATTAGTATCTACACTTACACCTATCCCATGCTGAATGCCAGAGCTGTCTGAAACTGGAGTCTCTTCACCATACGCACACCTCAGAATACCACATAACTCTGGCTACACCATGACACTCCAACAAAATGGATCTCTTATGTGCGTGAATGAGGTGGCCGGCCAGCTGCTACCAAGAAATATCCATTTCACTGAATATCCATCAAGGTATATGACGTATATGACGTAGATATGACGGCTGTGGCACGTGCATCATGCAAATAATCACTAGATATGTCCACTTTTTAAATTGTGGCCCACTCATTATAACCATGCCCCATATGTGCTCTAGGCAGTGCAACTCTGGAGCCAGTCCAAATCCCTACCAATCCTTCATGTGAATCCAAATTCCCAACATCTTTCCTGTAGATTAAAATTCTTTATTTCCAGAATTGGTCCCAGCAAATAAGGAACTTCCAGCTAGCCATGAGACAAGAATTGGAGGGAAGTGACAGGAAGCAGAAAGATATTTTATAACACTATATTGAATGTATTACACTAATATTTCCCCTTAAAGAAATTATACTAGTTAGACGAGTGCTACAAAAAGAAAGCAATGAAATAACAATTGCATTAAGACAAATGTGGAAATGTCGGCACTCAGATCTGTACTTTGCAAAATGGGTTGGCCTTGGATTTCATCATAAAACTGGTGGGTACGCTCTAATTATGCTGTATTGATATTCCGGATAATTCACAATAATATGAGATATGGTAAGAACTTACCCTTGTTATCTCTATTTCTACGAAGTCCATAGGGTTCCACAGGATACCTTGGGGTATAGGTGATGACGTCAGGCATCGGGCACCATAGAGTTAAGTTTCAGCCTCCCAGGATGCACTAGGGTCCCCCTCCTATACCCCGCCCCCGAGCCAAGGCATCTCAGTTAGGTATCAAGTCATAGGCCGGAGGAGGAGAAGGAAGAGAGAGAAGAAAGATCTGGACACATACAAGAATCACATTCTCACCAGAGGGAGATGGAAAAACCGGTGACCAGAGTAAAGCCCATCTGCAGCACAGGTGCGACAGGGCGGGAATCCTGTGGAACCCTATGGACTTCGTAGAAATAGAGATAACAAGGGTAAGTTCTTACCATATCTCATATTTCCTACTTCAGGGTCCATAGGGTATCCACAGGATACCTTGGGGATGTCCCAAAGCAGTATCCTTTAAGGGTGGGGATGCTCCTGTGCTGAAAGTAGAATCCGCCGCCCGAAGGAAGCATCCTGAGAGGCAAAGGTGTCAAATGCATAATACCTCACAAAGGTATGGACAGAGCACCACGTAGCAGCCTTGCAGATCTGTACTGCAGAGGCACCACGTCGAGCTGCCCACGAAGGACTTACAGACCTAGTGGAATGAGCCTGCACAGAAGGAGGAACCGGCAGGCCTTCATGAAGAAAAGCTTCAGAAATAGCCATACGGATCCAGGCTGCCAAAGTTTGCTTTGAAGCAGGCCAACCCTTTTTACGGAAGCCATAGAGGACAAACAAGGTGTCCGACTTCCTAAACGAAGAAGTGCGGTCAACATAAGTCCTTAAGGCCCGCACAACATCCAAAGTGGCCTCACCCACTGAAAGGCCAGGTGAGTTAAAAGCTGGAACAACTATTTCCTCGTTAACATGAAACTGGGAAACAACTTTGGGAAGAAATTCAGGACGAGTGCGTAGCACTGCCCTGTTCCCATGAAAAATCAAGAAAGGGGGTCTACAAAAGAGAGCCCCTAAATCAGAAACACGTCTGGCCGAAGCTATGGCCAGAAGGAAAACAGTCTTAGCTGTTAGCCATTTAAACTCCAGCGGTGCATAACCTCTCGGTCGACACCACTGGAAGAACGTATGCCACACGCGATGGTATATTCTCGTGGAAGACGGTTTCCGAGCTCTTAGCATGGTTTGCAGCACAGAGCTGGAAAACCCCCTGGACCTTAACATGGCCGTCTCAACAGCCATGCCGTCAAAGACAGCCGAGTCAGGTCCGGGTGAAGACAAGGACTCTGTGACAGAAGGTCCGGTCGGAGCGGTAATCGCAGAGGACTGTCCACGGTTAGACCCTGAAGGTCTGAGAACCAGTGCCGTCTGGGCCATGCGGGAGCTATCAACAGGAGCGTCCCTCCTTCCTGTTTGAATTTTCGGAAGGGAAACCGGAGGAAAGAGGTAAGCAGAACCGGAACATCCACCGGACGGACAGAGCATCCACCAGAGACGCCTCTACGTCTCTTGTGCGAGACCCGTACACCGGCAACTTGTTGTTGTGCCGGAATGCCATGAGGTCGATCTCTGGAAGACCCCACCTGTCCACCAGCAGTTGAAAAACGTCCGGGTGCAGGGACCATTCCCCTGGATGAACGTCCTGGCGACTGAGAAAGTCCGCCTCCCAGTTTAGCACTCCCGGGATGAAGACAGCTGATATGGCCGGAAGATTGCGCTCCGCCCATACCAGGATCCGAGACACCTCTACGAGAACCGCCCGACTTCGGGTTCCTCCTTGCCGGTTTATGTAGGCCACGGTGGTAGCGTTGTCCGACTGGACCTGCACTGGGTGACCTTGGAGAACCCGATGTGCCTGATGGAGAGCATTGAAAACCGCTCGGAGTTCCAAGATGTTTATTGGAATCTCTGCTTCTGCCGGAGTCCACCAGAGATCGCTCCCCAGCCCCGAAGACTGGCGTCCGTTGTTAACAGGACCCAATTTGCCACCCAGAACGGACGACCCCTGTTGAGATGGGTCGTCTGCAACCACCAGGCTAGAGACAGGCGAACCTCCGGAGTGAGCACCAACATCTGGTACTTCAGACTCTGAGGCAGTTCATTCCATTTGGACAGGATCAGGTGCTGCAGAGGTCTGGAGTGAAAACTGGGCATATTCCACCATGTCGAATACCGACACCATGGAGCCCAGTAACCTCATTGCCGAGTGCAGAGACACCCGGCGGCTCTGCAGACAACTGCGCACCCTCGACTGTAAGGCAGAGATCTTTTCCCCCGTCACAAAGATCCTTTGCTGTCCCGAGTCCAATAGGCTCCGAGATGCAGAATCCGCTGAGACGGGATCAGGGTGGACTTCTGCCAGTTTATCAACCAGCCGTGCCATTGCAGTAGCGCAATGGTCAGGTCCAAGTGGCACAGAAGGAGCTCCGGAGATCCTGCCACTAAGAGAAGGTCGTCCAAGTATGGCAACATGCGGACTCCCTGCAGCCGCAGGGAAGCCGCCATGACCGCCATCACCTTGGTGAAAACACGTGGTGCTGTCGCCAGGCCAAAAGGTAACGCCCGGAACTGAAAGTGGTCGCTGCGGATTGCAAACCTGAGGAACTGCTGATGGCGCAACAGAATAGGGACATGCAGGTAAGCGTCCTGTATGTCCAATGACACCATGTAGTCCCCAGGTTCCAGCGCCAGAATGATGGACAGAAGGGTCTCCATCCAAAACTTCGGCACCCGCAAAGACTTGTTGAGAGCTTTGAGGTTGAGAATCGGACGAAACGACCCATTGGGTTTCTGCACCAAAAAGAGATTGGAATAGAAACCCTGGCCCCTCTGGGAGAATGGAACAGGCACTATAACTCCAACCTGGAGCATAGTGTGCAAGACCTTCTGCAGCTCCGTGGCTTTGTTCCGGTCTGATGGTAGACCCGTGGTGAAGAATCGAGCCGGGGGTCTGTGCCGGAAGGAGAGGGCATACCCGTGTGAGACCACCTCGAGAACCCAAGTGTCCGTCGTGGTGACCGACCAACACCGGGCGAACTGCAGCAGGCGGCCTCCCACTTTGGGATCCCCCAAAGGGAGGCCCGGACCGTCAAGCTGCAGGCTTGTCATCCGGCTTAGGGGCCGGACGTCTGGTACTCCAGGCCTGCTTCCGGGGCTTAGCCTGTCGGGGAAAGGACTGCGCTTTAGGCCTACCCTGGGTCCTATAAGGCCGAAAGGATGACTTACACGAACCGGAAGGAACTGCAGCAGACGGGAGACATGCCGATTTGGCTGCCGCCAGCGTGGCTGCAATTTTGTCCAGGTCCGGACCAAAGAGAACTTCTCCGTTAAAAGGCAACGCTTCCAAACCCTTTTTGGAATCTGCGTCCGCCTTCCAAGATCGCAACCACAATGTGCGACGAGCAGCTACAGCTGCCAAAGAAATTCGAGACGCCAGGGTACTAATATCCAAGGCCGCTTCGTTGATATAAGTGGCCGAATCCCGGAGATTGCCAATCAATTCCGTCTGCTCAGCCGGACAGTCGGAATCGAAGGACGCCTCCAACGTATCAGCCCAGCGCTCCATAGCTCTGGCAACCCAGCAAATGGCCATAGCTGGCCGCGCTGCCCCCCCCCGCAAGGGAATAGACGGACTTCAGGCAGATCTCCACCTTGCGGTCCGTAGCATCCTTAAGGGAGGACATGGATGGCATGGGTAATGTGACACTACGGACAAGGCATGTCACATGAGAATCCACCTGTGGAGGGGACTCCCACTTGGCAAAATAATTGTCCGCAAATGGATACGCCACTGCTAAACACCTTTGAGGCTGATATCGTTTGCCTGGCTGTTTCCACGCTTCCTCTAGATGGTCAACTAATTGCCCCGAAAGAGGAAACACTGTGGTATCTCCTTTAACATCCTTGAAAAAGGCGTATTTGGACTTTGATACTGGAGGCTCCTCATCCTCAATAACTAAAGCAGTACGGACTGCACGAATAAGGCCAGGTATATACACCTTAGACTTAGCGTCCGACTCTTTAGAACGGGAAGGTTCCTGGTCAGAAAGATCCAGAATCTCCCCGTCGTCGGACGTCCTCCTCATAAGGAGCAGACAGAGACGCCACCGGCCACTTGTGAGGCCGCATCACAGACTCCCCTTGCAACACGTCTGACAACTGCTATACAGAGCTTGTTAACGAATTAAACCACGCAGGTTCATGAGAGACCTGAGGAGGGGAAATAGGGAGACTGTGGGGTACCATCAATTGTCTTGAGAAACCCTGCATGGGTGACGACACCACTGACTCCTGGGACAAACCCATCTGAGTGAAGGCAGGCTGCGGAGCTAACTGGCCCACGAGGGTTGTAAGCACTTTGGCAAAACAAGCCCAGGGCAGCTCCTGTACCGGAGCCGTGACCATAATCGGTCGCGTCAACGAATAACACCGTCGACATAGTCCCTCCGCACTACTGTCCCCCTCTGCTATAGGTACCTTGCATGCAGTACATAAAAGCTGGAGAGGAAAATCACTTTCAGACATAATGGTAAGTATGTGACCCCTCTCACTCGTTAGTGTGAGACCACCCTGCAAGCACCGCACCGCAAGGGCTTTAGCAGAAACAGGGACAGTTAAATGCTGACAGATAGAAAATGAAAGTACAGGCAGCAGACGCTAGCATAGGTCACATACAATGCAAAGAAATCAATTCCTGCACTATCAGCGCTGATCCTCAACTACACATACTCAGAGCCTGGTAGGACACAGCGCTGCATACACAGACCTTAATCCAACGGAGGAGAGGTATGCAGGGGGACCCAGACCGCGATGCCACCGTTCATCAGCGTCCAGCAGCACTCACCATGCTTCTTCCAAAGATGGCCACCCAGGAGCAGAGAGGAGGCCGGCCTGGGGGAGGAGCGCTGACACAGAACCAGTCAGCTAGAGCAGAGAGGGCTGTGTGCAGCGGGGGAGGCGCCGGCTGTGAGACAGGGAAGGCGCGCTCCCCTGGCATGCATTTAACCCCTGGGACGCCGCAGTGCTACCGCTCTGCCGCGGTCCTGCTGTCCCAGGGTGGTAGTGGAAGCGCAGGTTAGAACCTGGCTCCACGCTGCAGCCAGTCCCCAGGGAGCCCCCTGCCTGGGGACTCGGGACCATGTATCAGCGGGGACCCACCGCGGGACCCCGCTGCTTACCTGTTGTCCCCCTTGATTCCCGGCCATGGTCCTAAACATCTGGGGTCACCACTAGCGGTGACCCCAGATGCCTACCAGCATCCCCGGATCAGTACCGGTGTTCTGGTACCGGCGGGGGTGTAGGGAAGACAGCATGGACGTCAGGACTGACTGTCCATGCTGTACTTCCAGATGTGCAGCCACAGCTGCATTGAAGAAACTTCAGGGGCTCTTGATGGCCCCCCTCTAACAGGTGCATCTGACTTCGGCCGGGCACCAAACTAAACTGAGATGCCTTGGCTCGGGGGCGGGGTATAGGAGGGGGACCCTAGTGCATCCTGGGAGGCTGAAAACTTAACTCTATGGTGCCCGATGCCTGACGTCATCACCTATACCCCAAGGTATCCTGTGGATACCCTATGGACCCTGAAGTAGAAAAATATTTACTCATGATAAAAACATTATAAAATATTCTGAAAATGTACATCAAAGTGATTCTTAGGGGTATATTTACTAAAGTTAGAGTTTTTAGAAGTGGAGATGTTGCCCATAGCAACTAGATTCTACTTAACATCTAACTAGCACCTTCTAGAAGATAATAGCTAGAATCTGATTGGTTGCTATGGGCACATCTCCACTTGTATAAACTCTCACTTTAGTAAATTTACCCCTTAGTTGGTTGGGTGCATAACTATCCAAATACTTTCTAGTATCCTTATAATTGCTTGTGTTCTTGTTCTCTTTATTTACTTATTGCCTTTCTTATGTATTGCTTGCATGCATAAATCAGGGTCACATTCCTATTAATAAAATTCAACAGAAATAGATGATGAACGTGTATTTTTGTTTTACTTTTTATTTTGCAAATATGGAAATATTTATTGATCAATACATGCAGGAAACCAATAATTGTACATTTTATACTTGAGCAACTAAGCATGATAAACATGTCAGTTAGATTAATTACAATATGAGAATACTAATATTGATAATATATGTGTGACACTATGAAAGGTGAGAGCAACTGGGAGGTGGATAATGGGTTGTTTTCTACTTCCGATGAAATCTTATGGCCGGTACACACTACGATAGTGACAATGACTGTACACACTGGCCGACCTGACGATGCATGCTCCCGCATGCAGAATGGCCCCGCCGTCGCGATGTATGTACTTGCCGATGACGGGACTCCTGCCAGGTCCCGTTACGACAGGTCGGCTGGATACACATCGTTAAATGTGTACCCAGCATTAGAAACATTTTTAGACACTAGAAATTTCTGAATATGGAACCTTTTCAACGTCTGGGGAGAACATTCATCTTGATTGCAATAATCCTGCTTAGTCATGAGATCACATGTATAGGTCTGATTTCATTTGGGAAATAAGCCTAGTGAGGTTCATTTTGGAAATAAGCCTAGTGAGGTTTTTCCCCATGTCATGAGGCATAAAAGATAAAAATGTATAGTGTACAACCAAGTATTTTTTTTTACTATGTGTTTTAATCAAATTCAGTCTGATTGTGTTGCTTATCTTAGAGGTTAATTATATAATACCATGAGTTGGGTTGATTTTATACGAAAAGGTACTATATTAGTCCATAATTTTAACTAGTCTAGGTAATGATATTCTTGGTTGCAAAATACTAAGGGGTATATTTACTAAAGTGTGGGTTTACAAAAGTGGAGATGTTGCCCATAGCAACCAATCAGATTTTACTTATCATTAATCTAATGCCTTCTAGAATATTATAGCTACAATCTGATTGGTTGCCATGGGCAAAATCTCCACTTTTGCAATCCTGCACTTTAGTAAATGTACCCCTAAAAGCATGTCATCTGCAAAGAGGGACTTACATTTGGATTGACTATGCATTATACTGTTATGGGAACAAATCATAAAACTGAAAATCATGTAAATGTATAGATTAAGATGGTTTTGAGAAAAGAAGTTTAAATGAAATGATGAAGAATAGGAACCTAATGTGTTTTTGGCAGATAATAGTTTAGGAGTAAATATATTAATAAAAATAAATAGAATGTGACATATCACTTAGTTTTGATATTCTGGGGAAATTTGTTCCATCTCCATAATCTGCTCGTCATTTAGGTATGCAGTCAGAATGTCGAGATTTACAATGTTGACAAAAGAAGGTCGATATTGATGATGCCGACATGGGTAAAATGTCGACATCATTATTGTTTACACCTGCAAAATGTGGACCTTTTCGATAGTGTTAGCTTGTGGCATAGAAATAGACTAAAAGCACATTGTTGACATTACAACCAAGTCGACAATCTCATGTTGAAATAATGAAAGACATTGTGAACGACATTGTGACAAAATACAGGTTGAATCTCACATATCCAAATATTCTGAAATTATTTTGGCATGACTGACATAATTAAACATTTGATTTTTGATGGTTCAATTTACACAAACTTTGTCCAAAGCACAAATTACTAAAAATATTGTATAAAATTACCTTTAGGCTGTGTGTATAAGGTGTATACGAAACGCGATCGGTATGATTCAAATCCTGACAGCGGAAGCCCGGCAGAGGTGAAGATCCCGACTGTGCTATAGTATAATGTATAAGTATAAAATAACCTAACCACCCCCTTAGGGGTGCCTAACCCTAACCTCCGTAAGTGTCTATCCCTAACTGTAAGTGCCTAAACCTAACCCCCCAGTCCCTGCAGCCTAAATCTAACCCTCCCAGGGGGGGGGCTAACCCTAACCTCCTCACAGGTGTGCTTAACTCTAACCCCCCGTTTTCCCCTAGCCCTAACCCTCCCGGGGGGCTGCCTAACCCTAAGTCTCCCCCGGGAGCCCCTAACCTAACCCTCCCCCCCCTGCAGCTCTCCGTGCCCGGCTTACCTTCGTTCGGCATCCCGGGCGTCGGGAATTCGATGCCTGTCATTAGTACCTTGCCGGGATTAGACGATCTAAATCCCGGCCGTCGGCATCCCGACTGCATACCTATAAAACATAAATGAATTTCATGTATGTACACAAACTTTGTTTGAGCCACAAAATTATTGAAAATATTGTATAAAATGACCTGCAGGCTGCGTGTATAAGGTGTATATAACACATAAATGCATTATGTGTGTATATTTGGGTCCTATTCCCAAGATATGTCATTAAAATATGCAAATATTCCAAAATACGGAATATTCCGTTATCCAAAATACCCATGGTCCCAAGCATTTTGGATATGGGAGACTCAACCTGTATACTACACTAATAGATAATTTTATTTTTTTTTAAATCTCAAAATGCACAAAAATGTTTAAAGAACTATGGGCCTGATTCAGCATGGATTGCTATTGCAACACCGTACGCAGATCGATCAATGGTGCATACTGCACATGCATACGCAGGGCAGCGCACGTGGCGTGAGTTAGCATTGCAATCGCTTTGCAATCACGCGAACAGAATGAAAGCCATCACAGAGTGAGTAAGAGGCAGTGAGTATTTGGGGGTGGTAACAGGGGAATGGTCAGAGAAACACAGGCGTACCTGTCTGAACGCCGTTGCATGGGTGTGCATAAAGTAGCCACTGCGACGGCATACGCAGCTTGAGTACTCACTGCGTTCAACAAGATTTGCCGTTTCTGCGGCAGGTCTGACCTGCTGTAATTGAGCATGAGGGACGGATGTTACTCGATGTTCCCAATGTATACGCAGGACTGCAAGGTTTTACGGATGTAAGATAGCGGTAGTGGGCATCCCTATGCTGGCTGTGCGACGGCTTTGCGATAGCATTCATTAGCATATTTTCGCAGCAGACCCCATGTGTAATCGCAATAGCGATCCATGCTGAATCAGGCCCTATGGGTTACTGCATTAGCTCTATTCTGAATTGCAGTGGTAACTCACGCTGTGGTACAAAATTTTAGTTACCACAGCATTTTTTTTTCATATGTTGCCGAAGTCGCGTCTGTGATAATATGCAAATATCTAGTTTCCGTCCTCTCCTGGTGTAGTAGCTGCATCTGAATGAACAAGTAATGAGAAACTTTCAGCTTCCGTGCACGCCGTAACAGCTCACCTCACCATCTACACTTGCAGCAGCCCTATGGCAGGTCCAGTTTTTCCATCTAAACATGGCCTCCGTGGCTGCAGCTGTGCCCGTATTCAATTTGAGCCGACCATGTTAACGCGGCCCGGACTTAACCACGACTTCGCCTGTTTTGTAGGCGTTAAAGTATCGTGCACACTTTACCCCATATTCAATTTCAAAGTACATGTACTAGCAGAAAGTACAGTCATTTTTGGGGAAATCAGCCTGACACCCCCCAAAAGATTCTTTGACATGCGGGTTCCCTATAGTACCCCCCGATTTGGCTTGCTGAAGATATTTAGTGTTTTTAAATTGGCTCAATAGCTGCTAAATAGCGTTTTTCTATACCTGATGCAGAATAGTATTTAGGAGTATTTTTTCCAGAAAATAAGTTATCCCAGCAAATTTGGGGGACTTTACCGCCTATTAAATTGCATTGACTTTCAAATTGAATACGGGGTAAAACCAAAACAGGCGATAATGACGTCATCGGCGGTAACTTAACGCAGATCCGGACTTAACGCTTCAAATTGAATATGGCTCTAAGTACACAGCCGCCGTCACTGGCACCCGCATGAGATGTCATTTTTTGGTGTTCACTTTACACACCTCCGAGGAAAGACCATCATTTTGACGCCCTATTTCCAATACTGGCTGTCCCAAATGCAATGGTTAATTGTAGTTTCATGTGTGCATCGTAGGGATTTTCAGGACTTTTCGCAGATGCACAGTTGTGAATCTTTCACCTACGTGAACATCAGGATTGCGCTTGAATTGCACCACCTCTGAATCAGGCCCTTTTACATAATATGTATAATAGCACACCCACATATTTATTTCACTTGATGCAAAATAAGCCATGGTTACATGGAATGTATGGGGACGAAATTAGAGTAAAAAATCTTAAATGATTCCAACAGAATGTGCTGCAACATAGCTACTACACTACACACGCAGAGTATATACTGTACGGCAGCAGAGCTCTCAGCTCAGCTCAGAGGCCATATAATACAATAATAGTACATGAAGGATGACACCAGGGCGGGGCAAACGGCGCATGACGTCAGTCTGGACACGTGATACTACTACACGGGTTATACGTCTTTGCGGGACTAATCAAGTGTCGTCTGCTACAGGCCTAGTACCAAGCAAGTTGAGGCTAAATCTGCGGCTCTGCCAACTAATATAAGTACAAAGGCCGCTGCTCTATAGCATGGAGAGTTCAGCGTATGACGGAAGCGACAAGAAACGCACGGAACTCATGACGTGTCCTCTGGAGACAGGTAACCAATCAGAGAACGGCCTGCGCTTAACATGAGACGGGCTACGTCCGCCATCATTAGTGTGGGCTAACTCTGCAGTACGTTGCATGTAACGATAGGCTGCTTTATACAATTGATCAACTAGTAAAATTGCTTCTTCCCTTATATACACTGTGTAATTTGGCTTTTCTGTGCTATGGAATTGTAGTATTTGGAGGCACTAGGCGCTTCTCAACCCAGCCCAAATAAATCCAGTCTTTCCATGTAATATACTCCCCTACCCTCCAACATGACCCGTTCCATTAGATACCAAACACGCTGCTCCTGGACTTCCCACCTAATTAATGATTGCAGTCACCTGTGGTGAACTAGGTAATTGATGAGACAGGTGTTTCAGCACAGGTGACTGCAATCATCAATTAGGTGGGAAGTCCAGGAGCAGAGCATTTTGTACATAATGGAACAGGTAATCTTGGAGGGTCTGTACTCCTTATTGCCACCGGTCCATATTGAAACGTGTTTGTGGTACAAGCTGCATTTATAAGCCATTATCAACCTTTTTTTTTTCGAAACTCTGTGTTCTGATACAAATAAAAGAAGATGTTGAAAGGCAGACTAGTTAGTATGTTATGTATATATTATAGTAACCTATAGGCAGGTGGGTTGAAACCTATTTCCAATGACAGCTTAACATCTGCCAGTGTGACTGTCAAGATAATTGCAGAATCCTTCCTGCAAACATCCATCTTCTTTTGTCTGTGCTTTCACTCATGGCATGACCATGCTCCGTCCACCCAAAGCTTAGGCATAGCTGTTCCGTATTGTAAGGCATGCTCCCTTTTCAATGTCACCAATGTATTTGATTGGAAGCTGTATGTAGTGTATAGCCAAAGTCTAGATATACAAATTAAATCCCCCATACATCAGCAGTTGATTGCAGCAATCGTTTAATTTTCAATCGATTGTGTATAAAAATCTTTCCCTTTTTCAATCGATTGTGGCAATTCTGCAATCGATTGAAAAAGGGAAAGATTTTTATACACAGATAGCAAATTGCACGATTGCTGCAATCAATCTCTGATGTATGGGGGCCTTAAGATTAGATGCACAACTAAAAAACCCCATACATCTGCAATTGATTGCAGCAATCTGCAATCGATTGTGTATAAAAAATCTTTCCCTTTTTCAATTGATTGCAGAATTGCCACAATCGATTGAAAAAGGGAAAGATTTTTATATACAATCGATTGCAAATTGCATGATTGCTGCAATCAACTGCTGATGTATGGGGGCCTTAACTTGATGATATGTGGCCATGGCAATATATTACAAATGTCACACTAAAGGCAGCAATAAAAATAATTAAATACACCTGTAATTATTCAATATTTGTCACAATAAGTTGTTACCTTGTAGCCCCATCTCATTTTAGTAAGTATAAATCTCGGGGTGATAACACATTCTTCCCTATAGATGTTAGAACTGTGCTTCTGAAAACATTAAGAAAATGCAATCTACTAAACTTGTCTAAATAAGATCATTGCATTATCATACGCCCGTCCTGCACACGCCACTGGGGAAGCGGGAGAGATCAGGGAAAGTGGGCTACAATCCTAGGTGTTCGGGGAAATTACTGAAATACGCAAGCCTCCATACATGGTGGGATATAGGCCCTGATTCAGAGCCGGACGCTCTGACCAGAGCGCTCGCTCTGAATAAGGGCCCACCTCCATAATTATGGAGCGTCCTCCTGGACGCTCGTATAGCTGTGGGTCACCACCCACAGCCTATACGAGCGTGCAGGTTGATGGTCGCGATGGTCTTGACCATCGCCACTGCAAGCCGGAGCCTGCGGTTGAGTTTCTCAACCGCAAGGCCCGGAGTGATTTTGGCTCTATCAGAGCCAAAATCACTCCCACTGACATCACTAGTGATGTCAGTGGGGCCGGCTTCAGACGGTAGGCGTTCCCTTGGGAACGCCCCCGTCTGGGAGGCACGCCCCCGGCACGCCCACCAAAGGGGGCGTGCTGTCAATCAACATCGACAGTATGCCCCCTTTGATCAGACACAACGAGCGAAGGAAAGTCCTTCGCTCGTCGCGTCTCGCGCATGCGCACGACGGAGCTCCCTCCGTCGTGTGCATGCACAGTGCACACCATCGACCCACTTGCGAGTGGACAGCCGCTTGCGAGTGGGTCTGAATCAGACCCTTATTTGCATTGTACTTTGCATGTAATATGTCAGTCTTGCCCGAAAAAGTTCAGCCCTCCTAATAATAATTTTTATGTTTCCTGTTCTTCTACATCCCTGGAAGGTCCATCATTTTTTTCTGGACACATCTTTTTGAGACATGAAGAGGCTTATCATTGGTGAAAATGTGGCCCTGAGAAATCTATTTTTTCTTTTTACCACATATTGTAATAATAAACAATTTTTCAGGGCTATTTATAAAAAAAACTGCTACTGGGCCAGTGGCTTCAATAAGAACTCCTGGTGAATAGCAGTACAGTCATCATGATTGCTTTACTTCTGGGTTTTGACCCCATGCAGGGGCAGAGACAATTTGCAATAGAGGGGATGGAAGCCCGCCAGGGAGTGATCAGAAGATGCTCTCCACACAGGGTTCGAACAGCTGAACATGGTGTTATCTGTTAGGGCCAAGCTCCCAAAAGCTAAACTATTCGTAGCTTGTTGAATTGGCCCAGACCACGGTCCCATTGAAAATGCTGTAGTCTGCAGCGTCACTTTGCCTAATGCAGTAGATAGCTAATTTATCAAATTCAAATAATGAATTGATTTACTTTTTAGAAATAATGTGTAGTTTGTTTTATATTTAATTTTGTGTCCTGATTCATATCTATCCTCAGCAGGATGTAGTTGCCATCCCAGCATTAGGGATGCTGACGCTTAGAATGCTGGCACCAGAATCCCGACATTATTCGGAATCCCGGCGTCAGAATCCAGACCGCTGGCACCCCGACGGAAGTATTAGGGTTAGGGGGAGAGTTAGTGTACGGCTGCGGGAGAAGAGGGTTAGGGTTAGGCTGCGGGAGGGTTAGGGGTTAGAGTTAGGCTGTGCGAGGGTTAAGGTTAGTATACTTGTGTCAGGATTCTGACTATCGGGATGCCGCTACCGGTATTCTGACCACCAGCATCCCATACCCAACCCATCTTCAGCATGTCCTAGCCATATATTTATGCATTTTATATATCTTGAACTTTTATAATGGGATCGCTAGGAAGAACAGTCCAAGAAGATAGTAAATTGCTTTTATTTAGTAGGCGATAGACTGTGTACAACTAATGTTTCGTCTGTATGCGGACAAGTTCTTGGCATATTAGCAGGCCACCATAAAAAGGCCAAAATGTAGGAAAACGTTTGCATTGCTCAATTTATAATAATTTTGGTTTATTTTAAACAGGTTGTATTTTAACCCAACCAATTGGATACATTGAATCCTGTTTCACAGCAAAAAATGGCACACCCAGGCAACCCTCTGTTTGCAGTTTGTCTCGTGGCTGCTTAAGAATAAGCAAAACTGTTTTTAATAATCCTGAGCATTCAGTAATGGATCTGCAACAGTTCTCCCATGTATGGTGAGTTATCAAAACTGGAATCTTTTGCTTAGTATAGAGAGGCAATAGTTTTATCTCCTCTTTTTTGTCAACTGTATTTAAATGTTATTTTCAGTAATATAAGGCCTAATGTTGCATTGGCTATTCGCTAACTGCTCAAAATGGTGGCGCACTAGTCCCTCATTTCTACAGCTGTTTTAAAGCAACAGGCAGAAAAGGTGCTTTTTTAAATATTCTGACACCACTAAGATCTGACTGGGGGATCCAGAGAGTGTGTCAGGAACAGTCTTATATGGTCCCTCACACTCTGGTCACAGAATTATAGCATACAAACTGAATTCTATGTACTGCTTCCTCTATTAAGTAGGAAGTCATGTGACATTGGGTTTATTCCGTTTGTTAGCAGTATTAGATTTGTTTGCAATGAAATGCCTGCAAAATTCTGTCAAAATGCCGACAGCGGCATCCCGATGCTCGGTATCACGACATGGGTCGGGTAAGTATGCTAACCCTCCTTCTTGCACTCTAACCCTCCCCACCCAGCACCCTATCCTTCTCAGTTAGTGCCTAAACCTAACCCTACCCCCTTTGTGCCTAAACCTAACCGCCCCCCAGTGGTGCCTAACCCTAACCCCCCCAGTGGTGCCTAACCCCTAACCTCCCCTCCACAAAGGCTAACCTTGACCTCCCCATGGTGCCTGAACCAAACCCCCCCCCCCCCCACGGCTAACAAGAAAAGTGCCACACCATACTTACGATCGGGATGACGGCTATCGGGATCCTAGCATCGGTATCTAAACTGGCGTTAGGATTTCAACGCCTATGTTTAGTCCCTGGTCGGGCTTTTGACGCCGGCATTTCAACAGCCGACATCCCGTCTGCCGGCAAACTGACTACATCCCATATTCTATATCCTTGTAAAATCTTGATCTACCAGAATGAGCCCTATTATACCCAGTTTTCACTGAATCCTATAGTGCTGGTAAAAAGGGAGACTCCTCAATCAAACCACGGCTTTCCTATGTAGATCAAGAATTTTAAAAGCAAACAACAATAAAAAAAAAATGTATAAAAAATGTCAAAATACATTCTTGCAATCACTGTAGTAAAAAAAAAAATATATATATATATTATTTATATTTTTTTTTGTTTTTTTTTCTTCCCCTCTCTCATAAGAAGAACAATATAACCTCCACATTAGTAAAGAAAAATCCAAAAATATACTGAATATACTTATAATGGTATGCAACCAAAACTTGTAAAATGTCTTGGTCATTACGTTGCTAAGGAGTTGATGTATTAAGCAGTGAAAAGAGTGGAGAAGTTGTCCATAGCAACCAATCGGCTTTGAGGTAGTATTTATTAAGTACTTTGCATATAATAATAGGTAGAAGCTGATTGTGGTTGGCCAGTGGAGAAGTTGCCCATAGCAGCCAAAGTCTCATCTTACTGTTCTCTAATAGGAGTGAATTAATTAATCTGTTACAAATTATATTGTGAAGGGGAAGTGTCAATCATTTTATATACATATACTAGTGACCTGCCCCGGCTTCTCACAGGAGCTATTTTTAATTTATGGCAATAGTCTTTTTAAACCGAGGTCGTATGATTGCCTTGTTGACGACATTAGTCGTTTTTCCTCTCCACTAAGGTCAACTCCAGCCACATTAAGTGTCTGTCCCTGTGCTTTATTTTTTTGCCATGCCAGACTCTTACTGGGAAATGAACTTACACAGATTTTATATTATATTTTCATTGCAATTATTATTCTTTTTACAATATAATGCAGCTATAATACTCAAGCATGCCATGCTGGGTAAAACAATATATCAACATACAGGGAAAGAAGGGGAGATGTAGTTAATAGACCTACAATCGGGATGCCAGCTGCCAAAATCCCGAACCGCGGCTAAAAGACCAGCACCGGAATCCCGACATGAGTGGAGATGCCGGAGTCCCGACAGCCGGCATCCCGATCGTAAGTATAGCGGGCACCATTAACTGTTAGCCGCGGGGGGGGGTTAGGTTTAGGCACCACGGAGGGGATGAGGCTGCGGGAGGTTAGGCTGAGGACAGGCGGGTCAGGGTTAGTCACCATTGGGGGGTTAGGGACTAATGGGGGAGGGTTAGGTTTAGGCACTAAGGGGGGATGGTTAGGTTTAGGCACTAACCAGGAGGGTTAGGGTGCAGGGTAGGGAGGGTTAGGATACAGGAAAGGAGGGTGAGGGGGTAATGGGGGGAGGGTTAGAGTACTTACTGTGCCCCTGTTGGGATTCTCAGCATCGGGTGACCGCCGTCGGTCTTTTGACAGCCGGTATCCAGAGTGCTGGGCTCCGATACCCAACCCAGAAGGGGAGAGGACTAGAAAGAAGATGTAGAAACATTAATGCAAAATAGCTCATTTAGTAAAGTGTAATAAAATATATTGTCTGTGTAGATTTTGTGAACATGTAGTTGTCTTTGAAATGTTACATTTGTTTTAACACTACAACATGCTTAATGTCCTAGGATTTTGTTCATTTTTCATAAAAATGGACATTTAAGTTGCAAAGCAAAAGTCCAGCCGCCGAGACTGAATGGAGCAAAAACGGGAGTGTTCTCTACAAGGAGTCCTCATCGTCCTAATGCAATCGGCCTAACTCTGGCCAAACTGGAGAAAGTAGAAGGTAATGTTCAATCAATGTGAGAACCTTTGGTACTTTTAAGGGTAAATTAACTAAAGGTAGATTTTAATCGATTAAAAATCGATCAACATAGATGTTGTGTTTCAGGGGCTAAATCACACATTAACTAACACTTAAAAATTTCTATGAAAAAAATGTGTTAGTAAATGTGTAATTTAGTCCCTGAAACACAACATCGTAGTTGATCGATTTACAGTAGATTGATTTTTAATCAAGTATGAGTGGACATGCATTCTATGCTGGTATTTAATGCTATGGGACCGCTCTATTTAAAATAGGAATAAAAAGATTTATATGGTGACACAAGTGTTCCGCCGCGCCTTACAAAGTACATAAATAAGTGCAAGAAACCAGTGACTTACAGTACAATACAATGCAGGACAAGGTTTATATACATTGCTGCATTAGCGATCATAACACTCAAATAAGCAACAGGGCATAAGCAACCAAGTGTTAGTTGCCCTAGTCGGGACTTTGGAGTAGATGAAAGTGTAAGTAAGGAGAAGCACAAGAG
This sequence comes from Taudactylus pleione, assembly GCA_031769625.1. Lineage (NCBI taxonomy): Eukaryota > Metazoa > Chordata > Amphibia > Anura > Myobatrachidae > Taudactylus > Taudactylus pleione. The sequence goes on along the minus strand of JAUIMM010000965.1, from coordinate 4,484,830 downwards.
GGTAGAGGGCCCTGCATGTGGGAGCTTACATTCTAAAGGGGAGGGGCATACAGACAGGCGTGACACAGGTGGGGTAGACAGGGAGGAAGGAACATGTAGCAGTGGGTTAGGATGAGAACCAGAAGGCTTTGATGAGGTAGTGGGTCTTGAGTCTGATTGGGAGAGGGAGAGAGTTCCAGAGGTAGGGAGCAGCACGGGCAAAATCTTGGAGGTGGGAGTGGGAGGAAGTAATCAGTTGGCAGGATAGGCGGCATGTATTTGTTGAGCGAAGAGGGCGGACGGGAGTGTGAAGGGACATGAGGTCAGATGGGTGAGGGCTTTGTAAGTGAGTGTAAGTACTTTGAATTGTGTTCTAAAGAGGAAGGGTAGCCAGTGGATGGCTTGTAGGAGAGGAGATGGAGAGGAAGATGAGCCGAGCAGATTAGAGGTGGGAGTCAGGGAGGCCAGATAGGAGGAGGTTACAGTAGTCCAATCTGGAGATGACCAGTGAGTGGTTGAGGGTTTTAGTAGCATCCAGGGTAAGAAAGGGTCTGATCTTGGAAATATTTTTGGATAGAAATGGCAGGACTGCAAGAAATTCTGAATGTGTAGTTTGAAGGAGAGTGAGGAGTCCAGGATAACTCCAAGACAGTGGGGCTAGAGGAGTTGTGCCGTCAATTGATAAAGAAATTGTGGGAAGTGAGGTTATCTCCCCTTTAGAATGTATCTGTTACGAGCAGGGCCGACTACCCTTTTGTGCTTCTCCTTACTTTACTTTCATCTACTTCTTACTCCCCACTAGGGCACCTAACACTTGGTTGCTTATGCTCTGTTGCTTATCTGGGTTTAATGGTCGCTAATGTAGCAATGTATATTATCCTTGTCCTCGTTCTGTATTGTATTGTACTGTAAGTCACTGGTCAACCTATTTGTTTATGTACTTTGTAAGGCGTTGCGGAACACTTGTGGAGCCATATAAATAAATGATAATAATAATATTGTGGGAGGGTGGGAAAATGATCAGTTCAGTCTTAGACATATTACGTTTAAAAAAGCGCTAAAATATCCAGGAAGAGATAGTAGAGAGAAAGTTGAAGATACAAGTGAGTTGAGAGGGGGAGAGGTCAGGGGAGGAAAGGTAGATCTGAGTATCATCAGCATAGAGATGATAATGGAGGTCAAAAGAGCTGATAAGTTAACCTAGAGAGGACATATAGAGGGAGAATAGGAGGGATCCAAGAACAGAACCTTGGGGAACACCTACTCTAAGTGGAAGTGGGGGGGGAAGAGGAGTCATGGGTGGAGACAGACAAGGAGCATCAGAAAGGTAGGAGGATAGCCAGAGAGGGCAGTGTCATGTAGACCAAGGGAATTAAGGATTTGCAGGAGGAAAGGGTGGTCCACAGTTTTAAAAGCAGCAGAGAGGTCAAGAAAAATGAGCAGAGAGTAATGGGTCTTGAATTTGGCAGCAAGGAGGTCATGACTGACTTTCGTGAGGGCAGTTTCACTGGAGTGGAGAGAACGGAAGTCAAACTGAAAAGGGTCAAGGAGGGAGTGGGAGGAAAGAAAGGCGGTTGTATAAATGCGATCAAAGAGTTTGGAGACAAAAGGGAGGAAAGAGATGGGTCGGTAGTTGCAGAGAGTGTCAGGATCATGGATCGGTTTTTAAGAAGAGGGAGACAAGGACATGTTTGACAGAAGAAGTGACAGTGCCAGATGAAACGGATAGATGGAGTAGGTGGGCAAGTTGGGAACAGGCAGAAGGAGAGAGGAAGCGGAAGAGACGGGAAGGGATAGGGTAAGGATTATATGTCTGTCTACCTGTCTATTCTGGATGTAGTCGGCATCCCGGCGTGCGGGATGCCGACGGTCTAAATTCCGGCTCCGAAATCCCAGCACCGGTATCCCAACCGTCGGCATCCTGGAAGTAAGTATCGGGGTGTTAGGGGGAGGTTAGGGTGTGGGGTTAGTGTTAGGCACTAGGGGGAGGGGTTAGGGTTAGGCACCGCGAGGGGGAAGGTTAGGGTAGAGGGTTAGGAAAACACTTACCGTTAGTTCCTATGGGTGTCGGGAGTCTGACTGTCGGGATGCCGCTGTCAGTATTCTGACAAGCGGCATCCTGACAGCCGAGATTTCATACCCAACCCGTCTATTCACCTAATTTCCAATGTGCTGCCGAGACCCAACACTTTCTTTACAATGTGAATGAAGGTTGACACCTTATAGATAAAGTGTGTAGGTCATTCTTCTTTCCACATATACTTATAGACTAACATAAAATCCTATAATAGGTCTTATAAAAATATGTGTTACAAATATTGTAATATACACCAAATGATCTAAATAGATATAGCAGTTAATTAAGTAAATGCACATTATTGTTTTACAGGTGGTACTCTCTATTTATCCGGTATTGATATGATACAAGGAACTCCAGTTATTGATATAAAACCTTATATTGCGGAGTATGATTCACCACAACCTGTGCTTTCCTTTGGGGAGCAGCAGCATGAAAGGAAGAGGCCGCAGCAAGAAATCTTCGATATATCAGGGACAGTTAAGTCTGAACAGCACCAAGAAAGCTCTCCCCAGAATCATATCAAGCACTTCGCTAGCACGGAAGACAATTCTGCAAATAAATCTGAGATCTTTGGTATTCAAGAGGAAATATTAAATGATAAAAACCAGACTGTGACTTTGGAGACTGTTGCTGGTTCATCTGATCTTGTTGAAGGTCCATGCTCTTCAAGTCAGCCTAGAGATGGTTTAAAGACCCTGAGACAGAAGTCAGAATTAATGTGTGAAGAGGTGACAGACATACATGAAAGCAAAAACAGACTGAGCACCCAGAGTTGTGTTCCAAACTGGGTGAAAGATTCGCCTGTGCCGAGCTTAAAAGTCAGGTTTACTCCCCACTCAGAAATGGAGTTGAGAAAATTTAAATCTCCATGTGACTCAGGTATGATGTGTGTGTTAATGTACTCCCTAGTAGCCTTTATTTCCCTAGTTTTGTCTATTGACAATGATTATGATAAGTGTAGGAAAAAGAACGGGTTCACTCCTATGATGAAGTTAGCATCAGTAGTTGTGTGCAGAAAGTTATATATAGAGAACTTACATTTAATGTCGCAAATATTCTGCAGTTGCCAGTTATCTATTTTGGGGAATATGCTGGGTTTAGAGCAGATTCTTGTCTTCCCTATATCAGAAATGCTTCTACCTCTAGCGTTCTGCTGTCATTTTAAGGTTACCTGGCAGTGGCAGGGTTGCATAAAATTGGATTTTTAAAAAAAAATCAAAAATGGATTTATTTGATTTAAATCAGATTTTTGGGGAATTAAATAGGATTTTTTTATTAATAATGTTTATTTAAAAAAAAAAAAAAACATTTTCATTCCAACCAATCAACTAGTTGGATGGTTGGACAGAAAATCTTTACGTGTATATGCACCTTAAAGCTGGCCACACACTTGACCAACTTACATCCAACCATCCAACTAGTTGATTGGTTGGAATGAAAATGTGGTAATGTATGAAAGCAAATGACAATCAGCAATTTGCTCCCAAACTCTGGAAAATGGACAAAAACTGTTGTTTGAATAAACTGTTTAGATCAAACATTTAACAAACTTGTCTGACGACCATTTTCATCTGTTTTCTGGCATTTAGGAGCAAATTGCTGATCATCAGTTACTCTCATACGTTACTAGATTTTCATTCCAACCAATCAACTAGTTGGATGGTTGGATGAAAGTTGGTGTAGTGTGTGGCCAGCTTAGAGGCCAGAGGTTCCCAAACGCGGTCCTCAAGGCTCAGCACAGGTGGTTAAATCAAATTGACTGAGGTACTGATTAGGTCACCTGTCTTCAACCATTGATATCTCTAAAACCTGAACACTTTGGTTAACCTTGAGAACCGAGTTTGTGCACCTCTAGTCTAAAGTTGGCCACACATCTAATGATTATCTGTCCAACCAGCCAACTAGTTGATTGGTTGGAATGAAAATCTGGTAAGGTATACAATCAGCAATTTGCTCCCAAACGCTGGAAAATAGACCAAAACTGTTGTTTGAACAAATTGCTTAGATCAAACATTTAACAAACTCGTCTGACGACCATTTTCATCTGTTTTCTGGCATTTAGGAGCAAATTGCTGATCATCAGTTACTCTCATACGTTACCAGATTTTCATTCCAACCAATCAACAAGTTGGATGAAAGTTGGTGTAGTGTGTGGCCAGCTTAAGGTGTTACTGTTTGTGTTAATGCCAATGGTGTACTTTGGCTGACCAAGCTTTCTATGTTATTTCACTTTCCCCTTTTTTCTTTAAACACGTTTTCATCAATTACATTTTTATAAATGAATGTGAAGAGATACACATTTGTTAGATTTATTAATATACTATTAAAACATAGCAGGTCCAAGTACTCTCAACCAGTATTTCCTTTTTTTTTTTTTTTTTTTTTTTTCCCCCCAAGGGATAAAAAATACTTTTTTGGTGAGACTTAATTGAGGAGGAGATGGAGATGTTAATATGCATTGAAAGGGCTTTGATACATTATTATGTTTTATCAATACTTTATTAGGAAAAACTGCTCTGTTTACAGATCAGAAGGGCTTGTGTGAATTATACCCGTTACTTCACCTGCTGTTGATTATGCCATTAAACAACACTGGAATCATTTCCAAGTGTCCAGATTCAATACAATTCAAACTGGCTTGGCAGCACTGTTTCCTAATCCTTACTCACAGACTTGATCATAGTAGGTTTTTTCTTGCTGAGTTGCTAAATTAAATATGGGTGCAAGTGATGCTTTGCTGTGTGAAACGATTAAGTTGATCAAAACTAAAAAGTATCTATTATATACAGTGTCATTGTCAGTGTTCCTTCTACATGTAGGCAATAATTTATCTTCCTAAATTACAAAATGTTTGAGCTTGATAATCAGATGTTTACAGTCTAAATGGTAGATGTACTAAGCCTTGGGGCGGGATGCAGCATGACTCATCACATTCGGGATGCGATGCATCCCCCCACCCTTCACTTGCATGCCGGCATTAGTAACGCTGGTATACATGAAGAAAATCACAAAGGACAGCTCTCCTCTGGGATCCTTCTGCACATGCGCAGAAAGAGGCACACGCCGCTTGGGGTGCTGGGAGGGATCCGATTAGATCCTTCTCTCAGCACTCCCTGAATAGAAGCCCTGTAGATGGCGTTACCCACCGCATCCAAGCCCCGGAGTGCATATGAGAAATGCGGTCAAACCCGCATTTTGGTGGTTTGACCACATTTCTCCCCTTGCTGTATCCTACCCTTGGAGAGATATAAAGTGGAGAATGATAAAGTACCAACTAATCAGCTCCTAACTGTAAAATTTTTAAACACCGACTATAAACTGATAGAAGCTGATTGGTTGGTAATAAGGGGTCTATGTAATAAGCCTTGGAGAGAGATAAAGTGGGCGGAGATAAAGTACCAACCAATCAGCTCCTAACTATCAGTTTACAGGCTGTGTTTAAAAATTAGGAGCTGATTGGTTGGTACTTTATCTCCCTTCAAGGCTTAGATGTCTATTTATTAACCCTTGGATGAAGATAAAGTGGGCGGATTAACTAGTACTCTATCTCTGTTCACTTTATCTCCATCCAAGACTTGGGGCTGATGTACTAAGGGGTAATTTTTAAGTCTTGGATGGAGATAAAGTGAACAGAGATAAAGTACCAGCTAATCAGCTCCTAACTGCCATGCCACAGGCTGTGTTTGAAAAATTATAGTTAGGAGTTGGTTGGTTGGTACTTTATCTCCACCCACTTTATCTCCATCCAAGACTTCGTAAATAGAGCCCTTAGTACATAAGCCCCTAAGGCTCTTTTCACACAAACAGTTTTGTCTGGACGGAAAAAAATCATAAGGTATTTTTCCGTACAGTGGGCCTGATTCAGCAAGGTTCGCTATTGCTAATATGTACGCAGTTGGCCGATTGTTACGTACTGCGCATGCATAGCATTGCGCATGTGCGAAGGCACCACTGCGATCACGGAGACTACATAGAGCCATCACAGAATGATTGATAGGCAGTGAGCATACGGGGTGGTGACGGGGGCGTGGTCAGAGAAACACAGGCGTGCCTGACCGTTTGAACGCCGTTGCATGGGCATGCATCAATTAGACATTGCATACGCAGCTTGAGTACTCACTGCGTGCAACAAGGTTAGCAATTTCTAAGTAAAGTCAGGGCTGCTGTAATTCTGCATGAGTGTCCAATGGCACTCGATGTTACCGATGTTTGTGAAGGTTGACAAAGTATTGCGGATGTGACATATCGGTAGTGGGAGGCAGTGGGCATCTCTATGCTGGCAGTGCAACGGCATTGCAATCATTAGCATATTTTTGTCTCAGAGCTGCGTGCGACCGCGGAGCTGCGATCACAATAGCAATCCTTACTGAATCAGGCAAGGCGTTTTGTAGCCAAATACATGCATACTTTCAGAAGACACAAATACGGCACGTCATGAATAAACCACAGACAAAGACTGCTGCCATCACGGTCTTCAGTTTTTAAAGTTTGAAAAGAGATTGAAAACACACAGCAATAACATTACACACGCCACAAAACCATTGCTTGTGAAAGTGACTGATCCACGGGAAAAAAACCTGACTGTTTTGTTTTACGTCCGGACAAACCTTGGAGAGAGATAAATTGCCAACCAATCTGTTTTGAACGGTCATTTTATAGGCTGTGTTTGAAAAATGACAATTAGATGATGATTGGTTAATACTTTATCTCTCTCCAAGGTTTGATACATTTTCCCCCTAATCTACTACATTGACTATTAGTGAACTATGCATTATTATTTATTTATTAACAGTTTCTTATATAATGCAGCGTATTCCGTTGCGCTTTACAATTGGAACATTAATAGAACAAAACCTTGTAATAACAGACAGATATATAGGTAGGAAGGTCCTGCTCGCAAGCTTACAATCTATAGGGAAATAGGCATTGACACAAGGATAGGTGCTATATATTGCAATTTGGTCCAGCCAGACTGCAGAGTTTCTTGGTGGGCTGCATGATCCAGTCACACAGGAATGTCGGCCAAATGTCAGGATGATGTGAAAGAAAGACAATGTGTGAGGTTATGTGTGGACTGTGAAAGGGGATGTAATTAGACATGGAAGCTATAATGGTTATGTGGGCGGTTCTGGAATCTGATAAGCTTGCCTGAAGAGATGAGTTTTCAGGGAACGCTTGAAGGATTGGAGACTTAGATGTAAGTCTTATTGTGCATGGTAAGTGTCAGAGTTCAGCCGGGGATCGGCCGTCCCTTACCATCCCGCCGGCTTCCTCTGACTTCCCGGGCAGCTCGTGCGGTGACGTGGGAGGTGCTGAGCATTCTCCCTGATGCTGTGTCCCGGGCGGCCTGGTGCGCGGGGATCGGAGTCCCTGTCATGGGCGCCGCCATGACACTTCCTTCTCTGACTGCCCTTCCTCCCCTGACATCTGACCGGTCAGCTGACGCTGTGGACCAATCAGTGGGCTTCCAGGGGTATATTTCCGACTCCTGTGTATCAGGTAGTTGCCTGAACAACCATTGCCACTGCTAGTGTTACTAGTGGTCTCTCGTTCCAGGTTCCTTTGCTTCCAGTGATCTATTCCTGTGTACAGCTATATCGTCCATCTCACCAGTGCTTTACCACCTCAGCCTGTGTGCAGCTATATCATCCATCTCACCAGTGCTTTACCACCTCAGCCTGTGTGCAGCTATATCGTCAGTGCGTTACCACCTCGCCTGTGTGCAGTATACCTCCATTCCACCAGTGCGTTACCACCGCCACCTGTGTGCAGTATACTATCCATTTCACCAGTGCTTTACCATCACAGCCTGAGTGTAGTTATACGTACCCACCTCTCCAGCGTTGTAATCTATGGCTGGCTCCAGTGCCACTACCCACCTCGTTACTGGACTCTGAGGTCCCTACCTACGTGTTACAGTATTGCATCGTGGTGCACTCTTTCTGACCGGCAACCCGGTAGAGTGTGTCCGCAGTGCACACTTCCTTGTACCTCAAGTACAGTGTCCCTACGTGCCCCTTACTGGCACCGACCCTTTGGGCCACGATTGTTCATCTCTCCTTTTTTCCCGCAGGCTTTGGTCACCTAGTCAAAGGACCGCGACCTGCTTACGAGGTGCAGCTCAAGCCCATATCCCGATTGGTGGGGTCACTGGTGAACACCATCTCGTGGGTTAGATTCCGCACCTTTGACTAGGTCTCGCCAACGACCAAGGCCCGTGGATGCGGAGGTCGTACATTCAGGCCCCTCTTCTCCGTTTCCTCCCGCAGCCTCAGGCCTCAGCTTCCAGAAAACCGCCTCCCAGCGTGACAGTAAGGCATTCCATAGAGTGGGTGCTGCCCGAAGAAAGCCCTGTAACCGTGAATGGGAGCAAGTAATGCGTGGGGATGAGAGATGCAGATTTTGTGCTGAGTGGAGAGGTTGGGTTGGGAGATATTTTGAGATGAGTGAAGAGATGTATGTTAGTGTAGTTTGGTTAATGACCTTATGTGTAAGTAAAAGTATTTTGTATTGAATACGGTAGAAGACCGGCAACCAATGGAGGGACTGACAGAGTGGGGCAGCAGGCGATGAATATTTGGAAAGGAAGATAAGCCTTGCAGCTGCATTCATAATGGATTGTAATGGCGATAGCCTGTTTCTGGGAAGACCAGTAAGGAGACTATTGCAATAGACAATGCGTGAAATAATGAGTGCATGGATTAGAGATTTTGCAGTGTCTTGTGTGAGATATGGTCAAATTTTGGATATGTTTTTTAGTTGTTTGTAACATGATTTTGAGACAGATTGAATGTGGGGAACAAAGGACAGTTCAGAGTCAAGGATGACACCAAGGCAGCGAGCTTGTGGAGCAGGATGGATTGTCGAGTTATCAACCGTGATCGAGAGATCAGGTTGGTAACTGTTCTTGGCCGGTGGAAATATAATTAATTCTGTTTTTAGAAATGTTAAGTTTCAGGTGGCGAGATGACATCCAAGATGAAATGGCAGAAAGACATTCAGTGACACGGACCAATACAGATGGTGATAACTCTGGGTAGGATAGGTAGATTTGAGTATCATCTGCATACAAATGGTACTGAAATCCAAAAGAGCGGATTAGTTTGCCAAGAGAGCTGGTATATATTGAGAATAACAAAGGACCTAAGAGCCTTGCGGTACTGCAACTGATAGAGGTAGCGAAGAGGAGGCAGAGTCAGACTATGCATGACAATAAATATTCTGGTCACACCTCTTTAAGGGCTGTCAAGTCATCCACTACTGATCCAGAACAAACTAGATGGATGAAAGAATCCAGCCAGAACTCTGCTTTCCTTGATAAGTCTACAGAGTAGCAGAAATATTTGATACATGTAAATAACTAAATACAAATATAAGGGCTGATGCTGTGCTGAACACGTCAGTTTTGCAGGTTTATCTTGTCTGTTTTCTCTTGCACCGCGAAAGCTCCGCAGCTGAGCATACACAAGTATGGCAATGCTGAGTTGTACTCAACTTGGTTGCATTAACTGGGGTGGTGATTGTGTTCTCACATTGGCAAAGTTTAAATAAGCATTTCAACTGAACTCCTATGTGTATGCAATGATATGCCTGTTTTCAGGCTCATCTTTTGCACCGAGGATAGGTCTGATGTAAGTGGCTATGTAACGAAGCGTTACGGATCGGGGTGGTCCGTCCACAGAGATGTGCCCACATTTAGGTCCATGTGCACGTTACAAGTGCAATTGCAGACAACTTGCGCTCAACTCTACATCGGCCCCTTAGGGTATTATATAACAAGCATATGGGGGGGGGATTCAGTTTCTGGCAAAATGTGTCCAACTTTAATTAAGGCTTATTATGTCCTGTAAGCATTTAATATGTGGTGTGTGCTTTGCGGTTTTGTTGCAATTACAAAACCAGTGGGTAACCACCCAAAGAGTATAATGTATACAGACAACATAATATATGTACTATATTTAACTATGTCTGTCCTGAAAGTTAGATGCTATTAATTCATATATACATTACATTTCGTTTTGTTTCCTTAGGAGGACCAACATTCCACTACTTCCAGTCTTTCGAAGAAGCAAAATGTGCAATAAGTAATGTGCTATCTGCTGACCCTCGATCAGTTTACCGAAGAAACCAGTGTTTGGACCGTCTTTTTTATTTTAGCCTCGATACCATTCACATCACTTGCTGGTTTGGTGATGGATTTGCAGAAGTACTTAGAGTACAACCTGTTACAGGGCAGGCTGGGTCTAAGAACTGATATTCACTCTATTTAAATTGACGATAATGAATCAATTTTAGCAACAAATATATATTAATCTGTAGTCAAAGGCCTTTATTTTTTATTTATGAATATTTTCACCCTTCTCTTTCAAGTAGTGCAGACAGGTAGGGGTGACACCACTCATGGCTTCAGGTTGGCCTGACAATTTAGCTATATTGCTGTGAGCTTTATCAGAAATAAAACCTGGAACAGAAACGCTTAAAACCATGTCAGACAGCATTTTATACAGGAAAAATTAAGTTGTATGTATAATGTTCTTAGTAATAAAATCTCTCATCTAGTTTATATATTTGTTTTCTATCGATTTGTACAAATTTCAATATTATATTTGACTGTTTGTTTTATTTCGACAACATTTCAAAATAATCCTTAAAGCCACTGAGGCGATGTTATGCCGTGTGTGTATGTGTGTATGTATGTGTATATATATATATATATATATATATATATATATATATATATGTATGTGTGTGTGTGTATGTATGTATATATATATATATATATATATATATATATATATATATATATATATGTGTGTGTATATATATATATATATATATATATATATATATATATGCACACACATATATACACACACACACAATACTGTGCAAACGTTTAAGGCTGGTGTGGAAACAATGCTGCAAAGTAAGAATGCTTTCAAAAATAGATGTGTTGGCTGTTTATTTTTATCATTTAACAAAATGCAATACTTCTGTTTTTTTAAAGCATTCTTTGCAGCAGTTTTTCCACACCCGCCTAAAACTTTGCACAGTACTGTGTGTATGTGTGTGTGTGTGTAATAAATATATATATATATATATAATATATATACACACACACACATTACTTGAATAAAAGTGATAGTTTTTAGCTATCATAATAATTGGCAGGGCCCCGTTCTACAGCCAAGGCCAAAACTTTTGAGAATGACACAAGTATGGGTTTTCACAAAGTTTGCTGATTCAGTGTTTTTAGACCTTTTTGTCAGATGTTACTATGGTATACTGAAGTAATTACAAGCATTTCATAGGTGTCAAAGGCTTTTATTGGCAATTACATTAAGTTTATACAAAGAGTCAGTATTTGCAGTGTTGACCCTTCTTTTTCAAGACCTCTGCAATTCGCCCTGGCATGCTGTCAATCAACTTCTGGGCCACATACTGACTGATAGCCACCCATTCTTGCCTAATCAATGCTTGGAGTTTGTCAGAGTTTGTGGGTTTTTGTTTGTCCACCCGCCTCTTGAGGATTGACTACAAGTTCTCAATGGGATTAAGGTCTGGGGAGTTTCCTGGCCATGGACCCAAAATGTTGATGTTTTGTTCCCTGAGCCATTTAGTTATCACTTTTGCCTTATGGCAAGGTGCTCCATCATGCTGGAAAAGGCATTGTTCATCACCAATTCTTATTTGATGGTTGGGAGAAGTTGCTCTTGGAGGATGTTTTGGTACCATTCTTTATTCATGGCTGTGTTCTTAGGCAAAATTGTGTTTGAGCCTACTCCTTTGCTGAGAAGCAATCCCATACATGAATGGTCTCAGGATGCTTTACTGTTTTGCCTGCGGAACACCTCGCACAGCCAACGCCTGTCGCCGGAAGGACCACGCCGCAGTGCCCTCACAGGTAATACCCGTCGTCCCCTATGCCAGGAAACCCTGGTCATGACACTTCTTACATGTGAAGCTCCCAGCAACTGCTCCTCCATTTCAATAATAGGCTGGTACTGTTGTTACAGCCTAGCGCACTCTCCGAGGGGGACCGACTTGCTAGTCCAGAGGTCTGTAAAGCCTACACACTGTGTGTGTCCGGAGAGAGCAGACATGCATCTATCTGACTGGCTTTTAATACTTACATAGATTGAGACCGCACTTCAGCCCCTCACTGCTGACGCTCACAAGTGAGAGCGGTATTTAAAGTCTGATCAACATCCTTGGATCTGGACTATGTAAGTCGCTAAACATTACATCAGAGATAAATAATTGTTACAGGCTGACACATAAAGACATTGATAAAATAATTAAATAATACTCCATTGCAACAAAGTAATGCATTACATTGAAAGAGGTATTCAAGTCCATTGGAATAATACATGTTGGGACTGGAATCTGTTGAGATTTTAAAGAGAAATTCAAACTTTTTCATGTAGAGAGGTTTTAACAGAGTTGAGTAGGAAACACATATTTTTTGCACTGTCCGTTTTCATTTTCTTTGTTTTTTTTCTTTTTTAAAAATATATATACTCCTTGAATGTCTATAAGGGAACCATTGTATAATTTAATGATTTTTTTATATTTCATTTTTATTAGACATGAATGCATTCTGATTATTAATTATTATTTGGAATGAATCTTTTAATATTTGCACATACATGCGTGTCTATAAATTATTAAAGCCAAGGAAAAGATTGGGAACATTTTATTAAGCGCAGCACCTTCTATATTATATTTTGTTGGGTAAATTTCCCCTAATAAATAGAGGTGTCAAGTTTACACCTTTTGTCAGTGTGTATCCACAAACACTCTAAGGACCTCATTCAGAGTAGGTCGCTGCGGCCGCACGGTCGTAAGGGACAAGGGGCCGGATATGCAAATGATGCACTCGCAAGTTGCGTCCTTAAGATCGGATCGTTAGCTGGCCGACCAAGGGGAGGATGCGGCCGTAAGACAAAAAATACGCCCCCTTCTCGTACGCATTACACGTCATCTCCGGGCATATAAGGATTAATCGAGACCATCGGAACTGGTCGTAGAGCTTAAGGTTGACCATACCCTCTCTTAAGCTGTACGATCAAGTCAGTGTAAAAACCTCCCATGTCACGTGTGCTATGACACTACTCTGTTAATTATGCACTCCCATAAAACGCCGTTTGCATAGTCAGGCACGCCTGCGTTCGGATCTCCACTCCCCCGTTCACAAGCACCTTCCCCTGTTACCACCCACAACGCCTCATCCTGTCACTCAAACGACCTGGCCAAGTTCAAGGAGAGAGATATTTCCGATCGTAACAGCTAGTTTGCGCACGCGCATTGCGAATTTTACGCATGCGCAGTTTAGCGAACATCGGTGGTGTACGACCGTGCGGCCGCAACGACCGACTCTGAATGAGGTCCTAAGTGCTTTCAGCATAATACATAACAATATATATTTTAAATAAGCGCCTGATTATTGTTAGTATTTACTGCTGTAGTATTGCTTGCTATGGACGGTTAGTAGCTCTATTACCACATGTATATTTTCTAGTATTGTTTTTAGATGCACTGAATTATATTAACTATTTCTGAGCAACTTAAGAAAATTAAAGATAATATATACGAGGGCTGATTGAAAAGTAATGAGACTGCGTCTATTTTCCTGTCCCATAGTTGGATATGGCAACGCCATGCTGGTTACTGTGAAGCTCATACATCACTGTGTCTGAACCTATGGTTGGACTGCCTTAGTATTCTTTGTTTGGTCACAGCGAGTGGAAGATCTTCATACATTTCGTCATGGCGGATAAGGAAGACGTGTCTAAGATTACGTCATGTATGATTGAATTTCGTGTTAAACTTAGAAAAAGCGGAAATGATACTCATGATATATGTTACGGCAAGCATACGGTGGAGAAACAATTAGCCGTGCTGCAGTATTTCGGTGGTGGAAGTATTTCAAAGAGGGTAATACACGAGTGACTGACGAAGCTCGTTCTGGGAGACCATCCACCATAGTTAAAGAGGTCAACACTTCCAAAGCTGCAGAGATGTTGCAAAATGACAGAAGGTTAATTTTATGCAAACGATCGGTTTCACTAGACATCTCATTCGAATGGGTTCGGCATATTGTAACAAAGGATCTGAAAAAGCATCGCGTGGGTGCCAGGTGGGTACCCCGAAATCTCACAGAAGAGCAGATGCACCGACGAGTTGAATCATGCAAGAACACCTTTGAATGTAGGAGAGGATACCTGATTTCCTGACCGATTGTGACGTGATGAATCGTGTATTCGTCTTTATGATCCGGAATCCAAACAACAGTCCAGTGTATAGTAACATGCGAATTCGGCTCCGCAAAAAAATTCTGTGTGATTCCTTCGGCGTGTAAAGTCGTGCTTCTGCTGTTCTTTGATGTGCACGGTATGATCCTACAGCACTCGGTTCCCCGTGGACAGACAATTAATGGTGACTACTATGCAAACATCCTAAAATGCCATTTGTTTCATAAAAAGAGTAATGGATTGTCAAACTGTATTTGTTTATCAATATTTTTCTTCTATCCTAAGATTTTACTTGAAGCTTTTGTGTTATATTCCAAAATGTCCACTAGGTGGTGATGTTAGCAAAGGATTTTAGAACTGTAAATGCTTGCAGCATCATGCTACTGAGGCAATAAACTTATTGCTGTTAAGGAATCCTATTTCTTTCTGACACCTTTCACCAGGCATTGCAGTGCAAATAATTTTTTTCATAATTTTTAACATTTTACCATCTGTAATAGAATTTATAGGATGACTCTTTTATTTGCGTTGATATTGAACTGGTGACTATTCCTTCCCTGACAACCTCCCAACACGATTCTTCACTTACTTATGGAGTCATCAGCTACGTTTTTGAACAGGGTTAAGATCCTTTAAGTTATACGTAGTGGGGAGAGAGGTTACTAATTTCTAGCCTGAAATAACTCGAAGTGGTTGTCCAATTTTGTATGTTGAGATCATAGGCAATTTTTATTCCAGCCTGAAACACAGTCCTGGGGGAAATCTGGATTATAACATAGATTGTTATTATTATTATACCTAATGTTAGCCTGGTTAGAAGTACTACATCAAAATGACACCCCAAACTACAATAAGTATGGTACAGAAATACAATCCTGTAGAGCAAATGTGCCTTTTAGATGCATGGTTTCTGGTTTTATCGGTAAGAAGCAGTAGTGTATCTATAATGGGTGCAGGGTGTGTGGTGCGCGCCAGCCACACTGCATACTCCACAACCATCAGCAGCGCTGCACAGATCACCGTGAAAATGCACTGACACCAGCAGACATGGTCAGTTGGACATTCTCCGTCTGCCATAGACAGGTGCAATGTCTGAGGGTCAGGCCAATGGTGCGCCGATAGTGCTTCTTTGTTTGCACATTGGCAGAATCGCAGAATCGCCCTGCAGCTGGTGGGCATCTCAATAGGATGCCCATTGGCCATGGTGTTACCATTAAGATGCTGTAGCAGCTGCGTGAAACGATGAAGTCGCTACTGCAACTGCGTCCAGCTATGAATTGCCCACTCTGGCACAGAGCCAGAATGTATGCGCTTGCACTGGTCACTACAGAGGAGGGAGCCCACATGACTTCACACATGCCCCCCCCTCTCTTAATATGCCCCTGGTAAAAACGTAGTGCCTTGGAGGTAAAAGTTGTTTTGCAGGATGAGATTATTGAGAAAGATAATGGGATGTAGTGGAAGGTTCCTAGTTTGTGGGAGAGTTACCATTTCATGAAAAAAAGCATTTAAAAAAAACATGCATTTTTGGCTTGCTTTTCATTTGCTTTAAATCATTATTGATAGAACAAGACTGCATGGAAAACTTGTGCAGTTTTCATATATTGAACACTAGCTGGGATACTCGGTGTTGCCCGAGTTGAGTAGCCTTTATTTCTTTACATTGTCCTTGTATATAACCCCATGCCATTGAGCCTGAAAAGGACCACACTGGTTGCTAACATGCATGCAAATATTGGCGTAACTGTGAGTGCGAAGGGTATAGCTGCTATGGTGTCCGAGCTGCCTGTGTGGCCTGCTGCTTCCCCTTCACCCAGTCACACACACAAGGTGGGCCCGATCAAGTCAGGGCTGCCGAGGGGGGCCTTTTACGGACTGGAATTTTTGTGGAACCAGGGGTGAAAGTGTCAGGATGCAGGCTGGGATCGGCTTTTACTCACCGCTGAACTGGCTCCGAGGCATTCAGACACCAGTTGTAGTGATGAGTTATGGCTGAGTTTTCTCCCCGGGGCCTGCTAGGGCTTCCATGCATGCGTCCTGTTTACTGTGGTAGCAGGCATGGGCGCAGCTATGTTAGTTAATCTCACCTGATCAGTCTCCTCCTTTGGCAGTCCTGATTTGGTGCCTGCACCAGCAGGCAGACATGTAGAGACAGCGCGACCAGTCGCGAGTCAGTCAGAGGTCACGGACCGGCAGCCAGTCAGCAGTGAAGGCTCCTGATTGGTTGCCAGTCGGTGAGCTCTGCTTGGCTCGCAACTGGTGCCAGATTCAAATTGCGCTGGCACTATCCATATCTCCTGCCTGCCGGTGTGTCAGCTGTGATTAGCTGGTGGCCCGGCCCCATATCTACACCTGCTGGCTGCTGATGGTACACGGGGAGGCAAGAAGCTGCTGGAGGGACACAAGGTGAGTTGCTGGGGATGGGGGCATAAGGTGTAAGGGGCTTTACTGTGTGGTATAATGTTATAAGGGGCATTATGTGTAGCATAATGTGTAAGGGGTACTATTATGTGGAATAATGTTATATGGGGCACTACTTTGTGGCATAATCTGTAAAGGGCATTACTGTATGGCATATTGTAAAAGGGATACTACTACCATGTGGCATAATGTGTATAAGGGGTACTACTGTGTGGCATAACCTGAATGGGCTCTGTGTGGGGGTAAATGTATATGTTTTGTTTACTTCTTGGGGGGCCCTTTTAAGATCTTGCTATGTGGCCCCCAAAGTTCTAGTTACGCCCTTGCATGCAAACACCAGGGCTGACTACTATATGTAGTCACTTTAAAAAGGATTAACTCTGGATTTAATATGAATTTGCATGAGTCATAAAGTTTGCTCTGCCTGTGAGATTAAAAGGATACATTTGTAGATCTCATACAGGGTTTTGGCAGACTGCCAATTTCCACTAGAGCCAGCCCTGGAACCTGTGTAATGTAAGAGTGTCCCCCTTTTTAGGGATTGTGTGACACTACAGGTTTTATTACGAATGTGCTATAATCAAATATTAAACTATATAAAAGATATAATGCATCATCATGCTGGTATGCTTATGATAACTTCATAGAAAGTAAGATGCTGTTTTTTAAGATAAATGCATGATAAATCTGTTTTCAAAAAGGGGCAGAGATCTATGGCTGCAAGCCAGCAGACATTCAGGTACTGATATTACCTTAGTATACCAAAGAGATGTTAAATGATCCCACCGGGACTGTTAAAATGTTCTTACAAACATTAGGCCTGATTTGGATTTGTATGCAAACCCGATGGTTATGTACAAATCCAGGGGATCTGGGTCTGTGCAGGCTCATGTGCAGAATGGGCCGGCATGATCGCTTGCAGTCCCCCTTTAGCTGCAGCATGATTGGCATGCTGTGGCGTTTGGGGAGGTAGAGAGGGGACAGCAAACAGAACCATTGTAAAAAACGGGTTCGCAGATGCATGCAGGAGGTGTCTATGTCTTACAGATGCCTCATCCTGCTGCATTTGCATTTCACTGGTATATGGTATTGCACAGCCACTTCACCGTCCACATCAGAATCTCGTCCATTGTCCTCTACATATTCATCACAGAGACTATTTCCTAACACATTTAGGAAGGAATATGAAATGGTCAAAGTTACAGTATGTATTCTAAATGAATCCGGATTTCCAATATACACAAGGAAAGAGAAAGTTTCTCTATTAGTGATGCACTGAGTGTATTATATTATTACATTTAAACATACATTTTATTGGTATTTAAAACTTTGTTTTGTTACTGTGTGAAATATTGAAGATGGCAAAATAAATACCAAAGATAAAAAAAAGTTGTGATTAGGAATTATAGTGTATGACGTGTTGTGATATGCTGATTTCTCATCTTTTTATTAGTGTGTAAACAGTGAAAGTAACTTACTTCAAATTTACTAGGTAAGTAAAAAAAACTTTTACAAAACATGACTATTCTTCAGCTAATATTGCATTCTATTAAAATAAAAAAAAAGGAAGATTGCAATAATTATTAGTCGTATGCTTAGAAATGCAGATGTTGGCTTTGTATATAAACTAACACTGTGAATTAAGGGCCTGATTCAGTACGGATTGCGATTGCAGCTGCAAATTCTTACTGAACACAGCTGCTAAAATATGCTACTGCTTGCCGAAGCTCAGCCGTCCTAAAGACGCTCACTACTGCTTTCTGACATCCGTCCAATGTCGTTGTTCTGTGTAAACATCGGTACCATCGACGCACACCGGCCACTCTCGCAACATTTACAGCAGGACTGACCAACCGCAGATACTCCTCGTACACAGTGGGCTCTCATGCTGCGTATACAATCGCAGTGGCTAATTTATGCATGCCCAGGAAACAGAGTTCAAACGGACAAACACACCTGTGTTCTTCCGACCACCCCCCATCACCACCTCCAAACACTGACAGCCTGTCACTCACTTTGCGATGGATTCCACTGTGCATCCGTAATCGCAGTGCGATCCCAGCACATGCACAGTGTGGTGTATACACATGCACAATAGCAATCAATTGCTTGATCAGAATCCCTAATTGCACTTGCGATTAGTACTGAATCAGGTCCTCATGTTGTAATTTCTCATACAGGTATCGATACCTCTTTAAAACCTCTATGCAATCCTGTCTATACCTTCTAAAATTGTCGCTATTTAGCGTAATGAGTCGCACAGAAAATAAATGCTTTCAGACTTTGATGATACCGGAAATCTGTTGAGACACAGTGGATCAGTACAACACCAAACACGGTCTGCTTACCATATACTAAACCCTAGATATCAAATAACCTTTATTTCTCAACATTAATAATTACTGAATAAACCTTGAATATTACACTTTAATATTAGGGAACCTTTTATGTAAGTGTGCAGTGTGTAAGTATTGGGGAATTGGGAAAAGACGCTAGTTAGTGCTGTGCGACTATGTGTTTTGTGGAGTACACCATGGTACGTGTTTTGCAGGGTTAATCATTTTAAATGTTTTAGTGACTGTCAGTATTTATGTGGTGAGGACTTTTAACTTCTTTCTATTGCGTGGGAATCGCACAACGCTAAATAATAGCATCGCCGTATGTACTTATAATGGGCGAGATTCACTAAAATGGCGTCTCATTGCCATTCGCAAAATGGTGTCTCATTGCCATTCGCAAAATGGCGTCGCCCCGATCTAATTTTAAACCGATATTGTCTCAGCCAATTATCCGGCTTCGACAGTTCACCCTTTGATAGCAAACAACATGCTATTATACTCTGATTTTAAAATTACTTTAGGCTTACATTATGACATATTATTTAATGTTAATTTATGGGATGGCACAAGGTGGTTCTTAATCCATCAATAATGTGTCTCTAGGAAGGGACATAAAACTACCCCTATACGCACACCGCGGATCTTGGGAGATCATGGGAAAGATGTGGGGATGCACCAATCCTTATAATGGGCGAGATTCACTAAAATGGCGCTGGGCGGCCAGTCACAAAATGGCGTCTTGTTGCCATTCGCAAAATGGCGTCACCCCGATCTAATTTTAAACCGATCTTGTCTCAGCCAATTATCCGGCTTCGACACAGGTAAAGGTTTGACCACTAATCACATGCATGACCCTCAACATTGGACAAAGTGTTGGAACTGCATCATGTAAAATCTTGACCCTGGGTAATCTTCGCGGATTGGGTTTACTGTAAAATATCCTTTAAGTATAAACAGTTTAGCTACTTAATGTAGGGAAAGCTCAGTAATACTCATATTTAATGTACATTATTCAGCCCAGCAAGCTCAGTAATACTCATATTTAATGTAGATTATTCAGCCCAGCAAGCTCAGTAATACTCATAATGTAAAATTGTGGCATAACTTGCTTTTAAACAGAATTTTCCTTTGCATTTGTAGCAATCAGCAAATATTTCCTAGTTAATCGCCATGAAGAAGGTTCACATTAGTGATGAGAAAAATGTAATTGGGCAATTTACTATGAAAGAACATGGATCAGGAATACGTCAGGTTTTTCTTTTCAGTTTGGTACAGCTGCAAGATTAATAGGAAAGCTGGTGGTATAGGCAGCATTTATTACACCACCTATACGTTATGTGGGGAATACAAAGGCCCCATCACATTGAATCCAGAAAATCTCTTCTCAACCGTTCACTGACATAAGAAGTTTCCATCAATCATGTTTCTTTACAGCTTTAAAAGGACAACTGCAATTATCTAATAACGGCCCTGTGCTAATGTTCCATGACTCTTTTTCGCATGGCTTCCAAATTTACCAGGTACATTCTGCCTCCCACATAGTCCACAACATACACCAAGACAAACTCCTAGCATTCCAGACTGTAGGCCTACCAGAAGTAGGGTCGGCCTTTGTGGCAGACACACAAAGAGATAGGGCCTGAATCCGAGATTTACTCAATGCTGATAATTACGCAGATTGAGCGACCGTGAGCCATTGCGCATGCGCACATGCTGCACGGCGGACATGCAGCGATTGTACTGTGATTACGCTCGTACAGAGGATTCACTCACAAATTGAGTGACAGGTAGTCAGCGTTTGGGGAGGTAACGGGGGTGTTTAACAAGCTGCGTGGCTGTTCTATGTGTGTCGATGTTCCCAATATTTACACTGTTGCGCATCATCGGACATGAGAAGGCAGCAGAGGGTGTTCCTATGCTCGGGTAAAAATTGGCATGTTTTTGCTATTGTGGTCTGTAAGAGATCACAGCTGCAATTGCATTAGCGTAAATCTCGGAATCAGGCCCATAGCATATAGCTGCCAATAAACTTTATTGAACTCTGTTTAGTTGTAACAACACTGAACGTTCTGCTGGATTCCAAGTTGTATAGAAAGCACGTGGTTTAGGTTTGGCTTTCAGTCACGCATATCCAAAAATGCCTGTATAAAGGTGAAACAAAACATGTTTCATTTGGTATTTTGATTTTAAATTATGCAGTGAGAAGAAAGACAAACTGTAGTAGCTAGGTAAACACTCACACTTTTGTACACCTGCAATTTTAATTCAGTTGTCTTACAGATGTGTCTACATGACGTGTCAAACTCGCAGCCCCAATTGCATACTTTTATGGCCCTCTTTAGCTAGTGAAAGAGCAATGCTGCCCACCAGGTGAGTTCCGGCTGCCGTGAACGGAGTTCAGCTCTGATCAGGCAGCATTCACCCTTCTGCACTTGTGCACTATGGCAGAGATGGGAAAATGTCCTCTGCGCATGCCCGACTGCCTTGGCTGTTCTAACTCTGCCCCCCCCCCGCCACAGCCCGCCTCCTCAGGGGCACTAAAGACATCCAGGCTCTCAGTGTGTGCCACCAATCAGTTGGATCGCCTGCTTTATCGACCAGTGTATGGGGGCCTTTAGACCTTGAATATTCGCCCGGGTAGATTTTGAGTTTGACATGCCTGGTCTACATACACCTATAATTAAATCGCACCAAATAGCCCAGTATATTGCACCATGGACTTTGCGACTAAGCCGCATCAAGCATCCCGCCATACATTTTTTTTTTTTTAGCGAATGCGACTAAAATACAATGCATGAGTATCCTGGCCACTGGTGCTGGCATTGCATGCAAACAGCTGTGTGCCACAAGCTAACCTGGGCAAACAGCAAAAGACTTGGACATCTTGGCACTGGGGAGGGGGCTTCTAGGAGTCCCAGGGGCTGCTGGGTGATGCAAGGACTGCTGGGAGATGTAGTTCTCCCAGCGCCAGCTATAGGGGGGAATACACTCACACACATACACTCACTCATACAGACTTACAAACACTCTCACACTCACATACTCAGCCTGCTGTAGAAGACCCTGATCCCGACACTGGAGGAAGAAGACACTGTTTCGGAAGGTGAGTAATTAAGGATTAATTAAGCTAATTGGAAACTTCCAATTGCTTAACTAGTCTTCATGTTCCTAGAGCAAGTCCTGTTGATTTTTCCTAATATTAATGATTTTAGGAAAAATTAGACTTGCTCTGGAGGTGGGAGAAAAAAGAAGCTGTGATTTCTATAGAAATCACTGCGTCCCATTTTCAGTTACCTAGTTGAATAGCAAAAACCCACAGACGCTGTTTTTTTTCTTAAATATTCCGCCCGCAATTGGATGCAGCTACGATACAACACAGATGCTAAATTCAGAAAAAAGTATGAAAGTCCAGGAAAAGTTACCAGTGGTGAATTATGTAAGTGTCCATATGACACATAAAGGATAGGTTTATCAGAACACGTCTGTATATGTCCCTAGTTTAATTAAATTACAAGTAATTATAAAATTTATACCTGAACAGTGATCCTATCAATATACCAGTAAAATAACTGCAGATCCAGTGTGGAATGAATCTACAATTCATTACCTATTATCTGTTGACTTGTATACAAAACAGAGTCCATTGTCTGGTAGCTAGTATACAAAACATCCCACCAATCAATGGGTGACATATAATGCCGTACCTATAGGCTGTAGCTAGTGTACAGTAAAAAACAGAGCTTGTTTTCTGGTGGCCCAGCGTGCAATAGAGCCCATCTTTAGGCATTCCAGTATTTAAGGGGCAGATTTTGAGGTGGACGCTATTTGGATACGGTCGCAAGTGACGATGTTTTTTTATTTGTGCATGTGCTGGAGCTGCATGGTGCATGTGCAGCAAAGGTGTTGTGGCTCAGTTTGCTCTGTGAACTCTCGCAGTGTGATTGACACACTGGAACCACTTGCAAACCTTAATTAGTGACTGTCTGTGACCCATTTGTGTATTTAGCAGCTTTCTCTTGAAATAAGAATTTAATATTATTAAAGTGTCTGAATCTGATCTCTAGTCAA
This sequence comes from Taudactylus pleione, assembly GCA_031769625.1. Taxonomy (NCBI): domain Eukaryota; kingdom Metazoa; phylum Chordata; class Amphibia; order Anura; family Myobatrachidae; genus Taudactylus; species Taudactylus pleione. Next base: position 4,461,689 of record JAUIMM010000965.1, on the reverse strand, counting down.
CATTTTCTTACGTACCGTATATACTCGAGTATAAGTCGACCCGAATATAAGCCGAGGTACCTACTTTTACCACAAAAAACTGGGAAAATTTATTGACTCGAGTATAAGCCTAGGGTGGGTAATGAAGCAGCTGGTAGTGTCCCCAGTAGTAATTCTCCCTGGTTGTGCCCCTTGTAGTAATCCCCCCCTGGCAGTGCCCCCAGTAGTCCCCCCCCAGTAGAGAAAGACGTAATAAAAATTTTAAAAAAAATCACTTACCTGAAACCCCCGCTCCTGGTCCTGCCGCTAACAGCTCCTCCGGCCGCTTTGCATGGGAGAGACGTCATTACTCATGACGTCTCTCCCATTACCCACTGCGGGAGCCGGAAGATGGCTCCCGCAGTGGGAGCAGCAGCAGCCGATGAGAGTCTGACAGACACTCATCGGCTGCTGATTACAACAAACACACAGCTGCCGGCTCCGGCAGCTGTGTGTTTGTGCTGTGTAGCGCTGACCGAACTCCGTCCGGTCAGCGCTACACACTTCACTCGAGTTTAAGCCGAGGGGGTGCTTTTTCAGCACAAAAAATGTGCTGAAAAACTCGGCTTATACTCGAGTATATACGGTACTTGTTTGATAGAGGGCACAGCTTACATTTCATGACACATCTGAAGCCTTGTGCTGCTCACACAAATTTGCCATACTGTAATTTAAACTCTCAAGTATTGCAAAGGTGGGAAAATACCCAAATGTTGACTTTTTTTTTAATTAAATATTCTAAAGCCAAATAATTATTTTATAAAAAAACTGTTGGCTTGTACATAAATTTATAACTTTAAAATAAGAACCATATAATTTATTTGTAAAGCTCCTCAAACTCCATACCAAGGACAAACTGCACAGAAAACACATGCATACTAATTGAAAACCAATACTTGTGTCATTCTCAAAACTTTTGGCCATGGCTGTACACTGCAGGGTTGCATGGGAACGCCCCGTGGCCAACCCTGCAACGTACCAGAGTTGGTTCCCCGGGTCCCTGGACCCGGTTGGATCCGTGTAGGGGTGTGCACCGGCCACTTTTCGTGTTTTGGTTTTGGATCTGGATCTTTCTTCGTGTTTTGGATCTGGATTGGTTTTGCCAAAACCACCCTTCTGTGTTTTGGGTTCTGGGTTTTGTGTTTTGGATCTGTATTTTTTTGAAAAAAAGCATAAAAACAACTAAAATCACAAAATGTGGGGGGTTTTCTGCTCCTATGCTATTATTAACCTCAATAATACCCCTTTTACACCAAAATCCCGGGTCCGACCCTGGAATTTGAACACTGGTCAATCCCGGGTCAAACTTGGCTTCAGACCCCGTTTACACTGCAACTTGACCCGGGTTATTCCCAGGTTTGCCCCGTTTACACTGAACCTGGGTAGCCCTGCTTTTCCCTATAGATGTCATTAAAAATGGTCTTTTTTAAGGGCTGACAAAGATGAGGTCACAAAAGGCAACAAAAGAGAGGGGTGGGGACTGCTTACAGCATTGCAGCAATGATGGCAGACGGGGCACATGTGGGTATTCCCGATGTCCTCACTGTTTTCAGCTTTCTGTTGATTTCAGCAACAGAGAATTGGATGCAGCTTTTTATGATGTGGCACCTTGTGCAGAGTTCGAGGAGGAGAGCGCAATTCTTGGCTGAGAGGGCCAGATGTCGACAGCAATATTTGCGCAGGAGGAGAGCACTGATAGCCAACATCACCACCATGATGAGATTGACCACCTTGAGAAATAGAAGAATGTGGGCCAGAGACCGCCACCATGGAGAAGCTTTCATGCTGACTGTAGAAGCTTTCCAAGTGGAGCAGTGGCTGGAACACTTTCGGATGTCACGTGCCACCTTTTATTATATATTGGAATTACTGGCACCAGCACTGATGATGCAGACCACCAACTACCGAAAGCCCATCACCCCAATCAGGAGATTAGCCATTGCACTCTGGTGGTATGCTACCTCCGGAGAGTACCGCACACTCTCCTGTCTATTTGGTGTTGGGATTGGCACAGTCTGCAATATCATTTACCAGGTGACGCGGGCATTAGTGGATACCCTATACCAGTGCTTTATCTCCTTGCCAGAAGGACAGCGTCTAGATGAAACCATCCAAGGCTTCCTCAGGCGTGAGTATCCGCAGTGTGCTGGTGCCATAGACGGGACCCACATTCCCATCATCGCCCCCCATGAAATCCCTGTGGATTATTATAATAGAAAAGGGTGGCATTCCATCATTCTTCAAGCTGTTGTGGACCACCGATACTGGTAAGTAAATTTGTACGAATTATTCTTTCATATCTACTTTTATTTTATGTTTTTTGTTGGTAGAATACAATTTTTTTTGTATTTTTTTTTTAAGTTTTACAGATGTTTTCATAGGCTCACCTGGACAGGCACATGACGCCAGAGTACTAGCCAACTCTGACTTGTACAACATAGCAGAGGAAAAGCGGAGTGGATGGCTTTTCCCTAGAGAGGTAAGAATATATGGTCCTTTTACTCTTTATGTCCACTATACTTATGTGCTTTAGCAAAATATTAAGTGTGTACTGGTGCGGAATGCATGATATTCCAAAGTATTTGTCAACATATTGTGCTGTAAAATACATGAAATTTCTGAAACCTACTTGACCACCATGTGAATACATATATAGTGACCATATTTTTTTTTTTTACAGAAATCGGTGACCGTAGATGGGGTGGAGGTCCCAGTCCACATCATTGGCGATGCGGCATATCCGTTGAAGCATTGGCTAATGTACCCAACATGTACAGTTGTCCCCGGAAAAGGTCACCTACACTCACACCCTTAGCTCTGCCCGGATGGCTGTGGAAAATGCTTTTGGACGTTTAAAAGGACGTTGGCGCTGTCTCATGAAGAGGAATGATGTGGACCTAAAAATCATGCCCCATGTAGTAGCAGCCTGCTGCATACTTCATAATATTTGTGAAATTCAAAAGGACCACTTCCTTCCCGAGTGGAATGTGCTGGACACTGAGGTGGGGGGCATTACAAGTGATGCAGTAAGCTACGTGGGGGAGCATGAGGACTGCGTCCAGCTCATCCGGGTCACCATTGCAACAAACCTTCCCTTATTGGTTTAAAATAAAAAGCAAAATTTCAAATTCCAAACATGTTTCTGGTTTGTTTGGTTGAAATTTTTTTTTTTTTTTTACTTTAACCATGTGCATATATTGTGTTTTTTAATAGAACAATTTTAACAATCTCAGATTATTGCAAAAGTATAAAAGTAAAAACAGTATAAACATATGTCAAGCATCGTATGCCCAGTATAAAAGAAAAGTGCCTTATGCCTGCAGTCAAAACAATACACTATAAAAGTGATAAAAAAAAATGAAAAGTGCCTTCACACAATAAACATTATAATTTTAGCCACACAATATAAAAAAACAAAACTAAAATAGCAAATGTTCCGGTTGGTACAACGATAAAATATTTAAAATGGCCATATTTATAGCAATTGCCTATACACTGTATACTGTGGTGACTCTTGGTTTGTTTCTGTTATGTTAGGGTTAGTGCTAGGGTTGTAATAATTGGGCCCCATATTGCACTGCCCAAATCTGTGTTCTGGGTACACTGGGGCCTGTGGTAATGCCTGTGTTTGGCAGGGAAAACCACAAGCAAATGTGCACTTAAAAACAACATCTGTCTCTCCTGCATATCCATTAATTGCTTCATAAATGACTGCTGCATTTGCCTTTCGGACTCTAGAAACCGATCCAATCTAGCATCCTCCTGCCTCTGAATATCGGCATCCAATTCGCGGAGATGCTCCACGATCACAGAAGTCATCGCTCTAGCTGCTTGCTCCGACCTGTTAAGCTTCTTCTTTCTGGGTGGCACATTGTAGACTGCAAAAGGGAGAAACAAAAAAAAATATATATAATATGCATTGAGCCGACATAAAGATAGCAGTGGTGTTTGCGTACATGTGCTTGTGGCCTTCTATCTACCTGCACGCTAGCAGCACTCTGCAACAGTTACCATTTGGATATAAGTGAATGTAGTGTGTGTGTGTGTGTGTAATGTGGGTGTTTTTCTTTTTTTAAATTCTTACTATTAGTGCGTAGCGGAGGGGCCTTTTAAGGGGGTGCAGTCTCTGAGCTTGTCTCAACTACCTCATCTATGGTGGAAGCGATACTGTCAGCATTCACAGATGAATCCATCCCACTACTTTCTCCAGGATAATCGGTCAGTAGGAGCAGTGATGTTGGTCTGCATTGCGAGGATGGCAGGGTGACCTGTGTAGCCTGTACATCTTGACTATCCTCCTGCTGGCTGGAGCAGGATGGCGCAATTGAGGAGGACAGTGCTATGGGGTTTGAAAGCGCTGTATTTCCAAAAGCGCTGTAGCACAATTGGTAATGCACCCATTCTTTGCGGTCTGCACCACTTTTGTTGCGGTTATGATCGTGCATTTTAGTGAACTGCTTATGCAAGGCCTTCAATTTATTGACCACTTGCTGCTGCGTGTGTTTTATCCCTCGGGACTCCAGCATCTTGGCTATATTGTGGTACACTACTGCATCTTTAACTGTGCCGGTCATCTGGCGTTTAATTTCTTCCTCCGCCCCGATGAGCAGTAGCTCTGATATCTGCATCGGTCCAGTTCGTGGCAGCACACATGCTGCTGTAGGAACAGGGTGTGGGTCAGGCTGCTGTTATGGCTGTGTATCAGCCTGCGTTTGTAGCTGCTGGTCAGGCTGTGGTGCAGGCTGCAATTCTGACTGTGGCAGCCTGTGTATCAGCCTGTGTTTTGTGGGAGTTGGTCAGGCTGTGGTGCAGGCTCTGTGCAGGTTTGGCATGCAAGTAATGGCTGAGTGTGCGTCTCTCTTCAGGGCCCTGACAAATGACATCATCTGCCAGCACCCCAGAAGCTCCAATCAGCTAAGAGTAGAATATAGCCAGGTCAAATAATCCGGGTAGCACCCATTCACACTGCCGCATGACACGGGAACAACCCGTTTTCAACCCTGCTCTCAAACAGAGTAAGATTGCCCGGTCAATCGACCCGGGTTATTTTTTTGGGAGCCGTTCACACAGAGCCTCAACCCGGATCGACCTGGCAATAACCCGGGTTATTTGTTTGGTGTAAAAGGGGTATAACCTTAATTTCCACTCATTTCCAGTCTATTCTGAACACCTCACAATAGTGTTTTTATGTCCAAAAGGTTGCACCGAGGTAGCTGGATGACTATGCTAAGCGACACGAGTGGACGGCGCAAACACGTGGCCCATCTAGGAGTGGCACTGCAGAGGCAGACAGGATGGCAGTTTGAAAAACTAGGCCCCAAACAGTACATAATCCAAAGAAAAAAAGAGGTGCAAGATGGAATTGTCCTTGGGCCCTCCCACCCAACCTTATATTGTATAAACAGGACATGCACACTTTAACAAACCAATCATTTTAACGCCAGGGTCTGCCACACGACTGTGGCTGAAATGATTGGTTCATTTGGGCCCCCACAAAACAAGCTGGCAATTAATCTGTCCCTGCACAAACTGGCTCTACGGAGGCAAGATGTCATCCTCATCCTCCTCATCCACCGATTCCTCACCCTCTTCAGTGTTGTGTACATCCTCATCCTCACAGAGTATTAATTCGTCCCCGCTGGAATCCACCACCACAGGTCCCTCTGTACGTTCTGGAGGCTGGTCTCCCTGGAAGAGTTGATCATTCATTTTTATGAACATCATCTTCTCCACATTTTGTGGAAGCAACCTCCTACGCCTTTCGCTGACAAGGTTCCCGGCTGCACTAAACACTCTTTCAGAGTACACACTGGAGGGGGGTAAAATAGAGCCAGTTTGTACAGGGGCCCAGAATTTATTTTGTTTGGAGTGCACTTTGGGGGTTACAGCATCCTTTAACGGACAAGCCAGCCGGCCCTTTACTTATGATACAGGCGCACGCTTGGCGCTGCTCCTTTGTTGATGCACGTGCAGCCACAGTGCACACAATTCACAAACACAGAAAATAATTCCTCCACCATTCTGTCAGTGGTGACAGTATCATATGCAGTGACAGTAGACTTGTCAGATGTTGTTGGCACGTCCTTCAGTCCGGACCAGGATGTCCAAACCGGCCCTTGACTTATGACACAGGCGCATGCTTGGCGCTGCTGCTGTGTTGATGCATGTGCGGCTATTGCGCATACATTTCGCACACAAACACAGAAAAAAAAGAATTGTTTATTTTTTGTGGAGTGCACTTTGGGGGTTACACCACCCTTTAACAGACTTATGGGACACAGGCGCATGCTTGGCGCTGCTCCTTTGTTGATGCACGTGCAGCCACAGTGCACACAATTCACAAACACAGAAAATATTTTTTTATTTTGTTTGGAGTGCACTTTGGGGGTTACACCACCCTTTAACAGACGAGCCAGCCGGCCCTTTACCTATGACACAGGCGCACGCTTGGCGTTACTTTGTTGATGCACGTGCGGCTACTGCTCACACAATTCACAAATACAGAAAAAATGTTTTTTTGGAGTGCACTTTGGGGGAGCACCCCTGATGCACAGATCACCCCCTGGACAACACTTCACAAACAGCACCCCTCTAGGACTACAGCCTTTATGGGACACTGCACAACACAGTCCATCCAGCCCCTATAACAGCAGCACAACACAGCCCAGTCAGACCCTATGGACTGAGTGGTCACAGCCTATACGGACAACAGCAGCACAACACAGCCCAGCCAGCCCTAGCTCCCACCCTCCCTCTTCACTGTCCACAGCTGGAGTGAGAAATGGCGCCGACGCGGGGACCTTTTATATAATCCAAAACCTGGGAGATCCGGAAGGCGGGATGATGACGTTTTGCCTCGATTTCAGTTCCGAGTCAGGCGGGAAAAGTCGAGCCTGACTCGGATACTACTCGGATCGGGGGGGACTCGGATTTCAGAAATCCGAACCCGTTCATCCCTAATTTACACCAACAAAAATGCCATTGATGTGCATCAACCCTGGATTTTTAGGTCGGTGTAAAAGGGGTATAAATCAGTTAGAAGATCTGTAAACCTCAGGGAGTTCTTTATTTTGATATATCATGTGTTAGTGGAAGTAACAGCTTTATTTTTTGCAAGAAGCATCAACACACTGCTTTAGATCAGCGTATACCAATCAGTGGCTATCTATAGATCAGTCACATACAGCGCTGTATTCATCTCCCAGCTTTGGTGGATAAGAGCATTTGCACTATTTCATTGGGAAGGCTCCCTAAGCACATTTATCACTAACTTGAATCTGGAGAGACTCCATGTGGAATTGATTTATTTGATATTTGTTCAAATTCAATTGCAAGTTCTTTTAAAAGATCACCTTGGATCCATTTACATACCAACTAACACGTGACATATCAAAATAAAGAAGAGGTTTACAGATCCAATGACATTGTTGCAATGAATGTAACAGGCTATTGGTGGGTTGCTAGTCAGTATCTAACTGACTAAATAATACTTAGCTTATGTTAAATATAGTGGTTGTAGGAGAGGTTCTATTGTCTATTTTCCACTTCATTCTGCAATGTTGATATTTTATGTACTAACTTAAGTGTTTATTTTTAAACATATCTGTCTGCTAAGACCTATTAAATTTCCAATTTTATTAAATTTTATGTGAAGTGTCCCAGCGTTGTGACAGCGCTCCAATTGTTTATATTGTTAGTTTAATTGTATTGCCTGCCTCGGCATATGCAGGCAGAGAGCTTGGGCTCCTGTCTCCACTAATACCTTGCTCCTGTAGCCTAGTTATATTGTTAAGCTACTTCCTGTTGTTGCTGGAGTGTTGAGAAGTATTTGTCCACTATTGTAATGCATTGAGTGGTTCTGTGTGTTTGTGAGAGTTAAGTGCCTTGGACCTGTGTGTGCACTGCTGCGGTATACCAGTCACAGTGAGACACCCCAAAGTTCAGTGTTTTTTCTCTTATTTGGCAGCCCTTTTATTGTGTTTTGGAGCTTCTTACCACTCATTGTACTCCCACGCCACTGCTTCAGCTTTTGTGCATGGAGACACCCCTGGATTGCTTATATAATGGCTTCCAGAAAGACAGCTCTCTTGGAGGTGGATGCTCCTGTGCCACGTACCTGTCAGACCTGTGTCAATATACTTTCTACCTAGGACCCAAGCAGCAATGGCCTTTGTGTATGTTGCTTCACAGATACATGCTTGGAGACTGCTTCAGCAGCGGTGTCCAGTCAGAAACCGGCTTGGGTTTCAGCATTGGCACAGGTAATGTCTCAATTAGTTGATAAGCTTATGGCGCCTGGGACACCGCCTCCTGCTAGTCTAGCTATAGTTGTGCTCCAAGGTACAAGAATTTTGCCTGCCCAGACTGTCTTCTATAGAACCATTTTGGCTATGGAACCAGGGGATTTTGTGACATCTTTTGACATCCAGGATGCCCATTTAGAAATCCCCATTTGAGTTAGCCACCAGTGCTTCCTCAGATTTGCAGTGTGGTCAGATCACTAGTTGTTTCTGGAATCACCTTTTGGACTGTCCACAGCTCCATGACTTTATCAAAGGGGCGTCAGAATCTTGCCTTATCGGGACGACCTTCTTCTCCTGGCTCAGTCTCTGGCTGTCCTGAGGGACCACATTCACCTGTGATCAATTGGCAAAAGTCTATGTTGACACCTTCTCAGAAGATGCTGCATTTGGGATCTCTGCTGGATTCCAGGGTTCAGCATGCCTTCCTTCCAGCAGATAAGATTCAGGCCCTGCAATTCAAGGTTCGCACATTCCTCAGTCATTGTCAGGTCTTGATCCAACCTACATGCAGATCCTGGGTTCCTTGGTCTCCACATTCGACATGGTGGAGTATGCCCAGTTTCACTCCTGTCCTCTTCAACTGGAGGTTCTGGCCAGATGGAACAAATCCCATGTGCACCTCAGGGCACAGACAATCATTCCCTTGCAGGAGGTACGTCATTCCCTCTTGTGGTGGCTAGACAAGTTCCACCTGAACAAGGGCCGCCCTTTTGGTTCTAGGACTGGATCTTGCTCACCAATGATGCAAGTCTTTGGGGGGGGCAGTGTCTTGTCAGCAAATGTTACAGGGACGGTGGACGGCTCAGGAGAGCAGATTATCAGTCAGTATCCTGGAACTCAGGGCAGTTTACAGAGCTCTTTCCTTGGCTCAGCCTTTCCTCAAGGGGTGTTTGAGCAAGGTGCAGTCGGACAATACAACAGCTGTTTCCTACATAAACCACCAGGACAGCAGTCGCAGTGCCATGAAGGAGGTCAGTTGCACCCTGCCCTGTCAGCAGTTTTCATTCCCAGCATGCAGAATTGCAAAACGGACTGTTACATGTGCCACTGCGGCTCTCTGCCTGATTGGCTCTCACTCGCTATCCTAGCTACCTGGACTCTGGCTGCTACTCTCCTGTTGGTAGTCTCGTTACCTGACCTCAGCCTGAGTGACCAATCACAGGAGACCGCTCCCTTCATTAGGGATTCAAGTCAGTTCCTGCCTGCCGGTGATATTACTACGTTTTTGTACATAGTGGATGTTCACATGGTCACTGCATTGTGCAGTTCCTTGCTCCTTAACCTTTGTTCCTGTGTCCAGTATCCTGCCGTTGTATACCTTTGCTCCCAGACTCAGTCCTCAGTGTCCTGTCACTGCCAGTCTTACTCCTGAGTCCTGCTGGATTCTGCCCTGTTCCCGTGTCCATCCTAGCTCTGTGCCTGTGTCTTGCCAAGACCCTCCAGCTTACCTTCTGTGTCTCCTCCAGTTTGTGTCTAGTCCCAGCGTGTACCTGCATCTGCCTGTCAGTTCAACTATATCAAGTACTGGTTCTGTTACAAACTACCACCTGGATCCTGAGTAGCTGGTCTGCCACAATCAAATCTATTTCCAGCATTCAGGTTTAACAGTATTCCCACCTGCATCCTGCGTAGCTGGCCTGCCACAATCAAATCCAGTTCCAGCATTGCTGGTTCTACAGTATACCTACCTGCATCCTGCGTAGCTGGCCTGCCATAATCAAATCCATATCCAGCATTACAGGTTCAACACGATTCACCCAGACTGTGTCTGTATATTGCAACTCAGTAGTCTCCCAGTTGCAGACTCAAGTACTCATCTGCACCTGTTTGCTCCTTCAATTAACTCTTGCTTTGCCTGCTGCTAAACTCCAGGTTAACTCATTCACGGACTTTCTAAGCTGCCAGCACGTTTGGCCGAGTGGGCTCTGCATCCAGAGGTCTTCCAGTTACTGGTCAGTTGTTGGGGCCTTCCAAGCATATATATTATGGCAATAGTATTTGGATATGGTGTAAATGATGGCGCTAAAATTAAAGTCACCTGTAACTGAGAATCTATGGATTTTAATCCAAATAAAGAAAAGTATATACTTAGCTTCAATGGGTGGTTTTTAAGTGCTTCTCTTTTGTTCTTCTGGAATTTTTCAAAATTGGTGTATGTCACAGTAAGAAACGTCTAGTTGAAAATCCTCAATGTTGTGTGTCCACGTTACACCTAAAAAGTAGGATGATAAAAATTGTGTAAACCAAAAGTAATAAGGATTAAATATAAGATAAAATATATTATATGTATGTTGGAGCATACCCCTACTCACTTTTCGAAGAGGGGGAAGAACTCTATAATAGTCTTGCTCTGCCCAAAGAAACTATTATAAAAGTAGCCATCTATGGCCTCGGGTAGTTCCTTCTAAACATCAAGGGTGGAGATGGAGGTGTCCTACCTCACTTACAGTGAAATGGAGTGCCCAAATCTCCTTAACCTTATTTGTTTGAGACTGCTTAATATAGATTATGGTGTCTCCACACAACCACCAGCTGCCGAGATGCTGTAACAGCACCAGGGATCCTGGAGCAATCTTGGTGGAGCAGCATTCGTTCCTACTCTTCTATGTCTTTCCTCTAATCTCAATGATAGAGCAAGTTCTCTGCAAGGTCAAATTGGAGGGTGGGATGGTGATCCTGGTGACTCCAAATTTGGCCTCTCCATTGACGCTCCTTTGTGTCTACCTCTGCACCGGATCTTCTGTCTCAGGGTCTGCGCTTCCATCCGGATCTGGCCAGTCTCGTTTTCACGGGGTGGCTCTTGAGGAATCCGTCCTGAGAGCAAAGTGGTTTCCCAGGAGAGTCATTCATACTATGCTTCATGCCCCAAAGCCTTCTTCGGCAAAGATTTATCACAAAGATAAATCTCTGATAGAGCCAAAAGCACTCCAGGGCTTGCGGCAGCGAGACCCTACCAAAGGGTCTCATCGCAAGCCCGATGGTCGCGATGGTCTTGACCATCGCGACCATCATCATGGCCGCTCTCTATAGCTGTGGGTGGTCACCCACAGCTATGCGAGCGGCCAGGAGGCTGCTCCAAAAAGGAGAAGGGACGGCCCTGATTCAGAGCGAGCGCTCTGTCAGAGCGTCCGGCTCTGAATCAGGGCCCGATTCAGAGCCGCTCGTAAGCGGCCGCTCGCTTCGAGCGATGTTCGCACATCTGCGCATGCGTATGGGTCGTAATGCGCATGCGCCAACCAGTCATTGCGGTCGGAAATCGTGCGCTCACAAAACAGCAAGGGCCTGCTAATTTGAGTGACAGAATGAGGCGTTTGTGGGTAGTAACAGGGGAAGGTGCTTGAAAACGGGGAGTGGAGATCTGAACGCAGGCGTGCCAAATGGTCAAAACGGGCGTTTAATGGGAGTGCATAATTAGTAAGGGAGTGTCATCGACCACGTCACTTGGTTGTCTTTTAGCCTGAACTGCTCGCAGTGATTGCGGGAAGTAAAACCTACCACGAGCACTGCGAGCAGTCCAGACGCCTTTCGATGTACTCGATTAATCTAATAAATAGCAGAGATAACATATGATGCGAACGGCCAGGGGGCGTCTTTACAAAATAGCGAGCGCATGTTTCGTTCGCTCGCTCAGACAGAGGCGTCAACAGACCGCAAAGAGCAAGCGCTCAATTTAAATAGCCGGCCCCTTTTTCTGAACAACCGTTCACAAATAGCGTCCAGCCCTGAATCAGGCACTCTGTTTCCATCTACAAAAATATTCCTAAAGCAGCCCATCCACTGTACAGTTTTCTGTCAGACATCTGTCCAATCTGGCTGGTTGGAGTGACAACCTAGTAATGTATGGGAGCAAATGACAGTCGATCATATGGTTTTAAACACTGGGAAAAAAAAAAAAAAAAAATTGTTCAAATTGGTTAAATGTGTGTGTGTGTGTGTTATCTTTTAACCAATTTGTCTGAAACACCATATTTGGCTATTTTCCAGTGTTTGTGAGCAAATGGACGATTGTCATTTGCTCCCATACATTACCAGGTTTTCATTCCAACCAGCCAGATTGGACAGATATCTGACAGAAAATTGTAGTGTATGCCCAGTGTCACGTTTGATGTACTGGAAACCCCTAGTGAGGGGTAGTGATGGTGGTGTTGGAAGAATTCGGGGAACGGGCCTGGATATCAGGACTCCTCATCTACAGGTCTTGGATGTTAACGGGACCTGGTCAAAGGTGCGGAGTCTAACCTGCAGTGAGGTGTTCGCCAGTGACCCCTCCAAGCGGGATATGGGCTTAGCTGCACCCTGCAGGCAGGTTGTGGTCCTTTGACCAGGTCTCCAAGCCCTTTGGGAATAGAGATTCGAATATCAATGGCCCAAGGGAAGTGCCTAACAAGGCACTATTGCACCGGGAGATCCACCAGGAGATGATACTTGTGGAGTACTTCTAATTAGCACTTGAGGTACACTGGAGTCGATACTCAAGGGAGACACAGGTAATGATGCGTAGACGCACCTTTGCACCACAGGGTGGTACTCGTGGGAGACACAGGTAATGGCATGAAGACGCCCTTTTGCGCAATGAGATGGCACACGAGGTAGACCCTGGTATAAATGTGCAGACACTTTTGCACTGCGGGGTGCACTCGAGGGAGACACTGGTATTAATGTGCAGGAAGGGATATAGGTCACACTGCTGTTCACAAGAAAATACTGAAGACTTAGGCCACACAGGCAGAGATGTTAGGTCGCACTGCTGCTCACTGGAAAACACCGAAGGCTGAAGCTGGCCACACATCTAAAGATTATCTGTCTAACCAGACAACTAGTTGATTGGTTGGAATGAAAATCTGGTAATATATTGGAGTAAATGATGATCAGCAATTTGCTCCTAAATGCCAGAAAACAGATGAAAATGGTCGTTCAGACAAGTTTATTAAATGTTTGATCTAAACAATTTGTTCAAACAACAGTTTTTGTCCATTTTCCGGTGTTTGGGATTAAAATTGCTGATTGTCATTTGCTTTCATACGTTACCAGATTTTCATTCCAACCAATCAACTAGTTGGCCGATAGGACAGAATCTTTTGATGTGTGGCCAGCTTTAGGCACACAGGCAGAGATGTTATAGCACAAAGCTCTCAGGCTGAGATGTAATTAGCACTGCTGCTCGCAGGGAACACTTGTAGCTTGTAATCACAGAGGTGCAGCTGTGAGACACTTAGGAAAACCTTGTAGCTGGAAATCACAGAAACAGCATGCACAGGTAGGGATGTTATTCACACTGGTGCTGAAAGGAGACACTGGAACTCCAACACAGGCAGAGATGAAATAGAGCAGCACTGTTGCTCACCAGAAAACACTGGAATTTAGGCTTGGAACCCAAGGGAACCTGGAACAGAACTTAACTAGAACACTAGGAGTGACAATTGTTGATTAGGCAACTTCCTGGAGTTCTGGGGGCGGATTTGCTACCATTGGTTAGGAGGACTGTCACATGAGAAGAAATGTCACGGCGGTGCCCATGATGGGAACTCAGATCCTCAACACACACAGCCGACCATGGAAGTCCACAGAAAGCACCTAAGGCAGAATACTCAGCATCTCGCCCATCACTGCACCAGACGTCTGACCACAAGGAAGTCAGGGGAAGCCGGTACGGAGGTAAGAGATAGCCGATCCTAGACTGAACCCTGACACCAGTGGCATAACTAGGGTATTTGGAGCCCAGGGCAAATTTGAAAAGGGAGCGCCCCCGATGTGCGTGCGCCTTCGTCAAAAAATGGGCGTGGTCACTTAAAAATGGGGTGTGTCAACATGACACCCCTTTATTTTCACACTGAACATTCCTATCCATATGCACCTTAACCCCAGTAGTACCCCTTATACAGTACCCCCAGTATGCAGTTGTGGTCCCTCTTATGCAGGCCCATAGTAGTGCCCCTTATACAGTATCCCCAGTAGTGGTCCCCCTCATACAGCCCCCAATTAGTTCCTTACTCAGTACCCCCAGCAGTGCCCCCCCCAAATGCAGTGCCCCATGTAGTGTTCCCCCTTATGCAGTGCCCCCAGTAGCAGTCCCCACAATGCAGTGTGCCCAGTAGCGGTATCCCCTTATGCAGGCACCCAGTAGTGATCCCCCCCTATCCAGTGCCCCCAGTAGTGGCCCTTCCTATTATTGCCCCCAGTAGTGGTCCCCCCCCTATCCAGTGCCCCCTGTAGTGGCCCTTCCTATTATTGCCCCCAGTAGTGGTCCCCCCAGTGCAGTGCCTCTGGTAGTAGGCCCTTTTTATAATGGCCCCAGTGGTAGTTCTCCCCCCCCCCCCCCCCCCCCCCAAGTAGTAGTCCCCAGTAGAGGTTCCCCCTCCCGATTAAGTGCCCCCAGTAGTGGTCCTCCCAATAATGGTGCCCCCAGTAGTAGCCACCCCTCCCCCTTTGTGCCCCCACCCCCAGTAGAGGTCCCCCCAGTAGTAGCCACCCCCTTCCCCCGTTGTGCCCCCAGTAGTGCAGATAGGTTTAAAAAATATATATAAAAAAAATATACTTACATGAATCCACGCTGCTGCTGCTCCGGTCCGCAACACCGCTCCCGCCACCCGCCAGTCCTCCCGGGCTGGCGTGCTCAGCATTATGGGACAGACGTCATGATGTCTGTCCCATTACCCACTGCAGGAGCCGGACGGAAGCCCGGCTCTTGCAGTGGGTGCTGCAGCAGTCAATGAGAGTCTGACTCTTATTGGCTTCTGTTTAACACACGCATCGCCGCCAGCGATGCGTGTTATGCACAGCCTGAGCCCGCCTCCTAGCGCTATTGGGCAAGCGCTCAGGGGGAGGGAATGGGCTCAGCTGTGCAGCACAGCGCCGGTCCTGTGTAAATGTGTAGCGCTGACCGCACTCATTGCGGTCGGCGCTACACTGGCTAACTAGGGTGGGTGGGCCGGTACCGTGGCCGGCGCCCCCCCCCCCCCCGTGCCGCCGGTCCCACAGCACCCAGGGCACGCACCCCGCTCGCCCTGCCCTAGTTACGCCACTGCCTGACACCCAGCTTTAGAAGAGGTCCAGAGGCTAAAAATTGGAGGACATTGCAGGACAATATGTAAAATAGAGCCTGAGGGGTTATTACATCTGGTGCAGTCTCCTTAAAATAATAAAAAATCATCTCTACTGAACTTTTTAAAGAAAATACCTACTTTGTACGGAACTACAGATATAAAAATAACAGGCCAACATACAAACAATGTTTCTGTCAAATAATACTACTACTTTTCTACCACTGGCTTATTTTATTATTGCTTGGAGAGTGAAAAATGTTGCACCTGTATATGAATGTGTCATGTGTAACACAGGTCCACTATTATTCGATTAGCCTGTCTTTCTGCTTCATATATCATACAGTCCATAGTCTGAAGGGCAAAGTAGTGAAAGATGGGTAATTAAGGCGATTGCTGGGGTGCTGAAAGCCATGTCTTGTCAGTGACTAGACATTAGCATGCCGGAAATATAGCATTCATTTGTAATGAATTTGGTTTCACATTTTTTTTTTTTTATCATCAACTTATTAGGGAGTCAATGTTCCAAATAAGCATGCTTTTGTAATATACAGTACATTAACTTGTTTGTTTTTGCTTTCAATTATGTTATTAGGACAAAAATTTTTTTTAGCAGGCGCTAAGAATGAAAAATATATATCACTACATCTAAAAAAAGCAGCAAAACAATGACAAATACTGTGGCCAATAAATAGTCACTAGATACAGATGTGTATTGCGCTAATTGATAATATATATCTGAAAGATATATAAATATTAAAGTATAATAGGGATATGGTAGAACCCACAAAGATCAAGACGCCATTTTCAATATCATATAGTGTTTATATATATGTATTCTGAATGAAAGTAACAATAAAAATACATCAATACACCCACATTAATAATCTAGTAATAGCAGCATGAATATTAGCAGCAGCCCACTGAGATCTAATGCACTATAATAAGAAATCCTTAGAGTTCAGACCCGAACCATTGATAGTCAGCTTTGAAAAGTACAATTCTGTATATACAAGTGCAAATTTAGCATCCGCATAAGAACCTCACCACATCCAACTAGAAATGGACACCAGAGTCCGCTCTTATGTACAGAGGTCTCCAGACCTGTCACAGAGTGCACGTCTCCTGCTGACAATAACGCTGTGTGTGCAGTGTCGGCTGGGTGTCCCAATAATTTCACGGGCAGAAGTCAAGTCAGCATGTGACTGCCCCAATTGATGGTGTACTGGTGATTCGTTCCCTTAAATCGCGGACCTCCAATTAGTCCATGCATATATTCCACAATGGAAGCGAATGATGGTAACAATCAAAGGTCACTTTTCAAATGGAAGATTCAGTGGTAGTACAAGTCCTCTGACCAGTTTTGCTCCCCTGCTGGAAGCTTTATCAAAGAGCATATCCCCCTTTGAGCACAGGTAGCTGCTTTTATACCTGTCCAAATCCTTAATTAATCAGCACCTGTAGCAACAGGTGTAATCCATTAGTCTAAAACAGTGGTTCTCAAACTTGGTCCTCAGGACCCCACACAGTTCCTGTTTTGCAGGTCACCCAGCAGGTGCACAGGTACAATCATTACTCACTGACACATTTTAAAAGATCCACAGGTGGAGCTAATTATTTCACTTGTGATTCTGTGAGGAGACCTAGAAAACATGCACTGTTTGGGATCCTGATGACCAAGTTTGAGAACCTGTGGTCTAAAAGATCAGTGCTGCATCAAGTTTTTAAAACACAAACATTCCAAATAGATCCATTCAATATATCTATAATTATTTGGCGTCTTGATCTCAATAGCATAAACACAAACAGATAAAAAGAATTTATAAGCATAATAAGTATCTTAGAGAAAAAAATAACTAAATAAATATATAATATATATATATAATAAGAAAACTATATCCTAGAATCTTATTCCCAGGATTCAAACCCCAGTACTTGAGCATCATAAGCAGTTGCTCTACCACTACACTATCCAGCTCATCTATATAACATTCCCAATTAATTATAACATACAATAGTCATGTCCACAGATCATTATATTAGTTCTGGGACAACAATACAGTACATGCAGACTTAAGGTCCGTACACACTGGGCGATATTACGACATTGTAATCGTGCAATCGCTCAGTAATCATCTACAAATCGTGCACTATAATGTCCGAAATGAACAGCGATGTGCGCTCCCGCTGGTCGTTTCCAACATTGTCCATCGCCTGAACATGCTGGTCAATCTGCCGATAACGACAGATTGGCCATGTTCAGGAATGATGGAGGGTGCCTACACTGAACGACTTATCGTTCTGTGTAGGCACTACAGGGGATCAGGAACGACTGTACGATTACGATGTCATAATCGTACTGTCTTTCATGATCGCCCAGTGTGTACGCACCTTTAGTTTCCTAAATATATAATTTCATGTTACTGCTCAACTCAGTGAGTTTACCAGATGGAATGCCAAATGTATCATAGCTCCATCAGGACAAATATGTATCTTTGTAGATTTCTTGTTCATGGACTGAGACGGACCTCCGAAGGTTACTAGTTCACAGACTAATGGTGCATACACACGGTACGATTTGTACCACCAACAACTTGACAGATATCTTTCAAAGATATTTTTCAGTGAAGTCATCCTGCCACATCTCTGACTCTGAACAGGCAAAGTTGATGATATTGTCCAAGTTATCCTGCATGCATGGACGATGAAAGATATCTATCGTCCATGCGGGAACAAGTACATAGAAATTAACAATATGAACGATAACGTTATCATTCAGTTTTATCACTCCATGTGTACGCACCATAAGACCCCTCTCTGAAGGATTTATACTCATACACCCAGGTACAGGACAACATAACTTACATGCCTGCCACCAATCTCTTCTCATCCTCAAGATAGAGAATAAGACTGCCCCAGCCTTGGATGGGCACATGTAGAGCAACTATTTCATGTTAGCCAGATGGGATTGGTATGAAGTTGTGCCGCTAGTAGCGATATGACATCTACCAATACCGTGGCTAAGAGAATGATTCAAAATCAACATTGTCATTTAGCCATTGGGGGAATAATGTACAGTTTGAACATCCACAACGCTTCCTTCTCACATAGCACCCTAACCCTATTATGCTATATGTTGGACCTCCGTAAGGTTAAGTCCATGGGGGTCACCATTGTGGAACCTCTCAAAATGCTGTGAAGACAATATTTCTAAATTATGTTCAATCTATGTTCTCTGAATCTAGTTTTTAGGGAACGTGTGTTCTGCCTACGTACTGCAGACCACAAGGGCACTGCAACCTGTATATGGAGAACACAGTTCATAAATTCATTGATCCTGAAAGACTGGTACTATAAGAAACAATGGGCCTGATTCAGACCCACTCGCGAGCGGCTGTCCGCTCGCAAGTGGGTCGATGTTATGGACTGAGCATGCGCACGACGGAGGGAGCTCCGTCGTGCGCATGCGCCAGACGCGACGAGCGAAGGAAAGTCCTTCGCTCGTTGTGTCCGATCAAAGGGGGCGTGCTGTCAATGTTGATTGATAGCACGCCCCCTTTGGTGGGCGTGCCGGGGGCGTGCCTCCCTGACGGGGGCGTTCCCACGGGAACGCCTCCCGTCAGAAGCCGGCCCACTGACATCACTAGTGATGTCAGTGGGAGTGATTTTGGCTCTGATAGAGCCAAAATCACTCCGGAGCTTGCGGTTGAAAACCTCAACCGCAGGCTCCGGCTCGCAATTTCGATGGTCGCGATGGTCTCGACCATCGCGGCCATCACAATGCACGCTCGTATAGCCTGTGGGTGGTGACCCACAGCTATACGAGCGTCCAGGAGGACGCTCCATGAAAATGGAGCCCGGCCCTCATTCAGAGCGTGCGGCTCTGAATGAGGGCCAATGTTGCTGACCCTATTTCCAATGTTACTACATGTAATACACCTGTTTAAGTGCTCGCCTGTGTTAGGACTCTCTTTGGTAGTTCTTAAGGAGCTGGGTGCCAGAAGGCTCTTCAGATTCCTATTTTTCCTAAAAACTACTTTTAAACCTGGTTTGATTGCTGTATTCAAAATTGGATCTTGCTGAAGTATATGGAAATTAGTCGTGAGAATATTCTTGATTTTAGTTGACTGATTATTGATCTTGGATACATAATACATCTGACTACTATTGCTGTTTTCATAGCCCATTTGATTCCCCTTTCTTTGTTTTACCTTGAGGACCAAAAGATGAGCCCGATCTGATTTAAATTATGATATACAGAATACAATAATCACAGTTCCACAGTGGGGGTTGCACAGACAGATACTATTGTGTGAACCGGCCTTTTTTGTGTACTATTAGTTGTAATCCTTGTTATTAAATCTAGTCAGCAGGAACCCCAATGAGTCGCATCCTACACTAGCAGCTCAAGTCACACAGCACACACATGCCTGCACGTCAAGCGTCAGCTGAGGACTGCGGGAGGACTGGGGCTGCCCTTGGTTAGCAAGAACCCAATCCATGGTAGTCGTGTGCTGTGGACAAAGTGGCTGTCCATATAAAACCATCCCACCATGGGAACATAAGAGTAATTCAATAACCTAGAGACACAGGGCAGAGGAGCTCTGTCTCTGGTCTTTGCTGCTGAAAGGTTATGGCTCCGGTTGGACTAGTTGCAATGTGGCGAAGATTTGCCACAAGTGGATCATGAAGTTTCTGCAGACATTGCTACTATCAAAATCAGGGAGACACTGAGCTCAATCTCTGCCACATGGTTAGATGAATGAAGAGCGTAGCTCAGCAGCAGGGACTGCAAATTAAAGTGACTTAGGGGCCCATTTATCATTCTAAATTTGAGTTTATATCCCCGAAAACGGGTGTTAACAACAAATATTAAGTTTCCCCCGGATTTATGAATGACGGACCGCAGCAGGTATCTCCAATACCTGCTGTGATCCCTCAAATCCCGCTGGCAGCTGCATTCCCCATAGGTTTCTATGAGGGATGTGATGCTGCCAGATTTACCAACATCCAGAATGCGATGCATTCCGGATATTGGCTAACGCCATCTGAAGATGGCAATAGCTGCTGTCCCAAGGGTTCTGAGTAATTTTCCCATGTTTGCACCCCAAAATAATGATTTTGCTATTTTTTTTACCTACGATTCATAGGAGATACTTTTCCGCCTATTACAATGCATTGACTTTCCGCTTAGGCAAAATCGTCCTGGAATTGAATATGGAGATACTTTGAAAACAGGCGGAAAGTCAGAATCCACGGAAACTTTTCACCTCTAATTGAATCCGGCCCTTAATCGCTTACAATGGTTGCCATAAGCTGATGGAGAATCAGCATCTAGCATGGGGTGCCTAAGGACAGTGGGTGCCTTAGTACTTAGACGCACGTTTGTACACCAGGGAAGGGCTTATACTAACATTAGCATGAAGTCACAGACACGACTATGGTAAAAAACGTTAAAGCAGTTGCAGAAACGTGCGACTCTAAGTCAGCGCCAATTCTCATAAAATAAATATAACATACTATTATAAAGACATAGGGGTCTATTTACGAAGCCTTGGATGGAGATAAAGTGAACGGAGATAAGGTACCAGCCAACCAGCTCCTAACTGCCATGTCACAGGCTGTGTTTGAAAAATTAGTTAGGAGCTGGTTGGCTGGTACCTTATCTCTGTTCACTTTATCTCCATCCAAGGCTTAGTAAATAGACCCCATATTAACAAGCATTATAAACCAAATCTAAGAATAGTTGATCTGTTGTCAGCATATAAAACTATGTAGCAACACAAGATAGATACCATTACATAAAAAGAGTCAGTGTCTTTCAGTATGCAGTGTGTGTGGATTATATCAGAATTATCATACATTACAAGTCTCTTATGGAAGTGTGTAATTTGCTGCATTTATTCACAAACTTGCTAAACATCTTACGCATCTTTCACCCACTATTTGCCAGAGTGAATTATTTAATCCGCGTCATGGTATCGGACAGGGGCGATGCATACAGATGAACTATGAGTAGACCACTTGGCTGGCAGGGTGAAAAGAGATAGATATTACCTCTGTATCCTCACACCTAACAATTGTGCTTTTGTTAAAGCATTATATTAATCATTTATTCTCTTTTAAAGTTTTATTCTGGTTTAAACTGTCCAATGAATATCTGAGCCAAACATTTCAGCTCCCAGTGCTGATTGGTGCACATTACATATACTTCCCCATGTAATGTATGATTTGAAAAGTAGTGATCACGTTTACTAACCAATCAAAATTGTAATATTACTAGGCTGTCATATTTTAACTACCAATCTTTATGAAGAAGCTTCTCCATGTTGTTTCCATGAATTAGTTCAAGCCCCTTAAACTGGCAAAACATTGGGTGGGATGTACTATGCAGCTCATTTTGGATGTGATACATCCCGCCATTATCGGGATGTTAACGCCGGTATGTACTTAGAAATGCGCAAAGGACAGCTCTCCCGATAAAAACTGTCCTTTGCAATACAAGGACTTCCGGGTTCATGACCCAGGAGTCCTTCTGCACATTAGTCAAATGAAGGGAATGTATAGCTAGGGAATGTATAGCATTCCGGGGCTTGGCAGATATAGGGAAAGCGGCCCAAAATCCAAAAATGACTTTTGTACATCCCATCTTTAACCAGTAATGTATACTAATAAACTGTTTTTCTACAGCAGCAATGAGTCAGGTAAATTGATGGCTGCACGTAGATTATGAACAGCTGTATGGATTATTACACTGCTCTGCAAAACTCTATGTAAAATCTATTTCTTCTGCACAAAGCACCCTTATTTCCTTGACAACAACGAACCTGCTGAATCTCTCTTCTCCTTGACATTTGCATTCAGATTTGAAAACAAGAGTTTAGTAAGTTCCTGTCATAATAACATTTTATTGTACAGATGATCAGATGGATTACATGTTAAATACACATACACACTTCTGAAAAAAATTAAAAAATGTGTGTACAATATAGAAAGTTCTGTCAGACTCCACCAACAATGAGTAAATTACTGCAGTAACACCAAATACTACAGAAAGAATGATACCTCAGTGAAGCTTGGTGGTACAGTATATACTGTGTGCATCATATGACACCTGTCTAATTTCCCACTGATTTTAAGAGCTATTTGCCGGATTACTGAACATATTTAGATGGTTTTAGAAAAGTGCCCTCAGGAAGAGTTGTGATCTTGCACCTGGAAATAAAGAACTAATTCATGTACAGGATCTGGAAATATGACATTTTGTTCTTTGTGACTTCTTTTCTGGTCTCTGCTCATGTCAATTTCCATCAAGTTGGATTATGAGATCTTCTATCTGAGTAATCCACTGTCTTGTCACATTACCCACACAATCATTCTGTGGTTAAGCGCTGTCAATTATATTATTTATAAAAAAAAAAATGCAATGAAGGTAGTCTCTAATGCCAGCTCTATTTGAAGGAGCACATTTCATCACATTCTGCAAATGCCAGTTCTTAAATTACCTAAAAATACCACTGCTCATTATATTTACTTCCTGATCTGGACTGTCTTTAGCATTAGAGATGAGTGAAGATGTTGGAAACTTAAATGTGAATATTTTTTTTTGCAGTAGAAATGGATGTTGTTCTATTGCTGTAATCTGGGAGTTTGCTTAGGGGTCACAATTCTACACTGTGATGAATTTGTGAACTCCTATTTTTAATAAAATACATAGCCTATGAACAGAGCTGGGACAATGGCGAAAAATGAATTTGCTGTGTGGTGAATTTGGCATAGGACCAAGAACACTTCTGACCAAAACGTTGATCACATATACTTAGCATGCATCTACTTATATAACACTGTTTGTCAAGTCAATTACTGCAGCTACGGTAATTAACCATTGGCTAATGCAGTACTGGGGCTAATTAACTGCAGCCCGCAGGTTTCACTTAACATGGATTTCTGTTCGAGTCTGAGGGAGGCTCGAACAGAAATCCATGCTTAGTGCCCTTATCACAGGTGCCATGAACGTGTTAACCCATAACTCCGGGCACTAATTTCAGGAATCTATGGGTTAATACAAGTTAGCCGTGGATTTGCCTCACGAGGAAAAGGGCTTATAATTGAATAGCTCCGGGCATAAAAACTGAGAGGCTCCTAGCACTTTTCCTCACGGCTAATTGAATCCGGCCCATAGTCTGCGTTTATGTCTTTTCCTGTTTTCAAGAGAGAACGAAACAAATGTGCAGCTCTGATATGGAGGCTACAGTTGCAGCAGTGTGTTGCACAATGTAATTACTGTAGGCTACTCAGGCAACATTATTGTTGCATGACCAGTATATTTTAATTGCTTCACAATACAAGTTCCCATAACATGACTGGAAAAGGGGAGAAATGGAAAGAAAAAAGTGATCAAGATAAAATTACAAACAAAAAAGAAGAAACATTTTCCTTGGATAAACATTGTGAGCGCCCTATCACACTGCATATCTGTGAACTTGGGACCTGATTCAGACCCGCTCGCTCGATGCGTATACAAATTCAGCAAGGCAAGCGATCACAAGGCATTAGCATGCCCACTATGTCTTGGCGTGCGATCGCATTGTGTATGCAGACACCCACCAGCCTGACTTAAGATGCCCACTTGCGCACGTCATCTCCAGGAATTGTATGCAACTATCGGTAACATTGGATTTGATCGCAGCGCTTGTGGCTGGCCATACCCTACCGCAAGCACTTCAGTGTAAAATCCAGCCAGGTGACGTGTACTATGACGCTGTCTGTTATTTATGCACGCCTCTGAAACGGCTTTGAGACGCTCAGGCACATCTGCATTCGCACCTCCACTCCCCCGTTTTTAATGGCCAGCCCCTGTCGCCACCCACAAACAGCTTCTCCTGTCACTCACTCTGATGGGCAATCTAGGCGCAACGAGCGAACGCTTCCCGATCTCTCGCACTGGTTCGTGCACTGCAATGCATATGCATGCTCAGAATGCGAACCATCGGCAGCTACGAGCGAACGCATCTTAGCGAGCGGGTCTGAACAGGTCCTTGGTTCTTTCTTCAGGTACTCTATACAATATTATAAATTACATGTAT
The DNA here is from genome assembly GCA_031769625.1 of Taudactylus pleione. NCBI lineage: Eukaryota > Metazoa > Chordata > Amphibia > Anura > Myobatrachidae > Taudactylus > Taudactylus pleione. The sequence continues at coordinate 4,437,242 of JAUIMM010000965.1, read as the reverse complement.
ACTTTCTTCTTGAAGAGGGATTATGGTGAGGAACTTATTGTTAAATCATTTCTTAAAGATGATGAAGGATGTCACCATCACTTTATTAGCATTATTATACTACATTCAAATAGCGTATATGGCACGGAACTGCACTCGTACTGGGTGCAGAATACTAATTGTGGATATTTGCCATATATGCAACACGCACGCTTGTTCATATAGCGATAATCATTATCAGTGCGGACTTCTATCAGCCCTATACATGGTGCAAAGCACAACTCTGCATAGCCCTCAATTCATTCTATACCCCCTGACACAACAGCCTAAAGCTGGGTATACACCATACACTATATATCGTACACATATCTTATAGTGTGTTAGTCATGAATCGTCCCATCTGCTGTGCTGCACATCAGATGGGACGATTGAATGAATGACACGATGTAGTTACATGTAACGACACACTGCGTCATTATACGGCGCATATTGCAGTGTGTACAGCGCACGCAATGCATTGTTGCATCGCTGGGCCACACCATCGTAAGGTGTGTACCCAGGGCCGGCACAAGCCTGATTTTTTTGGTGAGCGGATATAGATTGATACCCCCTGTTGAAATAAAGCCTCATATTTTGGGGTGTGAAATATCCGGAGTACATGTAATAATGTAACAATGACAAAAGGAAATCTGTAGATCAAAAGACCAACTTTATATACACACGTTTATAATTTAATACTATACTCAGTGGTGTCACTAGGGTTGGTGTAACCAAGTGCAGTAACTAGTGGAGTTACTCCACATGGACCTTCTCCTGCATCAGTTCAAAGAAAATCCTTAGTAATAATATACAATGGAACTAACAGGGGAATAAACATACACATTAACCCCCACTGCGGGGGCCCCACATGATAAATAAAAAACACACACATAGGACACAACATGAAAAAAAACCACACACATATGCCCCCACATGAAAATAGTAAAACACATAGGATTTGCATGAAAAATACACATAGGCCCCTACATGAAAATAATTAAGCGCACACAGGCCGCGACATGAAAAAAACATTAATACACACACACATAGGCAACCACATAAAAAATAATTAAACACACACATAGGCCCCTACATGAAAATGTATGAAGTGTTATAGGGCCCCTATACAGAAGGACCACCCTGGGTGCTAAGCTATAATTATACCCTAAGGGAGACAGCCAGTGGGTGACAGGGAGAGGGCAACAGCACTATGTGACAGGGAGAGGATGACGACAGGGAGAGGGTGACAGCACTGTGTGACGCCAGAGAGAAAGTGACAGCACTGGGTGAGAGGGAGAGGGTGACAGCACTAGGAGATGGAGACGACAAGGAGAGGATGACAGGGAGAGGATGGCCAATGGGTGACAGCCATACAGGGTATTTCAGTTTCCTTACCTGGGGCCAGAACTGCAGCACGTTGATGTTGGCTCCTCCTTGGACCTCACTTAATGCCGGGGACGGTCACACGATCGTGAAGTCAAATCTACGGCGTCCAGCACAACCTCAGAGAGAGAGAAAGCTGGGGTTGGAACGTGGAAAGGGGAGGAGCGGAGGAGAGGGGAAAGCTCGGCCCCTCCTCCCCATTCAGCCGGGCACTGACTCTCACTCTTGTAAGCCGTATCACTCTGGGGTGGGGGGGTGGGGGGGACAGGCAGCAGCTGCGGCACTGGTGGCTGGCTGCACAGCGGCATATAATGAGTCAGTGTGACTCATTGTAATGCCGGCGGCTGTGGGGGACCGCGGCGGGACTCTGATGCAGAGGCCTCCCTTACAGCTTGGCGCCGTACATGGATCCGTACCTGGCGTAACGGGCTGTGTGTATCCAGCTTAAGTGTGAATACCCTGTTGCCACCCTTCAGCTGCAAATGGAGATGTAACCGAGTTGAGTACGACTCTCAATCACCCATAGTTGCTTTTGCTCAGCCACGGAGAGTGCGCAGTGCTAAACATCACAGGAGCCAACCACAAAATGGACTTACAACTCGTCAGCCCCATAGTTATGGTCTAACTACACTACCCTCATTTTTTATTGCGTCTAGCACTTACCACTAATGGATTTTGCTGAAAGGAGGGCACTTGGATAATGCCACAAAGAATTATTCTATAAAGCAAATAAAACTATAGATGTTACTTCCTCGGATTGTTGTATGGTCACAGATATCAAAACAAATAACAACTGGAACTGAATTCAAAGTTATTACCCCCATGAGAAAGGACATACACCCAACGCTAAAATAAGTTTGTATGTGACTCAGGGGTCTATTTACTAAGCAGTGTTAGGGAGGGAGGGGTCAGCCACCATCAGCAAATCAAAGTCCGTTTCAGCTGTCTCCCGATTGGCGCTGGCCGGGACATGTAGTAAAAAAAGGAAAAAAAAAAGAAAAGAAAAATAATTGATAATTAATTCCATCGGCCCCAAAACGGTCCGGCCCACCGGGAAAACTCCTGCTGAAGTCAACGGCCAATCTGCCCCTGGTGTTAGGAGACAGAGTGAAAAATGATAAGGTGCCAGCCAATCAGCTCCCAACTGTCATTTTTCAAACACAGCCTGTGAGATGGCAGTTAGGAGCTGATTGGCTGGCACCTTATCACTTTCTTATCACTTTTCACTGTGTCTCTTAACACTGCTTAGTAAATAGACCCCTCAAACTTTTAATGTAAACATTTATAACTTACAATATAGTAACCAAAGTTGTAGAACCCTCAAATGGGATAGATTCAATATGCATTTGTGATTTTGTAAAAAAATCTTTATATGTTCTGCCAGTTTTTTTTCGCACATTTCAAATGATTGATGCTAGATCCAAGTTGGCAGAAAGACCTCTGACGTCACAACTATGTGACCACTACAGCAGGGGCGGTCAGCTACCACTTTTACTATCCACGTGTACATAGAGGGTGAATATAAACCTGTGGCGGGCAAAGCAAGCCAACGTGCCCGAAGCGTGGCGGTTGAAGTGAGCCCGCAAGGGTACACTCTTGGCCCCATGTTCTGACCCTTGCTCCTCCCTCTGTTGTCCCGGCTCACATGGTTGTGACGTCAGAGGTCCCGTAGCCCACTTCATTTTAGACCTAGCTCATTTCCAACTGTGTAGAGTCAAGATCGGATAAAGCACTCAATGGTGAGAAATTTGTTTTGAGTTGTAGGATGAACTTCCAGTCTTTATACTATCGGAGATTACATGCTAATTTTCTTTACCATCTGATTACACTTCTCTCTTACAATTTACTCTGGGAAGTAATATTTTTAGATTTGCACTATAATAAATTATTTTTTATTAGTCCTAGCACTTTCTTTTATTTATTTCTGTTATGAAACTGCTTTGTATTTGTGATCTGAAGATTAAATCTTTACTTCATTGGAAAAGCCTCCATTTCATGTGATACACAATTATATTTACCTGTTAGGTATCATTATTTGTTGAGCATTTCACTTATGTTTTTGGCATAGAACTCTCACAGAGTGACTGTAACATAGTAAATACATCATGCAGTATGTGAGCAACCACTGCTTAAACAATGACAAGAAATACATCTCAACCCCAGTACACACTCACAGTAAATACAAAACATGTGTAAGCAATGCATATATTATTTATTACAAATACAAAAAAAGTTGGTTTTCCACATAAATCACATCCTTTCATAATTTAATTCATAACCACAAGTTAAGCAGGACTTTTTGTACATATCCTCTTCAACATGTTCCTCTGGACCAAACTCATGATGATGACCACTGGCTTCCTTTTTCCATAAGCTACTCCTGACGGCGCGTCGCAGTACTAGGAAACAAACATACCGTGTTAGCACACTGGGCTGGCATAATCATAGGCATCCAGCCTACCAATCTTTAATATAAAAATATAATACAGCTTGTCTTTATTTTGAAACATTACTTATTATACAAACAGATAAAACATTGCTTTATACCAAGGGAGGGTAACCTTTTTTCTGCCGAGGGTCATTTTGATATATAGAACATTATTTGCGGGCTCGGTGCAGGCCACGCCCTCACAGTGTGACTTTTCACAGGGGCGGGGCCACAATAGTCAGTGATAACAGCAATGCCCGAGCATCATGAGGAGGCTCCGGGAGCTGTAAGGGCAGTGGTGTGACTGTCTGAAGCATCCGAAGGACGCTCCAGGTGGCACTGCTGCATAGATTCTGGCTGCAGGGTGCCATTTTAGGCACCCTGCTAGCCAGATGAGGCTAGGAGAAAAAAGCTCAGAGGGCCAGACCAAATGATTCCGCGGGCCTTATACGGCCCCTGGGCCTGAGGTTCCCCATCCCTGCTTTATGCAGTTATTCCTTTACAATTAGCAGAGGTGTCATCACATCAACAATAACAGAGTAAATAAAATATTAGAATAAAAGGTATTTTCATGGTGCTTTTGCAGTTCTGCTACATGCACATGAGTAAAGGAAACAACAAATATTGCGACTTGGCCATTACCCAAATTACTTGTTGAAAGCAGCATTTGAGTTTGCCCGAGTATAAAAGAATGTTATTTAATCTAAACAGCTGGAGGTCAATAAGTAAACTGAATATTATCAACTTGCCTTCCTTATGCAGGGCATACACTATACAATTATCTGGCCAATCCACTTGATATCGGTGGATCGGCCAGATAATTGCACAGTGCATGCGGACGACCACTCTAAAAATATTAATCGGTCGGGCATGCCGGATTGTCCAGCATGCCCGTTCGATCTGAAATTTTAAAAGTGCGACACTGCATTGTTACCCATTCTCTCTATTTCCTGATGAAATGCACATTTAATTTTCTAATTAAATCAAAGCAGCAGCATATTGTATTTGCAATATCTGAGCCAGATGCGGTTATCAATTTAGGAGACAATACATTAACATCTGTAGGATAAATGCTGTTGATTAAACATATAGGACAAATAGGATAAGTATAGTATGTAGCACTTTCTAGCCATCTCAATATTTGCTTTAACAATGTTTTTACATGGTACCAATTTAATGCAAAATTAAAACAAATGCTGATGTCATCAAAACAGCGGTTGTATGAAACTCCCTGAAAAGCACCCAATTCTACAAAATGGACAATTATCAGTGATTTCTGCAGCAGAATTTTCAGTAACAATGTTTTAAAAGTAAACCCCAGTTTGTTGGGTTGGAAAATGTATTAAACTCAACACACCGGGTTTTGGCTCTGAGAAAATTGTCATTTTAAGTTACACCACAAAAATCACTGAGAACTGACGATTTTGTAAAATCACACCTCATTAAATAAAGCCCAGTGAGGAGAGGGCAAGTTAGCAATTACATTTGTCCAACCTAAATATGAGAGCATGGGAGACCTTGGTTGCAGTATTTGGTCAATAACTGGTTGTGAGGTTGGAAAAAGAGGTTAAAACCAAAGGTTAAATCATGAGCATGAGATGCTGGTGTGAGGATTATGTTATTGATGTTGATGGAAATGAGGGTCATTAGGAGCATGAATTAACTTGTTTACCTTCTGCTGTATCTCGTTACTGTTTGTATCGGGTGTAAATGTTAGACAGTCAATAGGTCGACTGGGACAAAAAGGTTGACACACTAAAGGTACAGTAGATATGCAAGAAGGTCGACAGGTACAAATGGTCGACAGGGTCAAAAGGTCGGCATGAAAATTGTCGACACATGATTTTTTATTTTTAGCCCTAACCTTCACCCTAACCCTCCCCTTGGTGCCTAACCGTTGGAGTTAAGTGTCTAACCCTAAAAAAAAGAAGAAAAAAGCATGTGTCGACCATTTTTGTTGCAACCATTTTCAGGTTGACCTTCTTACATGTCTACCTTCAGTGTGTCAACCTTTTGTCCCTATAACACCTATACTACTCCATCCAACAATGATAAAATCCCTTAACCATATCTGCTGCAAAGTTGAAATGGCTCCCAGGCATATCGCTGGATATCTAAACTGTAAATGACAGTCTGATTACATGACCCACTATGAAAAAAATTGTATTCTAGAAGATCACAAGAGTATGTACACAACCAATGGGTAAAAAAATACAATGCAAGCTGCTGCACAAACAGACCAATTGATAAGCTGCATACATTTTTCCACTTACCTTTTACTTTTTTGTCAAATTTCTTCTGTTTCATTTTATCCCTGTTCTCTAGTCGAGCTTCTTTTGCTTCTTCAATAGCTTCCTCAGTGCCCCAAACTTCTAAAGAGCGTTTAATTATCTACACAGAATAAAAAATACATTCTATCAGGGCAAAGCAGTGCTAAATATAATACAAACATACCAATAACTTACTATCAATTCATTGTAGGATACCCTGAGCTTTTGATCCTCTGCGCTTATTGAAATGACCCATTATTTATGTACTTATTGGAATGTTACATAAGAGGAGACTGGAATAGCAGTGTTTGTGTGCAGTCATCTCTATTAGGCCAACAACATTGTTGCAATGGCGTCTATGGAATATTAATAAAATATAAAGATTTAAAACAAAAAGAATATGCTTTATACCTGCAATTTTAAGTAAAGTTTCATGTCTCCCCAGTGAGAATTGTGAGGGTTTTTCTTCAAAACGTATTTCAGCACAGGCTCCCGTTTATCAATATCACAGTCTTTCAGCAAATACTCCTTCTTGGCTTCAGTCCGTGTAATGAGCTTGTGCTTTCCTTCTGCGTCTCTAACATATCCAAATGTTCTCAAGTCATTTATATGTAAAAAAAAATTACACTATTTTAGCTAAGAAATATCATACCCTATTCCAACTACTACACAGAGGGAAATTTATGAAAGAACTGCATGTTTGTCACATTTGTTTAGATGCACACACATTACTTACTCCCATTCACAGTTACAGGACATTTTCGTGCTGCACCAACTCTGTGGAATGCCCTCCCACGCACAATAAGGCTTTCCTCTATTCTCCAAACCTTGAAGTGTTCCCTGAAATCTCATCTATTCAGACGAGCTTGTAAAATTCCAGAACCACCCACATAACCTTCATAAACTATCCTATCCAATTATATCCCCTCTATACAGTCCAAACATAACTTTACATATTTTCTCTTTCTTCACTTTCACATCCTCCTGACTCTTGGCCAACATCCCATGTATGACTGGGTCATACAGCCCACCAAGAACCTCTGCAATCTTGCTGGACCATTAAGCAATAGATAGCATCTATCCTTGTGTATCAATGCCCATTTCCCTATAGATTGTAAACTTGTGAGCAGGGCCCTCTTACCTTTATGTCTGTCTATTACCCAGTCTTGTTTTAATATTGTTTGTTCCCAACTGTAAAGTGCAATGGAATATGCTGCGCTATATAAGTAACTTAATAAAAATAAATAAATAATTGTGTCAATGTTGCCATTCTGTGTTTTATTGCAGTTCGTTTGTGCTATATTCATATGAAATATACATAGTGTGTTTGGCATTGGTGTTAAAATCTATGCAGCATGTGTATACCGTATTTTCAACTCTAAAAAAATATGTAAGTACAGTAATGTTTGTTTTGTTAGTGACTCCTGTAAGACAAAGAAATGTGGACACCCTGATAACCATTGAGCAGTGAAGTCACCAGTTAGGATATCAAAATTACATAAATTTTTAGTCAAATCTTAGTACAACTTCAAAGCAAAGAGGCATAATGAAGAAAAGGAAAGGGTGAATTACCTGCAGCTGTCACAGACAGCCAAATCAAACTCATTGCTTAAGTATGAATCCATGAAATCTTTACCACACTCCTCACAAAATAGATAATCAAATTCCAGCACTGGACCTGCAGAGACAGATGATGTTCATTTTAAGATATATCCAATTTCTTTCCTGCCAATGTTTCATTTCCAGTAACAAAATAACAGGATTTTGGTACTTACCGATAAATATCTTTCTCCGATTTCATAAGGGACACTGGAGAGAATAGACAGTGGGGTATAGACGGTGCTGAGAGGGAGCTTGGCACTTTAAATTTTTAGAAGTGTGGCTAGCTCCTCCCCCTCTATACCCCCCTCCAAGCCTCAGTCTTAGAAAACTGTGCCCGAGGGGAGCTGAGAAAAAATAAACAGAAGAGGAAGAGGTGAAGCAAGTACACAGAACATATGAAAAAGGTAGAAAATACACAACCAGAGACATCAGACAGATCTCTATTAGTCATAACATAAAATGACCCAACCCTGGCAGGAAGGAACAGCGCAGGGTGGGCGTCCAGTGTCCCCTATGGAATCGGAGAAATGGATTTATCGGGAAGTACCAAAATCCTGTTTTCTCCTTCATCCACTAGGGGACACTGGAGAGCATAGACAGTGGGGATGTCCCAGAGCTCCCATTATGGGTGGGAAGCGCTGAGAACCCTGAAAAAAAGACAAGCCATACTGCGCTGCAGAGGCCTGAAACATGTCAAATCTATACAAAAGAACAAAGGAATGTCGGCCAGACAAAGAATCCGCTCGGCAAAGTAACTCCATGGAAGAAAACACAGCATGGAAGAAAATACCATGAGCAGCCGCCTACGAGAAACCCACGGAGCAAGTGGAATGTGCTGTAAAAGAAAGCAGAGGCTCCCTAGATGAAGCCTGACTGATGGTCAGAATCCAATGGGCCAGTGATTGTTTGGAATCTAGTCAACCAGGCTAGCATCATCATACAAAATAGATTTTGTTTTACCTATGGCTGTATTCCTACCCACATAAATACGAAGAGCTACATCCAAGGATCCTTACGAAGGACAGTGTCGTGGAAGAACAGTTACCACAATAGGTTGGTTGATATGGAAAGCTGGAACCAATTTGTGAAAGAAAATCCATTCTTGTACGGATTTCTGCTCTATCCTCATGAAATATCAAATATGGAGGACGACAGGATAGAGCTACCTTATCCGACACCCTCCTTGGTGATGCCAGTGTGAGAAGAAGTGTTACCTTCCATGAAAGGTATATTAACCCCTACTGCAAAAGTTCGAACAGTACTTTTCAACTGTAAGAAATAAAGTATGAGATCCAAATCCCAAGTAGCCGTAGGAAGAATAAAGGGTGTTCGTAACCGAATCATCCTTTGTAGAAAATCTGTACCTGCTGTATTCAAGACCCACTCTTCTGGAAGAAAGACAGTCGAGTTGAAATTTGAACCTTCAGCGAACCTCATCCGCAGACCGGCTGAGAAACCTGCTTGCAGAAAAAGCAGAAATCTGGTTAGGTAGAATTCTGTAGGAGGAACCCCTATACAGTTACACTATGAAATTTAATTCTTCCAATTACGGTGGTAATGTTTGGAAATACCTTCCTTCCTAGCTCTAAGCATAGTAGGGATTATCGTGGACGGGATCCCTTTACATCTGAAAATGGCCCTTTGAAGAGCCACGCTATGAAACGTAGCTGCTAGAAGTCTGGATAGACTAAAGGACTCTGTAGTACAGCGATTCCTAACCTCGGTCCTCAAGGCACACTAACAGTCCTGGTTTTAGTGATATCCATGCATAAGCACAGATGGTTAAATCAAAATAACTAAGGTACTAATTAAGTCACCTGTGCTCAACTATGGCTATCCTTAAAACCTGGACTGTTAGTGTGCCTTGAGGACCGTGGTTGGGAACCCCTGCTGTAGTAAGAGATCTACTTTCAGAGGTAGAGGCCCCTGATCTTCGATCAGGAGAACTTGAAGGATGACATACCAAGGTCTGCAAAGTCAATCCGGAAATACCAATAGAACCTTGGTCTTCTCCCTTTTAGACGTGTTGCAAAATCCGAGGGAGAAGAGGAAATGGAGGAAACAGATAGACAAATTTGAATTGCCACGGTATTGACAATGCGTCCACTGCCACTGTCTCCAGGTCTTCCGTCCTAGAGTATTCGAAAGTCAGTTGATGATTTTGTCTGAATGTCATGAGGTCGACCTGAGGAAGACCCCACCATTGGTGAACAACCTGTGGGTGTAGTGTCCATTCCCCTGTTCTACCGGCTGAGGTAACCTGCTTCTCAATTTGCTACCTCTGGAATGAAGATTACTGAGATTGTAATGGCAAACCTTTCCACCCAGACTAGGATCCGGCTTACTTCTTTTAAAATTGCTGGATGTCTGGAGCCACCGTGATTAACATACGCCACTGTCGTGGCATTATCTGCTTGAACCCAGACTGCTCAGCTCTGCAACAGGTGAACTGTTGTCTGAATAGCGTAGAAAACGGTCCGCAATTCTAACATGTTTATCACCAGACTCGCTTCCTGTGATATCCAGCAGCCTTGGAAGTGCTGTTCCTAAATCACCGCTTCACATCCACAGGCGTGAGATCCATCCCACACTCCGAATCTTTTTCCCTCCAGTAGGAGTCTCGAGTTCAACCACCAAAGAAGGAGTAACAGAGTTCTGGGATTTAACTTTATCCGTTGGTGGATAAGATGGGATTCTGTTCCCTGAGAGAGAAGGACTAGCTGAAAAAATCCTATAGAGAAATCAACCGTAAGGAAAAAGGTCTTTAATGCCTTGACCCTCTTCCTCAGGAGTCAGATGCAAACATGCATCAATACCAGACGATGTTGAAAGACCTTCCTCACCATCTCCAGAATGGAAGTTGCTTTTTTCTGATGAAGAAACACTTTCTGACATAACGTGTCCATGTAGCGTCGGTTGCAGATGAGACGTGGGAAAAGTCAGAATCCACCTATAACGATGAGACTGCTGTGAGTTACTGTGAAGTTCTGCAGTAATTGGTCCCTGGAATGGACCTTCAGCAGAAGTTCGTCTAGGTAAGGGATAATAGTGATCCCCTGTTTCTGAAGGAAAGTCGTCATCACAGCCATGAGGTGAATAACCTGGTGACTGATGATGAGCCGAAGAGTAAGCCCTAAGGCAGGGAATGAGAGCTCTGAAGTACGAATCTCCGAAATGACTGGTGAGGCGGCCATCTATGGATGTGTCCTTGATATATAGAGATATTGTGATTCGCGGCATTCTAGTCCCGCAATTGCCAACTGAAGGGACTTTCTTAGGAATATAGTGAGATTCTACAAGTTCAGAGTATGTCTAATCGAACCATAAAGCTTCGGAATCACGAAAAGACTGGAATAAAAAAAAAAAAACTTTGTCCGGTTTGCTGTCTGGGAACCTGGACCACCATTCACATGGATAGAAGCTAGTGTATAGTTTGCTGTAAACCGATACTCCAGGTGAGAGGAAAGCCCATCATGCAAGAGGCTTAGTAGTGGACTAAACCACATGTTGAGTAGAAATTGTTGCAACTCTACCCCGACCTCCGGAACCACAGGAAGTTGATGGTCCCGTGAGCAACCTGGAGCACTAAAGGATCTAAACAAGGGTCCTGATAAGAACTTCCAGGAGAAGGAGCCACAGACTGAATATAGGAGGATGTACCCTTATTAATTTGAGAAATCCATATCTAGATACAGTGCAAGAAAAACACTATCGCGAATGGAAGAGTTTTTACAGCTTACCTCAATTCTGCACTTTCCTTCATGTAGATTTCAATGACAGGACGCAGTATCACACCAGCAGCTTTACCAATGGACTTGAGAGTGTACTTCAAAGTCCTGTCCGATGTCTTTAAAAGACATAACCTCAGGAACCGGAAGCGTTGAGTTCTTAAATAGCCGCTTAACCGATGGATGTACTGTAGTGGGCGTTTTTCAAGATATTGTTACGCATGAAAAAGAGAGAAATATAATAATCGTCGGGAGATCTGAAATTTGTTTATCCTGATGTTCCCAAGATGACAACTGAACATAATCCAGCTCTATTGAAATTGGAAATGCAACAGCTACAGTAGTCTTTTATTTCTTTAGAAAGAACAACTGTGGAGCAGGACTAGTCCTCCTCCTGTATCTGCAATACCAGGCGGATTGCAGAAGATAAATCTATTCCGTAAAATATTCTCAGAAACCCATACTGGGATTTGGACGTACGTCAGTCAGTCAGTCAGTCAGTTCTCTCTCTCTCTCTCTCTCTCTATAATTATAACTGCACCCCAGTATCTTGATCAGAGGAATGGGAAGAAAAAACATGGTTTTGAGATTCCAAGGCCCACATGTGCGGAAGCCACAGCGTTCTACACATCGAAATCACCAGTAGGCTATGTGGTAAACATCACTGTATCTTATGCTGACGGAATAAGCTCCTTAACGGCAGCTTATTTCTCATCCCGTCAGCCATATGAGTTTATTGTTTAGGATGCAATTTTATTCAGGAAGTACACAAAAACGCCACACAGCCGGAGCCGCAGTGGGTTGTTGAACCCCAGCACTGCGACGCAGCAATGCCAACCACCACAACATCTACGTTAAACCATAGGGAATTAAATGATTGCCCCTGTATAACTAATCTGCACCATATTTGCAGGTACATATGATATATACAGACCCCACACATACAACAGTAAAGTGTAATGAAAAAGGTCAACAGAAGGAACTGGTATACAGAGAAAGCAACACTTGCCCTAATAGCGCTCCTAGCAGTGCCAGAAAACACTAGGCATAAAATGAAGTAATCACATATACTTACATGCTCTCCTGACCAGCCTAAACCACACTGTGTACTTACAGTTTCGTTTTGGCTATTTCACTGCAGCAGCGTCTTATATTATACATTAGGCAGAATCCATCCGTGTAATGGCCACCAGCACACTTCCAGGGAAGAGCTGTGGCCGCTGGGAGGAAGAAACAGGGATCCGGAGCTAAGCTCCGCCCCCCGCTATGGCGCTTGAACTGTACTGTAAGTGCGTTATAAACATGGTCAGAGATGCCACTAAGTAAGTGGCAATGCTTTATTCTATAAGACATACCATAATGAGTCTGGATAACAAGCAGCACTAACAGGTCTGCAGCGAGGTTACTGCTACCCACCGCTCTTACATTAAGGGGTTTATTTACTAAGCAGTGTTAGGAGAAGTGAAAAGTGAAGAGTGAAAAGTGATAAGGTGCCAGCCAATCAGCTCCCAACTGTCATTTTTCAAACACAGCCTGTGAGATGACAGTTGGGAGCTTATTGGCTGGCACCTTATCACTTTCTTATCACTTTTCACTCTGTCTCCTAACTGCTTAGTAACTAGACCCCTAAATCTGTGTGCTCTGTTACATGCTCTCCTGACATTAGTGGTCGCAAATACGCGCTATAGCGCGGATTTTACCCGATATTGAGCACTGGGGACTCACTTTTATAAAGTAGCCGGGTCCCCGGGGACGCGCTGTGCTGTGGCCAATCTCTGACAGCTGGCTGCAGTACAGCGCGTCCACCTGAGAAAGACACAACGCTGTCTGTTAGAGCAGCCATTGATAGTCAGACTCTCATTGGCTGCTGCTGTGGAAAGCAGTGCTGGGATCAAGTGTCTGATCCCAGCATCGGCACAGCATCCGTGCCCGGCGCTGGGACAGTGTGTTTGTTACCAGCGCCGTGTAAGCCACCGCGGCGGGTTCCTGGTGAAGGGACCGCCTGGTCCCTTATACCAGCGTCGGAGGTAAAGTGGCGGCGGGAGAAGCTTGGCTCCGGGCGCAAGCTAAGCGGAGCTCGATGCCCGGAAGCCAAGTAGTGGCGGCGGTTGTTTGGCACTGGCTGCGAGCCAAACACGGCTCGCGGTCCAGCAGCCAATAGGGGGCAGTCGCGATGAGCCAATCGCGGCTCACCGCATATAAGCCCCGCCCACTCGCGGCATCTTGAATTAGACGCCGCTGAGCAGGAAACTTCAGTACCAGCGGCGGAGGGGAGGAGTGAAGACCTCCTGAAAGGGAAGAGCGTCGCGGCAACAGTTCCTGCGGCCGCGCAAGAGGCCAGAAGACGGCGTGATCAAGAAGGAAGAAGAGGCGGCGCCGCTGGCCAGTGGCAGAAGAATGAAGCTGAGGACCGGAGAGGACTGCGGGGGTGGGAAGAAAAAAAGCTAACTAAACTCCGCCCCGCCTCTTCCACCATACGGGTATGCGGCTTTGGGCCACCGTTATTTAACCCCTCCCTAGACCACCAGGGTTGTCAGGCACTAGGCCCGTAGCAGAAATTCATGCAATAGGCCTGTGGGTATATAGGTGGCACAAGGCCCGGGCTACAAAAGGGGCATTAGGCCTAATTGAAGGTATCTGCCCCACAAATAGGTGAGAGTGACCTGGGCATTAGGGCCAGGTCACTAAAGGGCAAATAGGTGGGCCAATACTGGGAGCAAGGCATAGGGGGGATTACTACTGGGGGCACTGCATAGGCGGACTACTGGGGGCAATGCATAGGGGGACTACTAGAGGTAATGCATGGGGGGGGATTACTACTAATGGCAATGCACAGGGGGTCAACTACTGGGGGCAATGCATAGGGGGGGGACTACTACTGGGGCCAATGCATAGGGGGACTAAAGGGCATTAATGTGCAGCATAATGTGTAAAGGCCGGACATGGCTGTGTGGCATCATTTGTAAGGGGTTAGCGGAGGTCTGACAGTTATATGGGGAGCTCTAAAGCATAAATTATGATGGGACCCAGAAACGGTCACAAAGGACCCCATTTTTTTTTTTTAAGTGGAGGGTCCCTGGGACCCACATATTTTGTCACTCACCGAGATCACTGTGACATGATGAGTCACCGCTTCTGCAGTCTTACTGCTGTTTTATATCGGAGCAGCCTGCTGCTATACCACCTGTTTAAATAATAATAATAGTAACCTGGCCTACTCGGGAAGCCAGGGAATACTTACAGGAGCTGCGGTGCTGCCAGCGGCGGTAGTTACTGATGGGGGCCGGTATGCTTGCTGCAAGCAACGGCATGTAGAACCCCCTATTATGGAGAATGTGGTCTCAGCAGTCGGGGACCCCAGGCAAAGTGCGTGCACTTGCGAGCGGGTCCCCCGGCAGCTCCACCATTGCAGACAGGCAGTGCAGCTGCTGCCTGTCTGTCCTCAATGTATTCATGTCTTCAGCACAAAAGTGCTACTAACTAATTACCTAACCCTGAGGAGGAGTGTAAAACACATCTTGCTCCCCTCGGGCACGAACTAAGACTGAGGCTTGGAGGGGGTATAGAGGGGGAGGAGCTAGTCACACTACTTAACATTTAAAGTGCCAAGCTCCCTCTCAGCACCGTTTACACCACACTGTCTATGCTCTCCAGTGTCCCCTAGTGGATGAAGGAAAAAACATAATATTTACTTCCATATCTGTTAGGGGCGTATTTAAAGGCCCAATAGCAAAAGTTTGTAAGGGCCCTTACGTACTGTACCACCCAATAGTGAAAAATGTATATAACACATGTAACACTGACAAGGAAGATTGGCCCCAACTTAGCGCTGGGCCCCATAGCAGCTGCACCCTTGCACCTGTGGTAGTTACGCCCATGGTATCTGTCCTTCGCCATTCCTATATACATCTATATGGACAAAAGTATTCGGACACCTGACCATTACACAAACAGGGACTGTAATGACATTGTATTCAAATACATATACTTTAATATGGAGTTGGTCCCCCTTTTGTAGGCTTTCCACAAGATTTTGGAGTTTTTCTGTAGGAATTTTTGCCCATTCATTCTGTAGCGCATTTATGAGGTCAGGCACCGATGTTGAACGAGAAGGCCTAGCTTGCAATCTCCGTTCCAGTTCATCTCAAAGGTGCTGTGTGGGCCAGTCAAGTTCTTCCACCCCAAACTCATCCTACCATGTCTTTCTAGTCCTTGCTTTGTGCACTAGGGTTTGATAAAGAAAAGGGGTTTTACTCCACACAGAATTATTATATATAGGTATGGTTAGACCAAAATGTAAGGAATAATCCAGGATGTCATATCTCATCTGTAATCACTCAATTGGTGGTGCTCCCCAGAGCCAATAATATTTTGAACAAAAGAAAAAGAGGAGAATTTAATAAGGATAAGAGAGATTTTCAGTCTGGGAACATCTTCAAATGGAATAAGCCTGAGAATAAAAAACATACTTATAGACAACAAGATCAGTATTCATCGTCTGAAGCAGAATCCTCAGGAAGAGAAGATTTCTTAGAGGACACTAGACCCAATACATCTACCTATAGAGGTGACAATTACAACGAGAACTCATCCCTTCCTTTTTTAGGGGTTGGGAGAGGCAACAGAAGCAGACAACATCCAAGAGGAAGACGAGGAGGGGGAGGAAGAAATGCCACAGAGGTAGGCTGGGACCCTCTATTAACACGAGATACATCACGAGGACATGGAAAGGCAATTAAATACCAATAATCAGAGCCTTAGAATTATCAATCTCTCGGAGAGGACCCTAACCGAGACTGAAACTAAAATCCTTGAGAAAGGACTCACCTTCTCACCCACTAAAACCTTTAATAGATTCTTGTGGGAAAAAGCCCTTAAACTCTTTGGGCGCAAACTGCTTCTGAAAAAGTTTTTCTGTAATAAAGAAAAGAATTTGGATGAGATGGAGGATACCATATTATCAACAGGATCACCCTCACTTCATCTAGAAGAAGATGAACTTTTAGCACTAAAAATTCTGGAGGATTTAGAAGAGGAGAGTATACCTACTATGCAATGCAAAAGGAGGAATAAGCTTAGACATAGTAACTTGACCCAGAAGGAAATACAAACCCTGAGGACAATGAAAAAATGGCAAGATGTAATAATAAAGCCCTCGGATAAGGGGGGTAATATTGTGATCTGGCCGTCGGACATGTATGTTAAAGAAGCTATGCAACAATTAGGAGATGATAAATGCTACAAAAAAAATCATGTTCATTCCCACGGATAACTCGAATATTATTCTGAATTTGATACTGAAGAAGGCCTTATCTGATGGGACAATTCTCAAACAGGAACATGATTACCTTATAACACCACACCCTAAAACACCCACCTTCTATCTATTACCGAAGGTACATAAAAACCTAAGGGAACCACCAGGAAGACCCATTGTCTCAGGCATTGGAGGAATTTCAGAGAAGGTGGGAAGGTTTGTAGATCTTCTCTTACACCATCATGTTCTGAGCCTGCATTCATACATCCAAGATACAGCGGATGCACTACACAAGCTACATGATATCAAATTAGAAGAACGACAGATACTGGTAACTCTTGACGTTGAATCTCTCTATACGAGTATCAAACACCATCTGGGTCTCCATGCAGTCAAATACTTCCTCATGATGGAAGTATTTAATGACTTCCACCAATTCATTTTGGAACTTCTTGAATTTGTTCTGACCAAAAATAATTTCACTTTTGGAGACCACCATTACCTACAGATAAGAGGTACAGCTATGGGGGTGGCCTGTGCCCCCACATACGCGAACCTCTTTTTAGGGTGGTGGGAGAGGGAAATAGTTTTCCATGTGGACAATGAGAATCTCACCAAATATATCTCTGCATGGTGGAGATATATAGACAACATTGTTTTGATTTGGGAAGGGGATGAAGAACTTTTGATGACATTTATCAACAAATTAAATAATAACTCAATAAATCTGAAACTAACACATTACGTCAGTCATAAATCGGTACCGTTCCTGGATCTTACAATATATAAAGATCCCACAGGCTCAATTCAAACTGAGCTATTCTGGAAGGACATGGCAACCAATAACCTCCTACATCAGACAAGCTCACATTTTCCACCAACTATAGAAAACTTGCCCAAAGGGGAATTTCTCAGATTGAGAAGCAACTGCTCAGATAAAACAATATTTGAAGAGAAAAGCTGTGAACTCGCTGATAGACTCCTTGAAAGAGGATACAGCAAACGGTCCATTAAAAGGGCAAAAAAACTTACAGTATATGCTCCTAGAGAGTCACTTATCTTTCCAAGAAAAGACAACAAAGAGAACAAGGGAAAATTACGCTTTGTGGGTGACTTTTGTCATGAGTGGAGGGAGATTCAGTACATTGTGCAAAAACATTGGCACACTCCACTTGGACAAAGATCTATCAAACATTCTGGAAAACAAAGTCTCCATGAGTTGGAGACATTCAAGAAACCTTAGGGACGAACTGGTAAAGAGCCACTTCATTAAGAACCCACCAAGGGAGAGCAAACTTACAGGTACTTTTCCATGTGGCACCTGTAAGGCATGTCAATTCATCCGCAAAACAAACAAAGTGGAAGATAAATTTGGTCAGAGTATCCCAATTAGGAATTTTATGAATTGCAATGCAGTAGGATTAATCTACTGCATTTCGTGCAGCTGCAACATGAAATATGTTGGAATGACATCTCGTGCCTTTAAACACCGGATATTGGAACATATTGGTTCAATAAGAAACGCCTCTACAGATCTACAAAAACATAAGAAACTGACCTCAGTTGCCAGACATTTCCTTAAATATCACCAAGGATCGAATAAAGAATTTAAGATCTTTGGCCTGGAAAAAAATAACTTAGGCATACGTGGGGGTGACCTAACCCAAGAACTATTGAAGAAAGAAAGTGCCTGGACCTTTAGACTTGGATCACTTACACCAGATGGACTCAATGAATACATCAACTATAATGTATTCATATGAAGACATATTCCAGCATATGGCACTTCACATATCCATGAGAGATTTTATATCTCTTTGAATCTTATTATTCATACATGTTATTCTATACATGAAAATCTATGTGTAGATGCTTTTAAACACTCTTTATTATGGTATCACGATTTATTATTAGCTCATTCACTATTCCTATATCTGATTTTGTTTCTCTAATAGGGATGTCAGCACTCACTCCCTCTTTGGGATTTTCTCTATCTTGGTTCATATGAGGACATAGGGGGTCATTCAGACCCGTTCGCGAGCAAAGGACGCTCGCAAATGGGTCGATGTTCCCCCACTGCGCATGACGGAGGGAGCTCCGTCGTGCGCATGCGCGAGACCCGGACTGCGACAGCCAAGCTGTCGCTACAGGTCTCGCACCAAAGGGGGCGTGCTGTCGATGTTGATTGACAGCACGCCCCCTTTTTCATATTTACGAATCATCACATGCATGGCCTGTATGCTCACTCTTCATCAATATCTATCGATACATGATCAGCAGTAGCACGGGTTTCCGCCCCTGTGATGATTTATCTCATATTCCTTTTCTTGATTTATATCCTGAACACTCTCATTACAGACTTTCAGAGAAGTGTCCTAGGGTGGCACGCTCACATGCCATCCTATGTTATTCACGTTGGCATGAGGCAGCTGCAATCCCAGGCGAGATGTGGGGATTTTCATTTTAATCTACTTATCTCCTTTTTCTTTTATTATACTTGCTATAATTATGTGAAAGTTCTATCACTATATACTTATTAGTATATAGGCAGATGTACATGCATACACCAGGTTATTCACATATTAATGCCAAATGTACAGATATGGTTCACACTATGATGGTGAACCACAAGTAAAATTAAATCTGTATGTTTCCTTTGTATGTTCCTCCATTGTGTCCCCTGTTACTACTCATTACCTCATGTTCCTGAGAGGTCTGGGCAGAATAAGACAGGATATTTCTATTTAAGACTAATACACTGCACTCAGTGAGCGGTCATAATACGCTCACTCAGCGCTGCTATACATCTGTCCTAACGACGGCTTGTATTATTTCTCCCTCGTTTACTATTGTTTACATCATGTGACTCAGTTAACCAATAGGCCTTTGGATAATATCGGATACACACACGTGTCCTGGGTGACCAATAGGCAATCCCCTTTCACTATTCAGAGACCGGGAGCAATGCCCGGAAGTCAGCATTTAAATAGAGAGCGGAGGCTTTCTATCTTGAGCGGGTGACCAAGTCCTACAGGCGAAACGCGCGTCCCGATTTCCATGGCATCGCAGTGGTGATAGACGGACAGACAACGGCGGGTGCACACGCCGTTCTCCACTCCCTCCTTACTGGTCTACTAAGGGTAATATGTATCCTCCCCGTGTGGGATCTCACAGGCACTCACAGACTAAGGACCTCATTCAGAGCCGCTCGCTATTTGCGGTCGTTCGTTCAAAAAAAAGGGGTGGCTATTCAAATGAACCGTTCGCTCCTTGCGGTCTGTTCACGCCTATATGTCTGAACGAGCGAGCAAAACTTGCGGTCGAAATTTTGAAAAATACGCCCCCTTGCCGCTCGCACCATACGTCATGTCCGCTATTTTTTTGATTAATCGAGTACATCGAACAGCGTATGAACTGCTCGCTATTCTTGTGGTTGGTTTTTCCTACCACTATATTGCGAGCAGTTCTGACTATAATACAACCAGGTGACGTGGTCGATGACGCTGCTGTATTAATTATGCACACCCTTAAAACGCCCGTTTTGACCTTTAAGTACGCCTGCGTTCTGAATTCCACTCCCCGTTTTCAAGCACCTTCCCCTGTTACCACCCACATATGCCTTAGCCTGTCACTCAAAATAGCAGGCATTCGCTATTTAGCAAACTAACGATTTTCGGCCGCACTGACTGGTTCGCGCATGCGTATTACAAACCGTACGCATGCGCAGATGTGCGAACATCGCTCGGAACGAACGAGCGCCCGCTTACAAGCGGCTCTGAATCAGGCTCTATGTGTCATTTTCAGGCTGAATGATGTAATACAAGGCATTCTGATCCTGAATGAGTGATGATTATTAGACCAGGAAAACCTTATTCAGTTTTTTCAATGTAAATAGTACTGCACTATATAAACTATCTGTTATATCTTTCTTGGCACTATTTAGTGCCACATTTAGGGTGTTTGTATATCACAGTGCATGATACTGATATTACTATGGCACATATATGTGCTGTCTATAATTAGTGAAGCATTCTACCATCGATGTTTATGCATATATCTGTTTTCTATATTATCCTGATATTTCTGTGTAGCTGATATAGCATTTCTACTAATTCTGTATCTATAAGACTACATATTGAAGGTATATGTTTGTATAAGGCCATATGTACTAAAACTCATTTATATGCATAAGGAGGTATACCCTGCATGAGAACCTTCTGTTCTCAATCTATTATGAATTAAGATTTTCACCAATTTGTTTGTTTACACATGCATATGTGTTCTATGTAAGTTATTTTTTGTAATAGTATTTACCAATTAGGTATAGGTGTCACCACATTTTGGATAACGGCTATATTTGCAACTACGTGCAATCTGAAACCAATGTAATACACCATTACTGGTATACAAATAGGTACTTAAAGTGTGACTTACTCATTACTCCACCTATGATGTTTATTCATATATATGCATTTTATGATATACATTTTGGAGGCTAACACAGTTGTTAGATCACTGTTATCACACTGTATTCAGTTAACAATTGGAGATTTTAGATATATGCATGTATATAGTCACAGATACTATTAAATCTTTCTCACATAAATGTGGCAATGTATCTTTCATAAACTCCGAATCTATATTTGAATAGATTTTTGCCGCACCTTCTTTATATGTGTTTTGTGTGTGTCATTGTCATATGTTTGTGTGATTGATAGGAGTCCTATTAATAATAGGACCTATCCGTTTAGTTACCTTTGAGGAACTTTATTTTAAGGTCATTTATATTAGTTACATTTTAATTTATATTGTTGAATTATAAGAGTGCCCCAGAAAAAGAGCCGTCTTCTCCTCTTTTTCTTTTGTTTGTGCACTAGGGCACAGATTCTCAAACTTGGTTCTCAGGATCCCACATAGTGCATGTTTTACAGGTCTCTTCCCAGAATCAAAAGTTAAATAATTATAACCACCTGTGGATCTTTTAAAATGTGTCAGTGAGTAATGAATACACCTGTGCACCTGCTGGGTGACCTGGAAAACGTGACCTGTGTGGGGCCCTGAGGATAGAGTTTGAGAACCACTGCACTAGCGCATAGTCATGTTGGAATAGAAAAGGGCCTTCCTCAAACTGTGGCCACAAAGTTGGAAGCATAGTATTGTCCAAAATGTCTTGGTATGCTGAATAATTAAGTGCCCTTCACTGGAGATAGGGGGCCTAGCCCAAACCCTGAAAAACAGCCCCATCCCTTCTCCACCAAACTTCACAGTTGGCATAATGTAGTCAGGCAGGTAACGTTCTCCCGGCATCCGCCAGACTCGCCCATCTGACTGCCAAACAGAGAAGCGTGATTCATCACTCCACAGAACATGTTTCCACTGCTCCACAGTCCAGTGTTGGTGTGCTTTACACCACTCCATTTGACGCTTGGCATTGGACTTTGTGATGTGAGGCTTGCATGAAGCTGCTCGGCCATGGAAACCCAGTGCAAATGGAGACTGCATGGCTAGGTGCTTGATTTTATACACCTGTGGCAACGGGTCTGATTGAAACACCTCAATTCAATAATTAACAGGTGTGGCCAAATACTTTTGTCCATATAGTGTATCTATTTACCACAGACTAAAGCTGGACACACACTAGACCAACTTACATCCAACCAGCCAACTTGTTGATTGGTTGGAATGAAAATCTGGTAACGTATGGGAGTAACTGATGATCAGCAACCTGCTCCTAAATGCCAGAAAACAGATGAAAATGGTCATTCAGACATGTTTGTTAAATGTTTGATCTAAACTATTTGTTCAAACAACAGTTTCGGTCCATTTTCCAGCGTTTGGGAGCAAATTGCTGATTGTATTCCTTACCAGATTTTCATTCCAACCAATCAACTAGTTGGCTGATTGGACAGATAATCTTTAGATGTGTGGCCAGCTTAAGGTTGACAAATGTGTTATAGGGTGATTCTGTTTCAGCATTCTTCTGTGCCAATTTATAGTTATGGAACTAGACATTTTAAGCTTACAAACACATTACACTTGGAGACTTTCCAGACATTTTTGGTGAAGATGTGTTAAAAATGTTGTTATAATAAAGAACAAATTACTAGTGAACGTAAATATTGTTAAATCAGCTCCAGAATACATGCATGGAATTTACCAAGCACAATATGTGGGAGTCAGGAATTTACATAGATGACTGTGCCAACCAATGCTTTACTCTTCTCATTCCTGCCGCTTCTGACAAGCACCACGTTCACTACGGACAACACAATGGAGGAAGAAGAGAGCAGGGTGAACTGAGCAGCACTAGATTTAATTAAGCTACCTGACAGAAATTGGAACAGTCCATGAAAGTTTACCTGGTTGATGTACAACATTTTCCACAATCTTCTCTTCTGTTTCTTCCTCTTCTATAAAAAACCCTCCACCCGAATCTACAACCCTTGGAGGAGCCTTCACAGCAGATATTCCTAAAGAAAAATATCAAGTTATGATGTGATTATCAAGGGGGTGACAAAATGAAAATGAAAATAATTTCATGCAAAGTTAGGATTTATAGTCAATTCTCTATGAAGTGATCCAGTACATTGCATATCACAAGTCTTCCCTTGCTGCACTTTACACCAACTACAAAAAATGTGTATGAAATATTTATTAGCAAGCAAATCTGTATGTTTCATACATCAAAACACAGAATAGTCAGTTTGGACTCTTTGGCTAATGTCATAATTGTTTTATTCTGAGGGGTCTTTGTTCAACAGTTTTTAGCATCTAAAATGAACAAACTGCATCTATGTAGCAAATTAGAGTGTATGTATCCAAACCCCTGTACCTGAAATTGTTAACTAAATAACGCTTACTTAGCTGTAACTTACAGTCAGTGAAACAACCCAGCCATACTTCCTACCTCTTTTGAAGAGAAATGTACTTATTCAGTATCCCAAGGTAGTGAGAGTAATGTGATCTGGCTTTAGGTAACAGTAAGGTTCTGATAGTAGCCCGCAGGATAACAAATTTAATTTCTTCACAGATTCTTATTAAGGTAGAGCTACAATGTAAGATTAAGTTTACACACACATATAGGACTCGATTTAATTGAACACTAATTAAATAGCGCCTTCCAGGTGTGCAAGCAGAAATCCCACAAAAGTCCAGACGCAATGCTGGTTCTGCCCTTAGCGTGGCGGAAACAGCATCGCGCCAGGCATTCTCCAACCTAACAGCGCACTGAATTGAATAGCTCCGGGAGCCCCCTCTCGGCGCTATTTAATTTGCATTCAATTGAATCGAGCCCTATAGTTAAGAGCCAAAAATATTGGCACCCTTTGGTACTTTTTAAATAACACTATTTTCTGTAAACACACGTTGCAATTAACAGCTGTGGGGGCAATTCAGAATTGGCAGCAGTGAACACAGGAGCTAGGTCTTTAGATGCAGCTGCTGTGTGCAAATATGCTAATGCTGCAGGATGCGACTTATGTTAATAGATGCCTCCTGATTAAGACCCGCTCGCGAGCGCAAAGCGCTCGCAAGCTGGTCGATGGTCCCTCATTGCGCATGCCGGAGCTGGCTCCGGCGTGCGCGAGACCCGGCCAGCGACAGGCGCTCCGTCGCTACAGGTCTGGCACCAAAAGGGGGCGGCTGTCGATTTTGATTGACAGCTCATCCCGTTTTGGAGGCGGGCAGGGAGGGTGGCTGCAGAAACGGAGGTGTTCCCGAAGGAACGCCTGCCGTTTGTGGGAGGCACAAGTGATGTCAGTGGAGAGCTTCCTGCTCTCGACCATCACCTGGCCGCTCGCAAAAGCTGTGGGTGGTCACCCACAGCTTAGCGAGCGGCCAGTGGGCCGCAGCAACAACAAAAAAAACCCACCCTGTTTCAGAGCGAGCGTTCTTCAAGAGTATCTGGCTCTGAATCAGGCCCTTAATACTGTAGATTTTTTATTTTCTCCGCTCTGGTGCTTCTATCACATTCAGCTGATGCAAGAAACTGCTGACACATAGACCAGAGTGTGCTAGAAGCACCAGAGAGCGACACTCCAGGCAGGAAAAATAAACTGCACGGGTTGTGACAGGTGCAGGGCCCTAAAATGAACACCAATACTGTATATCCTTTTAAATCAGAAAATAAAAAATCATTGACAAAAATTACTGACTCTATAGGCGTAATAATTGATAACACAGCCTTATGTGAAAGTATGCAAAAAAAAAGAGAAAGTATTCCTATATCGGGGCACTCACAGAACAAACTGAATTTTATAATATCCCTACAAATACTAACAACAATTCATTAGCACTGATAATTCTAAAATATAACCTTTAATAGCGGTGCACGCTGTTTAATGTGCACTATGTGTTGTTTGTTTTTATGTATGTCACACTAAAAGACAAATCGATATGTCCATGAAGGGTGTCTGTTAGACGTTGGGACGCTAAGAGCAGGCGCTTGGGCTCCAGCACATGCTGTACATACTAATGTGGACAAATGGTTACAGTGTGTTCAATACACTTAGTAACTTCATTACTTTTATGACTAGCGCAGTAGCTATACCTGCACCACTATCAAGGGAAAGTACCAACGCTAACACTGATGTTAATTATCCCCAATCTCTGACAGTTGATTTATGCATTATAGAATGAGAATAGTATCTGGTATATGTCATAAAATAAATATAAAAGACGTATAATGCCAGTTCATTGTTGGGAATGTATAAGATGAGGGATATGATTAGTATCCATTGAACTAATAGTAGTGCCCTTTTACATTGAATTTAACCCCGTAATTTGTATCTTATTTTTGTGACAAACTACCAATAATTGGTGATTTGTGAACCCAGTTTATTGATAGCGAATTTCTGTACCCAGTTAAGCGCTATACCAATTGAGGGGTTTATTATATATAATCCATTACCGTTCGATATATAACTGTTTATTTATGATTGTCTGCACATCTGCTATATGCCAACGGTCTATTTGATATAGATCATAGCATATAATATGCCATTATTATGGCTTTACTATCTGATCAATACAATAGTAAACATATTGGATAACATCAGCAATTTAATGTGAATTGATATCAATATATATATACAACCCCTTTGGTAGATGTGCATGAATAAACATTAGATATATTTCAACTGATGGACTAACAATATCTGCACAAAGACTATTAGGATTAAATATAAGTAATATAGATCAACAGCGTGTGTGATACTTTTTATAATACTCTTGATATATCTATCATTTGCATATTGTGCATGCAACAAGTTATAAAACATATGTCCCTAGTATACAGACACCCGAGAGTTATTTATAACATGACGATGTTATGAACTAACGAGATAAAAATCACATCTGAATAGTGTGATAATAATTTTAATAGTATTGTTTACTATATATTAAAATATAAAAATAAAAATATTTCGCTCATTGCTGGCCACTTCAGAACTGTACGAAGTTTTAACCATTCCTTTCTGGAGTGTCTTTGTCCTGCTGGATGACCGATGACCTTCAACAGAGATGCAGCTTTCAAACACTGGGTTCAAAATTGCATTTTAAAATGGCATGGCAATCTCCAGATTTAATGATGACATGCACATGTTCCAGGCGTCTCGTGTCAGATGCAGACCAACAACCCCAAAACATAAATAGAAAATCCGTCTCTAACATCTGTGTAGGTCAGTAACAATATATCAATAGATTTACATCTCATATATAGAGCTGACTGCAGCATCTAACACAAGGGGGGAAACTGGAACCCCAAAACAGTACAAGTAAAAAGAAGATTACAGAACACTGTCAGCACTGAATATTTATTAAAGTATATAAACAATAAATAAATGAATAATGAAAATAAATTCCACGGTCACTGTATAAGATACTACATATACTGTACTTCTAAAAATTGATAACACATTCACATAAAATATTAGTAATGACTAGCCGACAAGGTATAACAATTCTGAAACTTTTTTGAGCAACTTATTACTTTTATGGATAATAAGATTGTTTTGACCACCTGTTTGCTAAGTGTCCGCAAACAGGTGGTTATCAATTAGCTTGAAGCATTAATATTACTGTCCCATATAAATGATCCTTCTTGCAGAACACTTATTTAACTCAGGCCCTGATTCAGAGCCGGACGCTCTGACAGAGCGCTCGCTCTGAATCAGGGCTGTCCTTCTCTTTTTTTTAGAGCGGCCTCCTGGTCGCTCGCATAGTTGTGGGTGACCACCCACAGCTATAGCGAGCGGCCAGGAAGATGGTCGCGATAGTCAAGACCATCGCAACCATCGGGCTTGCGACGAGACCGTTGAGTTAGGGTCTCGTTGCCGCAAGCCCAAGAGTGCTTTTGGCTCTGACAGAGCCAAAAGCACTCCCACCAACATCACTTGTGATGTCAGTGGGGCCGGCCCTAGACGGTAGGCGTTCCCCTGGGAACGCCTCCGTCTGGGCAGCCACGCGCCCCCGGCCCGCCCACCAAGGGGGACGGGCTGTCACTCAACATCGACAGCACGCCCCGTTTGTAGCGAGACCCGGAGCGACGGCTTGCCCGTCGCTATCCGGGTCTCGCGCATGCGCACGACGGAGCCACCTCCGTCGTGCGCATGCGCACTGGGCCAACATCGACCTGCTTGCGAGCGGGTCTGAATCAGGCCCTCAGTCCTTTGGTCTGAGCAAGCAAAGCAGGCATCCATGCTGACAGATATCATCCATTCCACTGAATGAGCGATATATCTGTAAAGTATTAGCAGGTTTGTACAGATATGTCTGTGAACTAAGGGCCTGATTCACAGCCGGACGCTATTTGCGGGGCCGGCTATTTAAATTGAGCGCTTGCGCTTTGCGATTTGTTGTTCGCGAACGAAAAATGCGCTCGCTACTTTGTAAAAACGCCCCTTTGCTGTTCGCATCACACGTCATCTCCGGTATTTATTAGATTAAATCGGGTACATCGAAAGGCATTTGAACTGCTCG
This sequence comes from Taudactylus pleione, assembly GCA_031769625.1. Taxonomy (NCBI): domain Eukaryota; kingdom Metazoa; phylum Chordata; class Amphibia; order Anura; family Myobatrachidae; genus Taudactylus; species Taudactylus pleione. The sequence continues at coordinate 4,409,579 of JAUIMM010000965.1, read as the reverse complement.
CAGTGCTTGTGGTAGGTTTTTCTTACCGCTATCACTGCGAGCAGTTCAGGCTAAAAGACAACCAAGTGACGTGGTCGATGACGCTCCTTTACTAATTATGCACTCCCATTAAACGCCCTTTTGACCGTTAGGCACGCCTGCGTTCGGATCTCCACTCCCCCGTTTTCAAGCACCTTCCCCTGTTACCACCCACAAATGGTACATTCTGTCAATCAAATTAGTAGCCTCTCACTGTTTTGCGAGCGCACGATTTCTGACTGCAATGACTGGTTTGCGCATGAGCATTACGACCCATACGCATGCGCAGTTGTGCGAACATCGCTCAGAGTGAAAGAGCGGCCGCTTACGAGCGGCTCTGAATCAGGCCCTAAGTTGTTCACAGACATATCGCATCTGTCCTGCAGCACAGTAAATGCCGATATATCGACACATCTGACTGTGTGTACAGGTGACCCACCGACCGCTCGTACAATTTCCGCAGGGACCACCCGGTTACCAACATCTCAACTGGCCGGGCAATTTAAATGCCCTTCCAGTTGTGATGTCAGCGCAGACCCATCGGTCTCACAATTGGCAAGTGTAAACGTGCCTCCACACAGTACGATATTTTAAAATGATATTGCCATTTTCGACCGATTTCGTTTAAAATCTGCCATGTCTAGGCACAATAACGATGCAGATACGTGCTCCTGCTGGTCGTTGGTCGAGTCTGATCTTTTGAACATGCAGAAAGATCACGACCTGTCTTTTATGATTTGCATAACAAACAATTTGTCGTAACTTTTCCTGGACACTCCCCTCCACCATTTTGCGCCAGCCAAACAATATATCATTAACAATTTGCAGTCGTTAACGACCCATCTATATCGTTTGTACAATCGTTCCATGTGTATGCACAATATCATTTGTGCGGGAGTGTTCAGGATTCCAAGGGAAATTGATAACGAGATCGTATCATTGCCTACATCGTTCCGTGTGTAGGGACCTTAAGACCCATCGGCCAGGTGTGCACCGAGCTTAAGCAGCTTATCCAAGCAGAGGTTACAGTCTTCAGTATACTAGTTTTGTTCAATACAAATATGGTTAGGAATCAGTGAGAGCAAGAGTCCATTTAAGTGAATGCATATCCTGCCAATACAAGCCTAAACTCAAACGCTTCATGTTCCTTAAAGTGTCACTCATTATTTTACAGCAAACAGAGCTTTTGCAGAAGACTCGTAGGTTGAAGGGGGATGCAATTCAGATTACCTTGTTACACCAAGTCCTAGTGACAGTCTAGAGAAGATGACACCGAATACCACATTCAGATAATAGGCAGGTTTTAACGCATATTCCCTGCCCACAAGAGTTTCATAGATTGTGTTATACCTTGTTGATTATTCATGACTAATATTTTGTTAATATGTAATTCATTCTTAGAAGTATATGTAGTATTATCTTATACACCAGCCATGTTATTTATATTATTAGTTTATTGTTTATATTCTTTAATAAATATTTAGTGCTGACAGCGCTTCTGTAAACCTCAAAATATCACTGAACTTCTTTATCTTTGACTGTGGGGAAGATGTTCTTTTCTTTGAAAGCTTCATTTTGCATTCTGTAAACACAGAGAAAATATGAGATATGGTAAGAACTTACCCTTGTTATCTCTATTTCTACGAAGTCCATAGGGTTCCACAGGATACCTTGGGTATAGGTGTGACGTCAGTCGCAGGGCACCAAAGAGTTAAGCTTTCAGCCTCCCAGGATGCACTAGGTCCCCCTCCTATACCCCGCCCCCGGGCCAAGGCACCTCAGTTAGTTACCAAGCCATAGGCCGGAGGAGGAGAAGGAAGAGAGAGAACAAAGATCTGGACACATACAAGAATCACATTCTCAGCAGAGGGAGACGGAAAACCGGTGACCAGAGCAAAGCCCATCTGCAGCACAGGTGCGACAGGGCGGGAGTCCTGTGGAACCCTATGGACTTCGTAGAAATAGAGATAACAAGGGTAAGTTCTTACCATATCTCATATTTTCTACTTCAGGGTCCATAGGGTATCCACAGGATACCTTGGGGATGTCCCAAAGCAGTATCCTTTAAGGGTGGGGACGCTCCTGTGCAGAAAGGAGAATCCGCCGCCCGAAGGAAGCATCCTGAAAGGCGAAGGTGTCAAACCTGTAATACCTCACGAAGGTATGGATAGAAGACCACGTAGCAGCCTTGCAGATCTGAACTGCCGAGGCACCACGTCGAGCTGCCCACGAAGGACCCACAGACCTAGTGGAATGAGCCTTCAGAGAAGGAGGGACCGGTAGGCCTTCATGAAGATAAGCTTCAGAAATAGCCATACGGATCCAGGCTGCCAAAGTTTGCTTTGAAGCAGGCCAACCCTTTTTACAGAAGCCATAGAGGACAACAAAGCGTCCGACTTCCTAAACGAAGAAGTGCGGTCAACATAAGTCCTTAAGGCCCGCACAACATCCAAAGAGGCCTCACCCACGGAAAGACCCGGTGAGTTAAAGGCCGGAACAACTATTTCCTCGTTAACATGAAACTGGGAAACAACTTTGGGAAGAAACTCGGGCCGAGTGCGGAGCACTGCCCTGTTCCCATGAAAAACCAAGAAAGGGGGTCTACAAGAAAGAGCCCCTAACTCAGAAACACGTCTGGCCGAAGCAACGGCCAGAAGGAAAACAGTCTTAGCTGTTAGCCATTTAATATCCACTGAGCCCAGTGGTTCAAACGGCGGTCCTTGGAGAGCCCTCAGGACCACAGCCAAATCCCAAGGCGCCACAGGTGGAACAAAGGGCGGCTGAATACGGAGAACACCTTGCATAAAGGTGCGCACATCCGGGATTGTAGCAATCCTACGGTGAAACCAGACAGATAGGGCCGAAACCTGTACCTTCAAAGAAGCAAGGCGAAGCCCATGATCTAGTCCCGCTTGCAGGAAGGCGAGAATCCGAGACAGACGAAACTCCCGCGGTGCATAACCTCTCGGTCGACACCACTGGAAGAACGTATGCCACACGCGATGGTATATCCTCGCGGAAGACGGTTTCCGAGCTCGTAACATGGTACGCACCACAGAGCTGGAAAACCCCCGGGACCTCAGCATGGCCGTCTCAACAGCCACGCCACCAAAGACAGCCGAGTCAGGTCCGGGTGAAGACAAGGACCCTGAGACAGAAGGTCCGGTCGTAGCGGCAACCGCAGAGGACTGTCCACGGACAGACCCTGAAGGTCTGAGAACCAGTGCCGTCTGGGCCACGCGGGAGCTATCAACAGGAGCGTCCCTCCTTCCTGTTTGAATTTCCGGATTACCCGTGGAAGAAGGGAGACCGGAGGGAACAGGTATGCGAACCTGAACGTCCACCGGACGGACAGAGCATCCACCAGAGACGCCCCTTCGTCTCTTGTGCGAGACCCGTACACCGGCAACTTGTTGTTGTGCCGGGACGCCATGAGGTCGATTTCTGGAAGACCTCACCTGTCCACCAGTAGTTGAAAAACGTCCGGGTGCAGGGACCATTCCCCTGGATGAACGTCCTGGCGACTTAGAAAGTCCGCCTCCCAATTTAGCACTCCCGGGATGAAGACCGCGATTGCGCTCCGCCCAAACCAGGATCCGAGAGACCTCTACGAGAGCCGCCCGACTGCGAGTTCCTCCTTGCCTGTTTATGTAGGCCACGGTGGTAGCATTGTCCGACTGGACCTGCACCGGGTGACCCTGGAGAAACCGCTGTGCCTGCAGGAGAGCATTGAAGACCGCACGGAGTTCCAAGATATTTATTGGAAGCTCCGCTTCTGTCGGCGTCCACCTGCCCTGGAACAAGTGTGGACCCGAAACTGCTCCCCAGCCCCGAAGACTGGCGTCCGTTGTCAACAGGACCCAATTTGGAACCCAGAACGGACGTCCCTTGTTGAGGTGGGTCGTCTTTAACCACCACGCAAGGGACAGGCGAACCTCCGGGGTGAGCACAATCGTCTGGAACTTCAGAGACTGAGGCAGCCCGTTCCACTTGGACAGGATCAGGTGCTGCAGAGGTCTGGAGTGAAACTGGGCGTATTCCACCATGTCAAACACCGACACCATGGAGCCCAGTAACCTCATCGCCGAGTGTAAGGACACCCGGCGGCTGTGCAGACAACTGCGCACCCTTGACTGTAAAGCAGAGATCTTGTCCTCCGTCACGAAGATCCTTTGCTGTCCCGAGTCCAATAAGGCTCCAAGATGCAGAATCCTCCGAGATGGGATTAGAGTGGACTTCTGCCAGTTGATTAGCCAGCCGTGCCATTGCAGCAGTGCAATGGTCAGGTCCAAGTGGTGTAACAGGAGCTCTGGAGATCCTGCCACCAATAACAGGTCGTCCAAGTACGGCAACATGCGGACTCCTTGCAGCCGCAGAGAAGCCGCCATGACCGCCATCACCTTGGTGAAAACACGTGGTGCTGTCGCCAGGCCAAAAGGTAACGCCCGAAACTGGAAGTGGTCGCTGCGGATTGCAAACCGAAGGAACTCTTGATGGCGCAAAAGAATAGGGACATGCAGGTAAGCGTCCTGTATGTCCAATGACACCATGTAGTCCCCAGGTTCCAGCGCCAGAATGATGGACCGTAGGGTCTCCATCCGAAACTTCGGGACCCGCAAAGACTTGTTGAGTGCTTTGAGGTTGAGAATCGGACGATATGACCCATTGGGTTTCTGTACCAAAAATAGATTTGAATAGAAACCCTGGCCCCTCTGGGAGAATGGAACAGGCACTATAACTCCCGCCTGGAGCATAGTGTGCAATACCTTCCGCAGCTCCGTAGCCTTGTTCCGGTCTGATGGTAGACCCGTGGTGAAGAATCGAGCCGGGGGTCTGTGCCGGAAGGAGAGGGCGTACCCGTGGGAGACCACCTCCAGAACCCAAGTGTCTGTCGTAGTGAACGACCAACACCGGGAGAACTGCAGCAGGCGGCCTCCCACCCTGGGATCCCCCAAGGGGAGACCCGGACCGTCAGGCCGCAGGCTTGTCATCTGGCTTGGGGGCCGGACGTCTGGTACTCCATGCCTGTTTCCGGGGCTTGACCGATTTCTTAGGGCCAGCCTGTCGAGGAAACGACTGTGGTTTGGGCCTGCCCTGGGCCCTAGATGACCGAAAGGACGATGGTCCAGAACCAGAAGGAGCAGCGGCCGACGGGAGACAAGCAGATTTGGCTGCCGCCAGCGTGGCCACAATCTTATCCAGATCCGGACCGAAGAGAACTTCTCCGGTAAACGGCAACGCTTCCAGACCTTTCTTGGAATCTGCATCCGCCTTCCAGGATCGCAGCCACAAGGTGCGACGAGCAGCTACCGCTGCTGAAGAAATTCTAGACACCAGAGTACTAATGTCTAGAGCCGCCTCGTTGATGTAGGTGGCCGAATCACGGAGATTGCCAATCAACTCCGCCTGTTCGGCCGGACAGTCGGATTCAAAAGAAGCCTCTAATGAATCCGCCCAGCGCTCCATCGCTCTGGCAACCCAGCAAATGGCCATAGCCGGCCGTGCTGCCCCCCCTGCAAGGGAATAAGCGGACTTCAGGCAGATTTCTACCTTGCGGTCCGTAGCATCCTTAAGGGAGGACTGGGATGGCATCGGCAATGTGGCACTACGGACAAGACGGGTCACGTGAGAATCCACCTGTGGAGGGGATTCCCACTTAGCAAAATAATTATCCGCGAACGGATAAGCCACCGCCAGGCGTCTCTGCGGTTGGTATCTTTTGCCAGGTTGTTTCCACGCCTCCTCTAAATGGTCCACCAACTGACCCGAAAGAGGAAAGACTGTGGCATCGCCCTTCACATCTTTGAAAAAGGCATACTTAGATTTAGCCGCTGGGGGAACTTCGTCCTCAATCACCAAGGCTGTGCGGACCACCCGAATAAGTCCAGGAATATATACTTTGGACTTAGCATCAGCGTCCTTAGTATGGAGAGGTTCCTGATCGTAAGGATCCAGAATCTCCCCATCATCAGACGTCCCTTCGTCATCCTCATAAGGAGCGGACAGAGACGCCACCGGCCTTTTATGAGGCCGCATCACAGACTCCCCTTGCAACACATCCGACAAGTGCTGTACAGAACTCGTCAGGGAGTTAACCCACGCTGGCTCCTGAGAACCCGGGAGCGGGGAAATAGGGAGACTGTGGGGTACCACCAATTGTCGTGGGAACCACTGCATGGGTGACGACACCACAGACTGCTGGGACAAACCCATCGGAGTAAACGCGGGCTGCGGAGCTAACTGGCCCACTAAAGCTGTTAACGCCTGAGCGAAACAAGCCCAGGGCGGCTCCTGTACCGGTGCTGTAACCGTAATAGGCTGCGCCATGGACAAACACTGCCGGCAAAGGCCCTCCGCGCTACCCTCCCCCTCCGCTAACGGTACTTTGCACGTGGTACACTGTAGCCGGAGGGGAAAATCACTTTCAGACATGACGGCACCACGTATGTGACCTCTCTCACCAATTAAGTATTAAATAGGCGAGAGACCACCCTGCAGCACCGCAAGGGCTTTAGCAGAAAGAACAGGGACAGTAATAAAGCTGACAGTTTAGAGAAGAAAAGTTACAGGCAGCGCTAGCACAGTCACATACAATGCAGAGAAATAACAATTCCTGCACTAACAGCGCTGATCACTCAACTACACAGACACAGGGCCTGGTAGGACACAGCGCTGCATACACAGACCTGAGCCACAGCGGAGGAGAGGTATGCGGGGGGACCCAGACCACGATGCTTCCTTCCAGACTTCCAGCAGCGTTCACCATGCGTTGCAGAGAAGATGGCCGCCGAGGAGCAGAGAGAAGCTGGCCTGGGGGAGGAGCGCTGACACAGGACCAGTCAACACAGTGCAGAGAGGGCTGTGTGCAGCGGGGGAGGCGCCGGCTGTGAGACAGGGAAGGCTACCGCTCTGCTGCGGTCCGCTGTCCCAGGGGGTAGTGGAAGCGCAGGTTGGTCGCCTGGCTCCACGCTGCAGCCAGTCCCCAGGGAGCCCCCTGCCTGGGGACTTAGGACCATGTGATCAGCGGGGACCCACCGCGGGACCCCGCTGCTTACCTCTGTCCCCCTTGAATCCGGCCATGGTCCGAAGCATCTGGGGTCACCGCTAGCTGTGACCCCAGACGCCCACCAGCATCCCCGGATCAGTACCGGCGTTCTGGTACCGGCGGGGTGTAGGGAAGACAGCATGGACGTCAGGACTGACTGTCCATGCTGTTCATCCAGATGTGCAGCCACAGCTGCATGAAGAAAAAGCTTCAGGGGCTCTTCTAGCCCCCACTCCAACAGGTGCACCCGACTCAGGCCGGGCACCAAACTAAACTGAGGTGCCTTGGCCCGGGGGCGGGGTATAGGAGGGGGACCTAGTGCATCCTGGGAGGCTGAAAGCTTAACTCTTTGGTGCCCTGCGACTGACGTCACACCTATACCCAAGGTATCCTGTGGATACCCTATGGACCCTGAAGTAGAAATTGTGTTTTATCAAAAACTGTAACTTGATTGAATCAGTCCAAGTAGCATTCTCTTATTTTGGATTGTCCAGGTGTGTTTTGGCAAATCCAGACAGTTTACTTAGGTCTCTCTCAGTTGTGGGACCCTCCAATCATATCTACTCATCTACTAACTAGAGACCTGCCATGAGATATAGGGCCTAATTTACTAAGCTGCGGGTTCTAAACCCCGGCGGTTTGACGGCGGGTTCTATTTTGTTCTAAACCCCAGGGGTTTGGTGGCGGTTTTGCAGCGGTTTCTAAATGACAGCCCTTTTCTATTCTATTCTAAAATGTGTTTTGACTGCGATTTTGGCCTTAGTAAATCTGCAGATAGCAAAACCGCTGCCAAACCACAGTCAAAACACATTTTAGAATAGAACAGGGCTGTTATTTAGAAACCGCTGTAAAACCGCCAGGGTTTAGAACAGAATAGAACCTTCCGTCAAACCACCAGGGTTTAGAGCCCAGCGCTTAGTAAATTTTGCCCATAGTACCTTCTCTAGCTCTCCTATAGTTGGCCAAACAATACCTATCCAGACAAGATGGGTCTGTGTGGCCTCCATGTATTATTGGGAGCTGTTAATGCGGATGCGAGGGCCAATAGTAGCCATCAGCTATGCCTAATACCTTCTGACTAGAATTACTTACTAGACTAGATGATATGATGATCACCATTATGCATCACGGTGGTTTTCTGGCCATACATACCACAATACAAGGCCAGATGGCTGATATGGGCTGTATCACGATGGGATAACCAGCTTTAGACACCGTGTACTGTTTATTGCCACAGTTTTACTGCATTAGTATATAATTAGCACTGTACCATTAAACAACCAACTTTCTTTCTTCAAATTGATATATAAATCCTGTGTTTGATTATGAGAATGTATTGTGTCACATTATAATTACCTTCACCAGTGGGGTAAGGTCTGCTGGCAAGCCGGGCCTGTCTTAGCATCAGTGCCCTTTGTCTATTTCGTTCTATCTTAGCCCTAACAGCAGCTGGTAATGTCTTTTCTTTCTCCTCAGGAGGCTCCGTCACTGGCTCAGGGTCCATACTGTAGTGTCCGCCCAGCGTTGTTTTTGTCGGGCGGCCCACCTGGCATAGATCCCCTGCCCCCGGGCCGGTACTGTGACCGGTTACCGGACACGGCCGTAAGGCGCGCTGCGCTGACGTATATGGAAACGTCAGCGCAGCGCGACTTATTAGCTGCGTCACAAGACCGGGCGGTGTCAGGCTGGAGGCTGGAGGGCAGAGCGGATCCCTCCCCCAGTATAAAAGGGGGGCGCCCGGCGGGATGGAAGTGGTGGAACAGTAGCCACTGGTGTATGGTTAGAGAGGTCTTCACTCCATCCAGCTCACTGGCCTCATGTTCCTTACTGGTCCTTCTGTGGAGCCAGCAAGTAGGGGGGAGGGAAGGAAGTAAATGGGGCAGTATCTGAGTTGGCTCTGTATTATAATCTGTCCAGCCAGCAACTGCAGTATCTGAGCCGCTCCTAAGGAGTATCTGTCCCAGTAGCATGTGTGCAGTATCTGGGTCACACGTAAAAACTATATTTGTGTTTAACAAGTGTGCAGTATGTTGTCTGCTATTAAAGCCTATGGGCTGTATTCAATTAGTTTCGCACCCGCAATACATTTTCGTATGCCGCACTTTTCGCCGACTTCGCGTGTTTTAGCCATGGAAACTTCGTGCGCGCCCCCTGCTATTAGCCATTTTCAATTCCAAAGGACACGAAAACGCATCCTGGTGAAACTCAAACAGGCAAAAAGTGCTGGGGGAAATCACTCTGACACCCCACAACAGATGCACTAACATTGGAGATGTGTATAGATGTCCCCGATTTGTCCCCCTGGAGCTATTTGGGGTACTGCTTTCAATTGCCTCTATATAGCGTCTTTGCATAAGTGGTGAAGAATAGCATTTAGCAGTTTTTTGGAGTGAATATTAGTTCCAGCAAATTTGGGGAACAATGAAATGGGTGCAAGCATGGTTAAAAAACGCAAAAGTGAAGTATTAAAAACGCACCTGCAGTCAAAAAACACCTCCCCCATACTTGCAGATCCCCTAAATGCTTATTTCGCTAGTGTTTAAGTTTGTATTCCAACTTTGTACTTTTTCACCAACATTTTCAAAGTGCTTTTTAGGGATGTTCCTCTTTTTTTTTTTTGGAGTTTTTTTGATGCAGTTATCCTTTGGGGGTCTGTCAAAAGGATGCAGAGTGGTTTCCACACCTTTGCACCCCAAAACCGCAATTCTGCACTTTTTTCCGCCGGGTATTCATAGGCGATACTTTTTCGCCTATTACATTGCATTGACTTTCCGCGTACGCGAAAGGTCTTTGCAATTGAATATGCCGGAAAGTTTCTGCCTGGCGAAATGACGTCATCCGCAAAACTTTCGCAGATTAGGGCTTTTCGCCGCTAATCGAATACGGCCCATTATTTGTGTCCATCCAGCAAGTGGGCATTAGCTGGGACACTTTAAAATTATGTTTAGGGTCATTCCACACCAAATCATCACAGCCTCCAAACAGACCGACTCAGATTTTCATGAAATTTGGTAGAATGGTAGACAAGTGGTGACATAAAGTAACTTTCATATGTTAAATTTTAGCCCTCAGTGATACACTATCATGCAACAGGGTTGCAAACATGACAAAAAATGTAAAACTTTTGCTTGCAAGGTCATTTAAAACGAATCATAACTTTGCTTCTAATTGTGGTAGATCTTTCATGTTGGTCTTGTTTTGTAGCTAAGGAACCATCATTTTCATAAAAAATAGTTTTATATTTAAATATTGACTGACGTTTCCTTGAATGTTTAAAAAAAGGAATGTTTAAATTTTTTGTACATAAAGGATGTTATACACTTAAATTCAATCTCTCTTTGGTATAAGTTTCATTTAGGGAAGCCTTTGGAAACAGAAGTAAAAAAAATATTAAGTACGGCAGTTGAACCCTTTGTGCACTTGCCATGCAACTGATAAGTTCAGACTTGTCTTATAGGGGTAAATTTATGGAGAGAGTTTTTAAGTTGCGGAGATGTTGTCTAGCGTTCCCGCTAGGCTGTTTTAGCAGGGCGCGGCGCCCTGCCCTCCTTCTGGAGGGCTAAAAGCACCCTGCCCTCCAGGAGGAGGGCAAAGAGCGCCCTGCCCTTACAGCCTGCGGGTGCCGTTCTCACCCGCGGGACGCAGTGTCCCGCGGGTGGAGAAACATGCGGTGTACCGGTCACCGCCGGAGAATAGACGCCGGGCGCATGCGCCCGGCATCTATTCTCCCTTTCTGCAGCGCTTGGGGGCTGCCCGGCATGTCCGTAAGCGCCGGGCACGCCCCCAAGTATGACGAAAAGGGGACGCGTCTTATAGACACGCCCCCTTTTCAGGCGCACGCGCGCCTCCGGCGCGCGCATAAGTTTACCCTCTCTAGCTCCAGCGCCCTGCCTGCCGCCGGAGCTAGAGTGAACACTAGTTGTCTATCAGATTCTACCTATTATCTTCTAGAAGGTGCTAGTTAAATGTTAAGTAAAGTCTGATTGGTTGCTATGGGCAACATCTCCACTTCTAAAAACTCTCACTTTAGTAAATATACCCCGTAGTGTCTTTCTCTGTGTTCTAGGGATGTCCATCTGTGGTATTCCATCGGTGGTGCCATCAGTGATAACCATCGATGGCACAATAACAATCTGTGGTGAACCATCAATGGTTTGCACCACTCAGGCTGCAGCATCTGCATTGAGAACTAGTGATACAAGACGTGCTTGCCTTCGGGTGGGGGCAGCCAGGTCGGCATAGAAGGGGGCATGGCTGGGGATATTACCCGGCATTAGGAGCAGTGGGCTTGACCACACAATTGCGTAATTTTGTATCGCCTCTGCTGCACACTGCCGAGATTACCGGCATTGTGAAGCTGGGGGCGGGGCCATGATGACGTGATTCAGAGCGGGAGACTTGCTTTCTTTTCTGGGGGGGCCATCTGATTTTTGGGATTTTTACAAGGCCAGCGTACCCGGCTGGTTAACGCAGCTTAGGGGAGGTAGGTGCTCCCCCTGCAGGTCCGACCCAGACACAGTCCCTACGAAGGGTTTCGCGCATCTGAGTTGCTCCGCCTACCCTCCATGTGTACATGAGACGCTCATGGTCCACGCTCAGTGCTCCCTGAAGCTGTTGGTCTCAGGAGGTTTGGGTCAGTCTCCCTGTATACCTCTCCCTTGGTTAAGGTATATAGTGCTATATCCTACCATTCCTTTGTGTTTGTGTAGTTGATTTAGAGTCGATTGTAATTTTATTACATATGCATTGTATGTAACTGCTAGCTGCTGTATTGACACTGGCCCTCATTCAGAGGCGGTCGCAAGAAGCGAGCGCTCGCTCTGAATGAGGGCGACCGCTTGACTTTTCAAGTGCGGCCTCCTGGTCGCTAGCTAAGCTGTGGGTTAACACCCACAGCTTTAGCGACCGACCAGGTTGATGGTCACGATGGTCAAGAACCCTTGTCACTTCTTGCATGGCTGCGTAACTTCTTGTGCCTCCTTGATGATTGAGGTAGGCCACTGTTGTCACATTGTCAAACTGGATATGGACTGGCTTCCCCTGGAGTAGGTCCTGTGCCCTGACAAGTGCTTTGTATACTGCTCGCAGTTCCAGAATGTTTATTGGCAGATGACTTTCCTGATTTGTCCACCTTCCCTGCAAGGTGTGACGACCTGTCACTGCTCCCCATCTGCGAAGACTGGTGTCTGTGGTGAGCAGCACCCAATTTGGAATCCAGAATGGGCGCCCTTTGTGCAGATGATCCTCAGCCACCACAGGAGAGTGACGAACCTCTGGAGTAAGAAGGATCCTCTGGGACTTTATTTGATGATACTGTCCATTCCACCTGGAGAGAATCAATTTTTGCAGAGACCTGGAATGGAACTGAGCATACCCTACCATATCAAAGGTGGATACCATTGATCCCAGGACCTGCATTGCTAACAGAATGAATACACTTTGGGGCTGATTCTGACCCGCTCGCGAGCGCAGGACGCTCGCAAGCGGGTCGATGGTGCCGAATTGCACATGCGCACGACGGAGGGAGCTCCGTCGTGCGCATGCGCGAGACCCGAATAACGACGGCCAAGCCGTCGTTATGGGTCTCGCACCAAAGGGGGCGTGCTGTCGATGGTGAGTGACAGCACGTCCCCTTTGGTGGGCGTTCCGGGACGTTACTGCCAGACGGAGGCGTTCCCATGGGAACGCCTACCGTCTGAGTCCGGCCCCACTGACATCAGTAGTGATGTCAGTGGGAGTGATTTTGGCTCTGATAGAGCCAAAATCACTCCAGGGCTTGCGGTCACCGAGACCCTACCGCAGGGTCTCGTCGCAAGCCCGATGGTCGCGATGGTCTTGACCTTCGCGACCATCATCATGGACGCTCGCTATAGCTGTGGGTGGTAACCCACAGCTATGCAAGCGTCCATGAGGCCGCTCCAAGTTGAGGGAGGAGGGCCCTGATTCAAAGCGAGCGCTCTGGTCAGAGCGTTCGGCTCTGAATCAGGCCCTTTGTCCCATCAGCAACCTTCGTGGACGGACTGGAATTAAGATGGTACTTCAAGCTGGCATATCTCTTTCCTCCGATCTCCCTCCTCCCAAGAGTTCTCAGGAAATTCAAGCAGGAAGGCGGAACAGTTATTCTGGTGGCTCCGTCTTGGCCCAGACATTGGTTCACCGACCTACAGAATCTGTAGACAGTCCGTATCCTCTTCCTCAGTGGCAGGATCTGCTAACGCAGGGTCCCTGCCGGCATCCGGACTTACCTCCTCTGGCTTTGACAGCGTGACTCTTGAATCTTTCATCCTAAGAGCAAAAGGTTTTTCCAATTCTGTAATTCAAATTATGCTTAGGGCACGGAAGTCTGCCTCTACCCGCATATATGTTAATACCCTTAAATCGCTAAACAGAAATAATTGTTTTCCAGACTTATATTGTCGTTCCAAAGCCCAAAAGTTCTTATTGCAATAAAAGAAAGTTACACCATTTGATCTAACACAATTAGCGCAAAAGACAATTAAATACAAAGGTACAGCTGATACATACGCTAGCGCTCTGGATCCAGATTTCCCGACATCAAACGTGAAGCCTCTGTCAAAGAAAGAAAGAAGAAGATGTCTGACTATAGGACCGAGAGCGCTAGTATATATATCTTTCAGAGAGTAGACAATACAATAGAAATGAGCTGACATAATTCTATTGGTTTTTGTTCTTGGTTCTTCTGGTACGATGCAGGTCATAAGTTAGTTTGTACAGTGATAGTTCAGCCCTCCAAAGGCTGTTCGTGTATCTTTCCCGCCGAAGAACTGGTTTAAACTAGTAAATGACACTACATACAGATTTTACATTCTAACCACTAATTTCATACAATTCATAACTTGGAGACGTATGATGCGATCTCCTTGCTGATAGAACCGGAGATCTGCAAATAAACAGTGATTCAGAATGGTACCAAACATGACTTGTCTACCATGTACTAAACCTTAGATATCAAATACATTAATTTCACAACATAATTGATTACGAATAAAACCTCTAATATTAAGCTTAATGCTTGGGAACCTTTTTATAAGAGATTGCATGTGTGAGAGTGAGATTATTGTGTAAAGTCGCTAGTATGCGCTGTGCGTCTATGTGTTTTATGCTTATCTGTGCTTCGATGTACAGCGCAACTGTGCATTGTGCGGCTTGTATATTTTCTATGTATTATTTAATGTGCGCATAGGTTACGGTAGGACTTTTAACAATATGCGAGATGCAAAACAGTCGCACGACGCTAATAATCTAATATAGCATCGTACTAAATGGTTTCGTGCTGACGACGTAAGATGGTGTCGATTTGTTCTCAGCCAATCATCCGGCTTCAACATATATTACAGAGTTTGGCATTCTTTTGGTCAATGGTGTTCCCACAGAAAGTATGTTACTAAGATGTTTAGGATTTCCAGGATACTGGCTTTTCTCCAGGCAGGTTTAGACCATGGTCTCCGCTACTTTGAGAGTGCAGGTTTCTGCACTGTCAGTCTGGTTCCAGAGGAAGATTGCCTCATTACCAGATGTTAGAATTTTTTTTCAAAGGAGTTCTGCAAGTTCAGTCTCCTTTTGTTCCACCGGTAGCACCGTGGGATTTGTCTTTGGTTCTTAAGGGGCTACAAACTCCTCCATTTGAACCTCTAGACTTGAAGTGGTTGACAGTGAAGACACTTTTTCTTCTCGCTGTCTCTTCTGCTCGCAGAGTCTCTGATTTGGCAGAGCTTTCTTGTCGCTCTCCATTTTTTAAACAGGATAAAGCTGTTCTTCCTACAAGAGAGGGTTACCTTCCTAAGGAAATGTCCCGTTTTTATGTAAATGAATAAATTGTAATTCCAGCTTTTCAGGCTCCAGATATTTCTGTAGGTGAAGCGTCCCTGGATGTAGTTTGTGCTCTCTATCTATAAGAAACCCTGTTGAAAATCAGATACTCCTCCTTTTTTTATTTTTTTTTATATGGTTTTCACAAACGAGGATGGCTAACTAATAAGCAGACTCTGGTGAGATTGCTACGGATGACTATCTCTCAGGTGTACACACAGGCTGATCTCCCTGTCCCAAGCACGGTGACAGCACATTCTACTCGGTCTGTAGGGCGTTCGTGGGCATTTAGTCGTGGTGCCTCTGCTGAACAATTGTACAAGGCAGCCACGTGGTCTTCTGGCCACACTTTTCTTAGGTTTTATGCCTCTGATACTTTTGCCTCTCAGGATGCTTCCTTTGTGCGACGAGTTCTCCTTTCTGCTCAGGAGTGTCCCACACCCTAGGTAAACTGCTTTAGGACATCCTCATGGTATCCCAGTGAATCCCTATGGACCCTGTAGAAGAAAATTAGAGTTATGGTAGACTTAACTTGTTAACTCCTTTTCTTCGAGGTCCACAGGACACCCACCCTCATGCACCTGGTTGCATGGGTAATGTTTTTTCTTTTGGTCACAGATTCCCACATTTTGTGTGAGTGTTTCTGGTGTACGATTGCTCTTCCTTCTCCTCTTTCCTTCTCCTGCCTTGAGGCTTGTTAACTAAACTATCGTATGGCTAGGGGACGGTCTATATATGGAGGAGGACCCGTGGCATCCTGGGAGCTGAAGCTTTAACTGTTTTGTGCCTGGATCTCTCCAACCATAATATTCCCCATGGCATCCCTGTGTATCCCTATGGACCCTGAAGAAGAAAAAATTACTAAAAATTGTGTTGACTTCTAAATTAAAATGCTAGACATCACTGAAATGTTTTAGGATAAAATAACCAAATTCACTTGGCGGTGAATTAAAAGCACTGCCCAGATCAGTAGATCTGTGCGGGCTTTTGTGTTTAAAGGATTAAAAAAAAAAGTGCATGGGTCCCCCCCAAAAGTATAACCAGCCCCAGATCTCTAAGCACGGTCTTGTAAAGGAAAAACCGGTGTGGGGCCCCACTATTTACCAGTAACCAGCACCAAGCTGGTTACTGGTGTTTCCTTGCTTACACTATAACCAAGGAAACAGCGTGGGGTCCCCCTGCCTTTATGAAAAACTAGCCCCAAACTTGTCAGCCCAGAGATGGAAATCCTCAGGAAGTGAGTACCCCAAATATAAAATGGGGCCTACTCCCGAGGATCATCTAGCCCTGGAGCTGAAGCTTTAACTGTTTGGTGCCTGGTCTCCAACTATAGTATTCCCCATGGTATCCCTGAAGACCCTATGGACCTCGAAGAAAAGGAGTTATCTAGGTAAGTCTACCATAACTAATTTTTTTTTATTAGCCCGCGGCTTGCCAGACAATCGGCAGTGGTGGCCATCAAAGGTTCACCATAGTTTGATATTGTACCATTGATAGTTATCACCGATGTTGCCATCGATGAAAAAACACAGATGGCCAAATTCTAAAATACAGAGGGCCTGATTCAGACCCAGTCGCAAGCGCTCGCAACCGGGTCGATGGTGGGCCAGTGCGCACACGCGGTGTGCGCACTGCGTGTGCGTGAGCCCCGGAGCGAGCGCAAAAAGCGATCGCTCCGGGACTCACTACAAAAGGGGCGGCTGTCGATGTTGATCGACATCTCGACCCCTTTTGTAGACGTGGCCGGGGGGGTTGGCTTCACAAACGGAGGCGTTCCCAAGCGAACGCCTGCTGTTTGTGGGCGGCCTCACTGACATCACCAGTGATGTCAGTGAGAGAGCTTCTGGCTCTGTTAGAGCCGAAAGCTCTCTGGGGCTTGCGGCCACGAGACCCTACCACAAGGGTCTCGTTGCAAGCCTGATGGTCGCGATGGTCTTGACCATCGCGACCATCATCATGGCCGCTCGCATAAGCTGTGGGTGGTAACCCACAGCTATGTGAGCGGCCAGGAGGCCGCAACTTAAAAACCAAACGCCTGCCCTGATTCAGAGCGAGCGCTCGCTTTTTGCGAGCGCCTCTGAATCAGGCCCAGAGAGTGAGACACTACAAGACAAGTCTGAACTTGCCAGTTGCATGGTAAGTGCAAGAAGGGCTCAACTGCTAATATTTTTTTTGCTCCCATTCCCAAAGGCTTCCCAAAATTAAATGTATACCAAAGAGAGATTGTATTTAAGTGTATAGCATACTTTATGTACAAAAACATAATAAAATATGTTTTTTTAGATATTCAAGGTCAATGTTCACATCATGTGACCTTGAAATGTAAAAGTCAATATTTAAACATTAATTTTTTTTTATGAAAACTATGGTCCCTTAGCTTCAAAACAAGACCAACATGAAAGTTCTACCACAATTATACCCCTTTTACACCAAAATCCCGGGTCCGACCCTGGAATTTGAACACTGGTCAATCCCGGGTTGAACTCGGCTTCAGAACCCGTTTACACTGCAACTCGACCTGGGTTATTCCTGGGTTTGCCCTGTTTACACTGAACCCTGGTAATCCCTGCTTTTCTCTATAGAAGTCATTAAAAATGGTCTGCTTTAAGGTCTGACAAAGATGGTCACAAAAGGCAGCAAAAGAGAGGGGTGGGGACTGTTTCCAGCATTGCTACAGGTTGCTGTTCTGGCTGTGGCAGGCTGTGTATCAGCCTGCGTTTGTGGCTGCTGGTCAGGCTGTGGTGCAAGCTGCAGTTCTGGCTTTGGCAGGCTGTGTGCCTGCCTGCTTTTGTGGCTGCTGGTCAGGCTGCTGTGGTGCAGGAGGTTAGACAGGCAAGCGATGGCTTCATTTGAGTCTCTCTATGCAGGGCACTGACAAATTAAATCAGCTGCCAGTGCCCCAGAAGCTCCAATCAGAGCTAGCCGGGTCAAATAAGCAGGGTAGCACCCGTTTACACTGCCTCATGACTCGGGAACAACCCGTTTTCAACCCTGCTCTCAACCCGAATAAGATTGCCTGGTAAATCGACCCAGGTTATTTTTTTGGGAGCCGTTCACACAGAGCCTCGACCTGGCAATAACCTGGGTTATTTGGTGTAAAAGGGGTATTAGAAGCAAAGTTATGATTCGTTTTAGTTGACCTTGCAAGCATAAATATTACATATTTTGACATGTTTGCAACCCTGTAGAATGAACACAGTGTATCACTGAGGGCTAAAATGTTTACATAAGAAAATTACTTTATGCAGTCTACCATCCTACCAAATTTCACGAAAATCTCAGTAGGTCGGGTTGAAAAGTTACTTTCTTTGTGATGATTTAGCATGGAACAACCCTTTATCATCTTCTGGGCCATTCTTTAAAATTATGTTTGTGTCCAACTAGCAAGTGGGCATTATCTGGAACACTCTTAAAATGATCTGTGTTCAGCCAGCTGTTACCCATAATAATTAAGTATTTAAATCAGAAAAAACCAATGTTAAGATTTACTTGAGAAAAATGAAAGTATGAATACAACAGAGCCAGAGATTTCCAACAAAGACATTGAAGAAAAGCAGTGGCGTAACTAGGGTATTTGGAGCCCAGGGCAAATTTGAAAATGGAACACCCCCCAAAACCCCCCTATGTGTAAAAAAAAATGGGCGTGGCCACTGAAAAATGGGGCGTGTCCCCATGACACACACACCACCTTCTACTTCAGGGATCATAGGGGTCCACAGGGTGACCTTGGGGTATAGCTGGATCCTCGGGCACCACGGAGTTAAAGCTTTCAGCTGCTCCCAGGATGCACTTGGGTCCATCCTCCTCTATACCTCGCCCCCGAGCCACAGGCACCTCGGTTTAAGATGGTGCCCGGCCGGAGTCGGGTCACCCTGCGGGGTGGGCTGCAGGAGCAGCCCCCTAAAGCTTTTAATTTTTATTTAACTTAGTTAAATTTATTTTTAATACAGTTTTTCTCCAGAGCGGCAGCGATGGGCTGTCTGTACAGACGCCCACGCTGCCGCTCCTTCTCCCTGCTGGCGCCGCGACGCCAGCACTGAACTGGGGATCGCGGCAGGGGAAGCCAGAGTCTGTACTAGCCGGACTCTGGTTTCCCCCGGGACTGCTGCCGGAGACTTCGGGGAGAGCAAGGTAAGTCGCGCACCGCTGATTAGCGGCGGTGCGCGGGTTCCTTTTAAATGCAGTCCCATGCCCCCGGTCTAGGGGACAGACCGGGGGCGCTAGCGGTGGCGGCGGGCTCCCCCTCCAGTGGAGGCATACCCCGCTAGACCACTAGACCACCAGGATGAATAAGCGGCAAGTGGGATGCCGGCAACCCGGGGGTTAATATGCTAGCCAGGGGAGGAAGCCTTCCCTGTCTAGCGGCTTCTCCCCTCAGCTCAGCGCGCCTTTCAGCTAGTAGTCTGGCGTCGCTGAGCTGCAGATACTCGGCCACTCCTCCTGGGAGGTCTCCAGCAGACATTTTCTCTGTGGCAGCGCAGATACACTCAGGGAGCACGCGGACCGGTCCCCCTGTGTACCTCTCCCCCATCAAGGACAGTGTACACAGCACTATAGCCCTCCCAGACACTGATTCTGGGCAGGTTGATTGTAGTGCAAAGGTGCAGTGAGTATATCTTCCTGCATGGTATGTGACTTTTGCTAGTGCTGCCTGTCTGTGCTAATTTCTACTTACTGTCAGCCTATACCTATCCCTTTACTTCTCCTACAAGCCCTACAGGTGTGCGGGGGAAGGGTGTTTCTACTGACCTCACTTATATAGATCACGTATTTGTGAGGTCCGTCACATACAGTTGTGTGCTACACAGTACCATATTGTGGGCTGTTGTCCAGCACACTGGTGAGTACGCGTTTTCTTCCTATGTCATAACTGTATATTTAATTATATAGTCTGTCATGTCTGAGGAGGAGATTGAGCACTCCGTGGCTCCGGTATTGGTCTCCTGCAGGCGCTGTTCTGCAGGAGTGGATAGGGAGGATTTGTCACAGGACGGCCTGTGCGGACGGTGCCAGGCGATCCCTGGTACGTCTAAACCTCCTATGTCGCAGAAGCCACCATGGTGTCCATCGCGGACTGTCTGTCAGTCCCGACTGCCGTCCCTACTAGGGCGTTGCCCCAGCCTACCATCCCCCTTTCCCCGGGTGTCCCACAATTATTGCAGACTCCCCCGGGGTCTCAGTCTGTTGGTCCCTATGCGGGGTTGCCAATGTATATACAGTCCACCCCTGTGGCGCAGCAGGCTGTGGTGCCGTTTCAGGCTCCTGTGGCAGCTCCTCCACCCTGGGTGGATGCGCTTTCCCACACTGTCCAAGATTTGGCGGCAGCATCTTCGGCTTTTCAGTCGATGTTGCGCAGTGACGTGCCCTCCAGGGCATCTAAACGCACAGTTATGGCGCAGGCTGCGCATTTTTCGGACTCTGAGGGGTCCTCGGATGATGGTGAGGTGCAGGATGACAGCCTCAGATGCCTCAGTCCAGGAGGTAGACACTAAGTCTTCCATCAATATACGGGCTCTGGTTAGGGCGGTGCGGGCCATTCTTCTGATTGAGGATGAGGCATCCGCTCCCAAGTCGAGGTATCCTAGTTTTAAAAAAACTAAGGTTACTTCTGCAGCGTTCCCCTTGTCTGATCAGTTGACGGATCACATGGCGGTGGCCTGGCAGACGCCCAGTAAGCGATTCCTGCCACAGAAGCGGTTGGCGTCCAATTATCCGTTTCCGGAGGCGCATTGTAAGAAATGGGAAACTCCGCCTGCGGTAGATTCCCATGTAACACGCCTCATCAGGAGTGCTACTTTGCCATTGCCGTCTATATCCTCGCTGAAGGATCCTACGGACAGGAAGGTGGAGACTTGTCTGAAGTCTATTTATTCTCTCTCAGGGGCTGTAGCCCGGCCGTCCATGGCCATCTCCTGGGTGGCCAAGACCATTTAGGGTTGGTCCAACGCCTTGGAGGATACGTTTACGGATGATGCTCCGGATGTCTAGAGGGCGTTGTTAGAACAGATGAGAGATGCCGCTTCCTACATTGGAGAAGCATCTTTGGATGCTAGCCTGCTGACCTCTAGGGTTTCAGCGGCAGCAGTGTCTGCTCACAGATCCTTGTGGTTGAGGTCTTGGAGAGCAGAGGCTGATTCAAAGAAAGGCTTGAGGCCTTACCTTTTAATGGAGAGTTACTATTTGGTCCGGACCTGGACAAAATAGTGGATACCCTGGCAAAATCCAAGTCAGCCTTCCTCCCTTCAGCTATGACACCTGCTAAGGTCCGGAGCTCAGCCTTTCGCTCCTTTAGGGTTCAGGGCAAGGCAAAGGGTCAGTCCTTCCCAAGGCAGTCCGCAACCAAGACCGCCTCAAAGCCAAAGAAGCAAGCCTGGAGTGCTAGGCGCCCTTCTTCCAAGCAAGAAGATAAGCCTTCTGCATGATGGGATGGGCCTCCCTCTGGGGGACCCCAGAGTGGGAGGCCGACTTCTTCAATTCGCCCAGTGCTGGCACAATACCACCACGGATGCCTGGGTGCGAGAAGTGGTCTCCCAGGGGTACGCCCTGTCTTTTCGGCACAGGCCGCCTTGCCAGTTTTTTTGCACGAGTCCTTCTCAGGACAAAACCAAGGCCTTGCAGGTTCAGGAAGCCATAGAGGCCTTGCTGACAGCGGGGGTCATTATACCTGTACCACAATCTCAACATGGGATGGGGTATTACTCTACGCTGTTTCTGGTGCAGAAACCCAATGGCTCTCATCGCCCCATCCTCAATTTGAAGTCCCTGAACAGATTTCTCAGGGTTCCCAAATTCAGGATGGAAACTTTGCGTTCCATCATTCTGGCGATGGAACCGGGGGATTATATGGTCTCCCTGGATATCCAGGACGCCTACCTCCATGTGCCTATAGCAACGTCGCACCAATGGTTTTTGCGGTTTGCTATTCTCCACAACCACTACCAATTCAAGGCTCTACCCTTTGGCCTCTCCACGGCACCAAGGGTATTTACCAAGGTGATGGCGGTCATGGCGGCTCACCTTCGGAGCCAGGGGATACGGTTGCTACCGTATCTAGACGACCTCCTCTTGCTGGCAAGCTCCCCGGAGGTACTGATCCAGCATCTCCACCTGATGGTCGCTTGTCTACAGGCGCACGGGTGGTTGATCAACTGGAAGAAGTCCTCTCTCATCCCATCACAGCGGATGGTTCATTTGGGGGCCCTTCTGGACTCTCGTCAGCAACGGATTTTTCTGACTCCAGAGAAGGTGTCCTCCTTACAGCTGCGGATTCACAGTTGTCTGAGCAGGGGCAGAGTGTCGGTGCACTCAGCGTTGAGAGTTTTGGTGTCCATGGTGTCGGCATTCGACATGGTGGAGTTTGCCCAGTTCCATTCCAGGCCCCTGCAGAGGCTGATTCTTTTGGAATGGAACGGATTGCCACAAAGGATCCGCTCTCAGATGCTGGTGTTGTCCTCGGAGGTGCGTCTGTCCCTGGCCTGGTGGCTACAGACGGCTCATCTCGAGGGGCGCCCCTTTTGGATCCCGGAATGGGTTCTGCTCACAACAGATGCCAGTCTCCGGTGTTGGGGGGCGGTGACAGGCTCCTTGTCACTTCAGGGTCGTTGGTCGGCGGAGGAAGCGATTCTTCCCATCAACATCCTGGAACTGCGGGCAGTGTACAGAGCCCTGCAGTCGTCCGGCACCGCTCTTCACGGAAGGGCTGTTCAGGTGCAGTCAGACAACGCCACCACAGTGGCGTACATCAATCACCAGGGAGGGACTAGCAGTCGAGCTGCGATGTTGGAGGTGTCCCACGTCCTGGCTTGGGCGGAGCGCTATCTTCCAGCTCTCTCGGCAGTCTTCATCCCGGGAGTCCTCAATTGGGAGGCAGACTTCCTCAGCCGTTACGACGTGCATCCCGGGGAATGGTCGCTTCATCCACAGGTATTCCAACTACTCGTGGACAAGTGGGGGCTGCCAGAGCTGGACCTGATGGCGTCCCGTCACAATCACAAGCTGCCCGTGTATGGGTCAAGGACAAGGGACGCAGGCGCTAGTCTGATAGACGCGCTGTCAGTGAAATGGCTGTTTCGCCTGGCTTACTTGTTTCCTCCGATATCTCTGCTGCCTCGGGTCCTGTGCAAGTTCAAGCAGGACGGAGGCACACTGATCCTGGTGGCCCCAGCGTGGCCCAGAAGGCCATGGTACTCCGATCTGCGGAGCCTGTCCATCGACGCTCCGTACCTCCTACCTTAACGACGGGACCTGTTGTCTCAGGGGCCCTGTCTTCACCCGGATCTGGGTCGACTATCTTTGACGGCGTGGCTCTTGAGACAGCTGTCCTGAGGTCTCGGGGCTTTTCTAGCTCCATTATTACCACCATGCTGAGGGCCCGCAAGCCTGCTTCCGCGAGGATCTACCACAGAGTGTGGCACACTTACTTTCAGTGGTGCGAGGCCAGAAGATATGATCCCCAGGTGTTCCGGGTTTCGCGTATTCTGGCTTTCCTTCAGTCGGGTTTGGATTTGGGATTACGTCTTTCCTCACTGAAGGTGCACGTGTCTGCTGTGTCGGTGTTCCAGCGCAGGATTGCTGCTATGCCGGATGTACACACCTTTTTCCAGGGTGTTTTAAGAATCCAGCCTCCTTTTGTGCCACCTGTGGCCCCGTGGGATTTGGCGGTGGTTCTTCGGGCCTTACAGGGTCCTCCTTTTGAGCCCTTGGAGTCAGTGGAGCTCAAGTGGCTAACTTTTAAGATGGTTTTCCTCTTGGCAATTGCTTCTGCCAGGTGGGTTTCGGATTTGGGGGCGCTTTCCTGTCGTTCCCCTTTTCTGGTTTTTCATCAGGACAGAGCGGTGCTTCGCACTCGTCCTGATTTCCTGCCTAAGGTGGTTTCCAGGTTCCACATTAATCAGGAAATTGTTGTTCCAGCCTTTCAGTCGGCTGATCTTTCGGCTGGGGAGGCTTCTTTAGACGTTGTCCGTGCACTCCAGGTTTATGTGGACAGGACTAGTTCAGTGAGGAAGTCTGATTCATTGTTTGTCCTCTTTGGTTTTCACAAGAGGGGTTGGCCTGCCAACAAACAGACTCTAGCCCATTGGCTTCGTTCTGTTATTATTGAGGCTTATATGCAGGAGGGTTTACCTGTTCCAGCCTCTGTTAAGGCTCATTCCACTCGGTCTGTGGGCCCTTCTTAGGCTGCTAGCCGTGGCGCCTCTGCTGTTGAGCTGTGTAAGGCGGCCACCTGGTCTTCCATTCAGACCTTTTTGAGGCTCTATGCGTTTGACACCTTTGCCTCTCAGGATGCATCCTTTGGGCGCCGGGTTCTCCTATCAGCACAGGAGCGTCCCCGCCCTTAGTTGGACTGCTTTGGGACATCCCCAAGGTCACCCTGTGGACCCCTATGGACCCTGAAGTAGAAAACAAGAGATATGGTAAGAACTTACCTTTGTTATCTCTGTTTCTACGAAATCCATAGGGTCCACAGGGCACCCGCCCTGACGCACCTGGCTTCATGTGGGCTCTGTGACTGGTCACCGGTTTTCCGTCTCCCATTTCTGTGAGTATGGTTCCTGTGTGTTCCAGTCTTCCTTCTCTCTGTTTCGTCTCCTCCTCCGGCCTGGGCTGCTTACCAACTGAGGTGCCTGTGGCTCGGGGGCGGGGTATAGAGGATGATGGACCCAAGTGCATCCTGGGAGCAGCTGAAA